>CM053786.1:382282259-382707259 GCA_028749045.1 Cupressus sempervirens
TCATCAGAAGTCGAGCACTGAGATGATATCATTGCAAATCTCTACACCAGGATCAAGCTCTATAAAGGTTGCCAAGGTACTTCACTATGGATACCCTAAGCTAGATGAGGAGATATTCATACCTCCATATGATTCCAAAACTATAACTATTGAGAAAATCACTAAAATGCAAAATGCATTAGACAAAAGAAAGAGGCAAGAAATACTTAGAAAGGAGTATAAGCATAAGCAAGAATTGAATGAGATTAAGGACATCTTTATGGATGCCTTCAACTTGAAATCACCAAATGAAACAAAGCCTATAATGGAACAACTATCAGATATAGTTGGCCAGGTGACAAGTGAACACCAAGATACAAATGTCAAACTTATGGAGTGGTCTGAGAGGAAGTTTCAAGGGAAGGTAAACAAGAAAATATGAAGTGATATAGCACTTTCACAGGTGGATTTGGCCAAGGAGATTAAGAAAGTCAAAACTGTACTTGAGAACATTTTCTCATTGTACAACAAGATATGTGATTTTTCCAACTTCACACAAGAGACAAGTTAGAGGATATTGAGCTTGGAGAGAAATTTCAAGATTTCTAGCATGCAACTACCCATTAATCTAGCTCAAAGTGAGAAGCATTTTTCTTAATCGGTTCACACTCAAAGAGAGTTAGCTACACTCACAATAGAAGAGGCCATTATAAAGGCTAAATTAATATAGATTCAATCCTCCATTACCCCACATCTAGAGGTCCTCCACAAAGAGCAAGTCTATGTTGAAACAATTTTAAAGAAAGATCCTAATATTTCTACACTTGATGGACTTGTACATCTTTCTATAGAGACTACCATCCAGCACAAGTCACTTGAAATTACTTTGGAGAATTGGGATGTTGCTCTGAAAATGATCATGGAGGTAAACAATACATTTTTGGCTAAATATGGTATTACTTTTTAGAACCCTTTGACATAAATGTCAAAAAGGGGGAGATATAATGTTTTAGGGGGAAAAATAGTAAGGAAGATATAACTAAGGGGGAGAATACTATGTATTTTCATTACATTCTTTCATTCATTCTTTTGGAGAATAAAAGGGAAAGATTGTAGATAGCCAAAAAGGGGGAAATAAGAAATAAGACAAAATGTGTGGGAGATACAAAATTTTGGGAATTATATGGAAGATATCTCTGATACAAAATATAGAAATATAAAGCACAGGTACAAAATATAGAAATAGGGCAAAGGCAAAGATACATTAGCACAACAATTTTGGTTGCAAAAATGAAAAAGGCACAATCAGCTTAGGGGGAGTTATAAGGTATTTTGTTTCTTACAAAATTTTGAACAAATTTTAAAATTTTGTATATATATAGAGCAAAATGACAAATGTACTCATAAGGTCAAATCAATAATGCTTAGTTAAGTGTTTTTGACACTCATGTCAAAGGGGGAGATTGTTGGTCTCAAATTGGTTTTGACATTCAAGTATCAACACACTTAACCAATTTTCTTATGCATGTTGAGTACACTACATATAGTGAGCTATAGTATGTGCTAAGCCAGAATTTCAATAGGTGCGAAGTGACTTCAGGTGTCGATTGATCAATAAATGTTGAATGATATATAGGTGCCAAGTCACAATTGATGCTAAGAAAGTTAGAATGCAACATGTGTCGAGTGAGCTAGAAACATACATGTGTCAAGCAAGATAGAGTGTAATAGGTGCCAAGGAAACTAGGATAGTAAATGTGTTGAGCACCAATATTTCAGTATGTGTTGAGTAACATAGAATCAATATATAAGTTTGTGCCTTTAAAAACTTAGATGCAAAACCTTTTTTCGATGATTCATGAAAGGATAAGAAGATAAGATGAAATCTTTTCATTTACCTATGTCATTATCATGCAACTAATCAAAAATTTGGAGACAACATGCAACCAATAGGCTAAATCTAAGGATTTGAGTAGGAAATTTGAGTTTTTGAATTCATTGCAAACCCTAAGTCTATGAAATATTTTAAAGAAGGCTTAGACCCCATAATTTTGAGTTGTTGAGAGAGAAGTTAAGTTTCTGAGTAGAAAGCATATTGTAGAATAGGGCTAGCAGTAGGGGTATCAAGGACTTAGTGAACTAAGCAACAATTGCATATCTAGTTGATCAGAATAGAGCAAGGACTACAATGAGATATCAAATCTCAGAGGATCAAGATTAGAGAGAGTAAATCAAGTGCCTAAATCTAGTAATTGAAGATTGCATGCTATTAGGTTAATGACTCTAATACTTTCTAGCCATTGTATTAGAAAAGGAAATCCTATATTGATAGCTTAGCTTAACAACTAGGTGGGAGAACCTTTGAGAAGGTGATTGAAAGTCCTATGTAATTAGTTGGGCCTAAAAACCTTTTGTAAATCCTTTAATAGGGTGACAGTTCATCTAAAGTGTTTGCAAATCCTTTAACCAAGTCACTATTGACATAGTGTAAAGCCTTTAACAAGGCAGGCCTTTAACATGACAGATCATCAAAAGTGGTCCAACAATTATTGCTATAATGATTTTGTGGGTATCATCCCCACCCTAGTTTTACCTTATTATTCATAGAGGGTTTTTTGGTTACCAAATTTTGGTGTTATGTGTGATGATGCATGTGTTTACTTTAAGTTTATTTAATATGTTTAGATGCATGCAGTTTACTTATAGTTATGTGTTTTAAAAGATTTGAAAAGGTTAAAAGCTAGTTACTTCTAATTCACCCCCCTCCTCTTAGAAGTACTATATTTTTGTGCTTCTCTTGCTCTTCATCCTGATGATGAATCACGTAGTGTGATTCAAAATGTTGATGGTAAAAATCTTAACACAATCGAATCCAGAAACATACTAGTACAGTACTCTTCCCATTTGAATATTCCAACACAAGAAAATTCTAGAGCTCACTTATCTTTTCTACCATTCCTTGAATGATAGCTCAATGATCATGCATCTAGATTCTACTTCCACCACTTGTCAAACTTGTTCTCTAAACAAAGTCATGTCATGCAAATAATCTTTTAGTCTTCACATCATTCATCACCCCTCAAGAAAAATTTAAAATGAATCTTTGTATTAAACTATATATATATATATATATATAGACACACACACACACACAAAGTATGACAATAATATTTTAAAATATATCATATTTAACATAAAAAATTATAATATGTTGATGGGGACCTATCTAAGGAGGACTCTAAGATGCTTTTTGACTTCCTAGTGGAAGACTAGATGAATGTCCTGCTCGGGAGGAAAGAGGCCAAGAAATCTTAAGGGCTCCCTCCTTTTTCTTTTCATGTTGCTAATCTGCTAGTTTACAAATTTTTTCGATTGCAAGGCTGTCATAGCTTTATTTTTTTTGTCTTTAGTGACCTAAGTTTGTTCATAAGAACATTTTTTAAAGCCTGTAGATACTTTTTAAATTACAGTTTAGACTTCTATTTTTGTTTGAAAAAATATTAAGGGTTAGTTTTGTTTTGTTGGTTCCACTGGTAGTTGACTAGTTTATTTACAATGGACCAACCCCCTAGTTTTGGCTACTTTTAATTCAAAAATATAAAAAACTATAATGTAAATGATTGCATTCATGTAAAAATTTAGATAACTTAATTATTTCAAATTAGTTAAATAGCTCAATTATAATAATTTAATTAGTTAAAATAGCTTAATAAAATATTAATAATAGTAAGTATTAAAAAAAATATTTAATCTATTAATATGAATTTTATTAAAATATTTTAAATAATCATTGTCACATTTCATAATAGAAAATAAATATTTAACTTTATAATAAGAAAAGAGAACAATCATATTTAAGTTTTATTCAATTATTTCTTTTCAACAAAAAAAAAAAGAAAACTAATTATTTCTCTTATTTAAATTTCTTTTACTTTATTCAAGCTTTTCTCAAACTATGCTAATGTGCTTAGAGTTTCATCCTTTTTGAAATCCTAAGGAAACTTTTTATATTTGTTTGTTTCCTAAATCATTAGCGTTTTAGTAATTGTTTTATGTAATTAAGAGGAGGGTTTGATAATGAATGAAACATGGAGTACACTAAGTAACAATATGTGATTTTTAAGCCAAAGGCATACTATATTAGAGTTTTCCAATTCACTTTGTGCATCAATGTTTCACGTTGAAAGTTGAGGCTTGCAAGATGATCAAAACAATCTGAGTTGTCCAATGGTTTTTTCCACACGATCACCTACAACCATTTGTTGAAATTGCACCCTTCTAAGGGTTGTCAAAATGTGCAATAACACTACCACATCTACAAAATGGGGCCCTGTCCATTTAGCTACTAGGTGGGGTACTCTTTGTGGCTCAAATATTGTCATCCACTATAAGGGAAAAAACTAAAACTTGTCAAATTATTACCTTGAAAACTAGAATAGAGTAAGAGAAAGGTTTCAAGGAAGTGTTGAATATGGAGCCACATGGATAATGCAATGATGATAATAATTTACCAATCCAAGTCAGTAAGGCGGGCTTTTTTAACATTTTTTTATATAATTCCAACTATTCTTAGTGTAACTGAGTTGAGAAATATTTATATTGCATGACCATGACATAATAAAATGGTTGAATTCCATGATAATTATCGCCCGCCCACTCTCCCTTGTTTGTGTTTCACAAACTTTTTTCTATCTTTGTCTTTTCAAGAGAAAATAAGACAAATAATAAGTAGTAAATAATAACCAATGATAATTGGTAGCAATGAATATTTTTTATTTGGTGGCTATTAGATTTACCCTTTGGTCTGTTATGTCAGATTTAACAGAGGGTTTGTTATTTGACAGTACTGAAAGGATGGTTTAGCAAGTTTGTCCAAATCTGTAGGCATGGGGCATGTATGGTGATGATACATCCCCTTAACATTTTAGTTGGCACCATCTAGGGTGCAACTTATATGTACCCATTTTCAATGAAAATATAAGTCCTTTAGAGTATTTAACACTTGATATGGGTAAATATAAATTGCCCTATATCCACTGGCATTTTATTTAGGAATTAGCGATTACCAAGCTCGAGAAGGATAACACAACAAATACAAATCAAAACAAAAGCATGTTACTGACAAAACAAAAAGGAATTCTTGATCATGAAATAAAATTAGGGTAAGAAAAAATGTCAAAACTTATAAGAAAAGACATAGGCATGTGTAGGCATGACTTGACTTTGATCTAATTTTCTCTTTTCAAGCATCAATGCAGTCATTGTTCAACCTCTGCATCATCCACTTGCCACTACATAAGTATTCATTCTTATTTTTCTCTCTGTGCTTCCTTGTCAAAAGTTGTCATGTAACAAAGTCAAGCCTTACATTTCAACCTGCTAAACCCCACCCCTGAGTCATAACATGCAACATTTTCAGCCCTCACTTCATTGGCGACTTGTGTAGAAAATTAGAGTTCAAAAAAAAACATGTGAAATTGTATCCCCAAGTTGCAAAACTTGCTCCTCCTTTCAAATAGCTCACCTCTCATTTCTACCTTTCTTTGATCAGCATCCATAAAAATCCAAAATTTTAGTTGCCAAACTAACCATAAAGATTCCACTTCCACCACTAGTTGTCAATGAGAATATGAGTGGAATAGACATATGTTATTTCTTAAATTTTTGAATTATCTATTTGGATGCACCAAATCAGAATTGTGAATAGGAATATGTATTCCAATTTTGGCCTAAAATGAGCATTTACCACTCCACCTAAATAGATAGAATTGGAATACATATTCCTATTCTAGTTTTATTTATTTTAGAAAACATAAATTTTTGGATGCATGAATTCCCTATCAAATTTTGACTATATGAAACAAGAATAGGAATATGTACCCCCATTTTCTATTCCAAAATAACAATTCCAATTACAATATTTCTATTCCCACAACTTCCAAATGGTATTGTAAACAACTTCAAGTCTTGCTTTTAAATTTTTTGTGCACATCATCTACAATCTTCACATCATTCATCACTTTTGCAGAAATTTTTTAAATGAATCTTATTACTAGAAATGGGTACATCATAGAGGTATGGAAGATCAATAAAGTATTTTTTATATTTTTGATCTCTCCCTCTGATCCTCTCTAGATCTCTTTATCTCTTTAATAATCTATCTCACATATATATTTCTTTCTATTGTATCCTATTTATCTCTCCCTCTTTATGTCTCTCTATATATCTCCCTAGATGTATTACTATCTTTACACCACTATATCTTTCTATGTATTTATAATTTTCTCTCCCATCTTCTCTTGCTATATTAATATCTATCATAATATTCCTCTCTCTCATCCCTATTTGGACAAATCTCTCTCACTATCTATCCATCATTTTCCATCACCCCCTTTCATATACATTTAAATCTCTACATATCCATTTCCCTCCCACCATTATGTGTGTGTGTGTGTAGTTATAGTTATCTCTCAATCTCTAATATATCTTTCCCATTTAGATGGTCATATATCTTTATTTTTCTCTTCACATAAATCTACATGTCTCTCTTTCTCTCTCCCTCCATTATCTCCCCTATTTTTTTTGTTTCCCACTCTTTATCTATCACAATCTTCATATCTATTTGTACATATGCACTTATCTATGTTATATGTCTCTCTATCTATCTATATAATTTTGCCTCCCTCCTCCTCTCCCTATATATAGCCTTATCTTTTTATCTCTCTCTTAATTCATTCTCTATTTTTAAAATTTTATTTCAAGTTTGAAATGGTAAATGATATCTTCTTATTATTCATCTAACGCAAGTAGTTTATTTGTCATAATTGAGTTAAACCTAACTATTGTAGTATTGAAAATTTATAGAAATTCCAAATTGATCAACTTATCAAAGAAGAAATACCAACATAACCGCAACAAGAGTTGAAATATCTATTTATCAAAATTTATTCATCATTGCCCACTATTCTATTGAATCAATTTTATACTTTATATAAAAATCAGAATTGATCACTAAGTTCAAGAATAATAGTCAATAGTGAGATTAGTTCCTTTTACTAATAAGTTTTCAAAGAAAATCATCCTTTGAATAACCAAAAATGTAATCTATTTTGATAAGGGTGTAATTATACAATTTGATTTAAAGATATGGGATACCTCATCTAGTGAGACAATAGGAAAAATAGGAATGTGAATGATATTATTTCTAATTGCCCATATTGAAGAGTCAAAAAAGATATACTCCCCACTTTGCATCTTTTGGCTATCCTAGAATACATTAACCCCTATATTTTCTAGTGAAGCATTGATGTGATCTACAAATATTCTCTTGGAGGGATTCAAAAAAAATAACTAGACAATATCATTCTAATGAAGAAGACATTTTTTGTGTGAATTATTATATATTATGGGTCAAAGAGCTTGACACAAATACTACATAGTTAAATCATGATAGCAATATCATAGTATTATATATTTTAAATGACACTTGAAGCTCACGGTGGAGCCTCATATGTCATAGGCACACTAGAGAACATTGTAGCTAGAGATTACATTTTGTCTAGTTTTACAAAGTATAGTTTGGATTCCTACTATGAAGATTATACAATGTACTTCTTTGTTATCTTTTGAGTAATTATGTAGACTAAAACCTAGTAGACATAGAGAGCATGCTTGAAGTCTCAAAAAAAGAGAAGAGAAGGGTTATCCTTTTAGTAGATGGTAAAATAAATTCCAAGATTTCATGTCTATTATTAGTGGCCATATTGTACTATACTGTAGTTATGTTGTGTGTTAATTATGACCACATGGAGGATTTTACAAAGTTGAAAGAGGTGGGTGTGAATGCTATTGGTTTCTCTATAAATTGCAATTGATTGATGAGAAAAATATTTTTAAATTTGCAAGAGTAAGAGGAAGGAGAGTTGAGCGTACAAGTGAGATATCTCAACTCTAAATGATTTCTAAATAGTGGAATCCAAAGACGTACTATTAGGAAAGAAACTAACTCTTGAATGACAAAAGTACTACCAATTTGTAAAGGATTTTGATGAAAAGTTTCTATTTGTTGAAATATTTTTGGAAATATGTCATCATAAATTAGAATGTGTTACATTTCTTTTAACAAAAAAATTATTGTAGTTGACAAGTCATGAATTGGTGCATGAGCAGCTAGGCTTATTCCTCAATTTTTTTTAAATTTTGTCTTGTAATGACCTTAGCCAAGTTAATGATGTTGTTTTGAATTTAGAAGGTATTTTTTGTGTGTTTCTAGGCGGATAGACTAAGATCAATCCAACCTAGTTGATTGTTTCTTTAAATGTTGTTAGTGCTAGATTAGGCCTAAAGTGGGAAATGTAGGTCTAAAAGCTTTTGAGGCTTGGGAAATGGTAGATATATGCATAACATAGTTCCTAGGATATTTTTACATCATTTTACATTGATTTGAGACCCTTTGGAATATTTATAGAAAAAAAATGTAAGTGTTGTCACAATGTTGCTTGACAACATTTTCCAATTTTTGAAAATTGTATGACAACAAACAACAATATTGGATTCTCTTCAAGGCATCATTATAGATAGTTTCCATAATGGCCTAAAATCAAGTGGAATAGAGCTAAGAAAACTATTTTGGAGTGATAGTCTATTGGTATTAGCTTGCTTTTGACAATTGAATGTCAACACACTTAACTAATTTTTATTTTGAAGTCAAGTACACTAAACATGCCGAGCTATAGTATGTGCCAAGTCAGAAATCTAGTAGGTGGCGAGTGAACTTAAGGTGTCAAGCATGATACATGTGCTGAGTGACTTTAGGCACTGAATGATCTATATATGCTGAGTCAAAATTGGTGTCGAGCAAGATAGATTTACTACATATGTCGAGCATCAACAAATTAGTATGTGTCGAGTAACATAGAATCAACATATGAGTTTGTGCCTTCACAAACTTATATGTAAATTTTTTTAGGATGAATCATAAAGGATCTAAAAGATAAGATTGAATCTTTCACCTTACCTATGCAATCAACATGCAGCCAATAAGAAAAATGGAGAATGCATGCAACCAATAGGAAAAGTGTAAGGATTTGAGTGGGAAATTTTTTTTGTGGATTCATACCTAATCCTAAGTCTTTTAAGCCTTTATAAGAGTGCAAAGACCCCATGATTTGAAGTTTTTGAGTTGATGAAAAAGTATAATTGAGTGAATTGTAGAACAAGGCAATAGTAGGGCTCTCAAGACTAAAAGATTTGATCAACATTGTGGATTACAATTGGTCAGAACAGAGAAAGGGTTACACATGGACATAAAATCATAGAGGATTAGATTAGAGTGAGAATATCAAGAGCCTAAAATCAGCAATCAATGATTGTAAGCTATTAGGTTTACTCAATCTAATACTTTCTAGCAATTGTATTAGGAAGGAAAATCCTATATTGATAGGTTAGCTTAATAGCTATGTTGTAGAATAACAAGGTGATAAATTCTTTTATAGGTTAACACTTCAAGTAAGTGTTTTTAGAATCCTTTTAACATGTCACTATTGATAGAGTGTAAAGCTTTTAACAAGGTAGACCATCAGAATTCATCAAACAATATTGCTGCAATAATAATTTGTGGGTGTCATCCCCACCCTAGTTTTATGTTCACATTTATGGAGGATTTCTAAGTGATCAAAAATTGGTGTTGTGTGTCGATGCATGTCTTTATTTTATGTTTATATGATATGATTACATGCATGCAATTTATTTTCAGTTAAAATTTTTTATGGTAAAAGTGTGTTACTTCTAACTCACTCTGCCTCTCAAAAGTAATCTTCCCATTTGTAAATTTCAACAATTGGTATCAAAGTAAGGTTCTCACAAGGAGAAACCTTATAGATTAGAGAAATAATCTAAAGATGGAAGTGTAAAAACTTGTGAAGGTCATAGAGAATTAGGTGATTGACATACACCTCGCTCTACACAACTTGGAAGAAGCCAAAGAAGAATTGAGAAAATCATTAAAGAGAAGAAAGGATATTTCCATAGCTGAAAATGACACACAATACAAGGAGATTGATACCAAAAAAGTTTTTTCCAAAGGAGATATTCAAAATTTTGATGTAGTAATAGTAGATTTTATGGAGAAGAATAGAGCTTAAGAAGAAGAGAATAGGTCTCTCAAAATTGAGCAAGAGTCACAAGCCATGATGTTGTGTGAGATAACTGAATAGAAGAAAAGAGTCATTGAAGATAGGGCTATGATTGAGGATGATAAGAGAAACCTTAACATTATACTAGAAGAAAAGTCAATAGAACTTGCAAGAATCTCCAACCTGGAGCTAGATAGCCTCAACCAAGTGATGAATGCTCATTATGAGCTAAATGTCAAGGACATTGAGATCTCCACACTAAAAATACAAAATGAACAACTACAGAATGATTTGAGAAGAGAGAAAGAGATAGCAAAGAACTTCAACAAATCAAGTGAAGCCATCAAGCACTAAGGACAACTACTAAAATCACCAAGATCTAGAAATGACACTTTAAGACTAGGTTTCTCCAGCACTAAAGAAGGAGAGTCATCAAAGAGTGCAGAGGAAAGAAGTGACAAAGGTAAGAACACTAAACTCACTTGCAATTTCTATGGTAAAAAGGGACATACCTCTAATGTATGCAGGGGTAAGAAGGCTAATCAGTAAGAAAAACCAAAGAACAAGGGTCACTATCACAAATGAAATAAGCAAGGACACCAGACACAAGATTGTAGGACCAAAACCATAAGGACACCAAGATTTGAAGGTCACTATTATACTTGCAAGAAGTATGGTCATAGAGCTTTTGAGTGTAGATCAAAGCATATGTGGATACAAAACCAACCAAAAAAGACTAAAAGCCATGGACACCACTACAATTGGGACCAGAATACTAGGCAGAGTTGTCACTATTGTCAGGAGTATGGGCACATTCTTGAGAATTGCATAAGAATACATTTTAGTGGCAACTATAATAGATGGTTGAGTCAAACAACATGCTTCAATTATCTAAAAATAGGACATATCAACAAGTTTTGTCTAACCAAGTCTAAGGCACCAAGTTCTAAGTTTAACAAAGGAAAGGAAAACGTTAATGTTGAACACATTAGAAAAGAGGTGAACAGAACCTAGAAAAGAAGAGATGGATGCAGCACATCCAATGGAGAGATCAATTCACCCAAGAGGTCAAGTGGTCACACTTCATCCAAATAAACAAGAGAAGATGTATGGGACTGATATATAAAGTTATATCATACATCGGTCTCAAGACAAGCAAGTACTGTAAAGGAGAAATTAGCATAAGCTAAGATGCAAAGTCAAAACATTTTTTGAGTTGCCCTCAGATGTCGAGTAAAATCCTAGTGCATATCAAGTAATTAGTTGCATCCAAGTTGGTGGTGAATGTTGAGCTAGTCTTAGTTGATGTTGAGCTAGGAAACTTTAGTTGATGCCAAGTAGTTTAGAATCAATGGATGTCAAGTAATGCAGAAATGCTTAAGGAGCCAAATGGACAACTGTAATCGCATTAAGCATTAAATGAAACTAAAATAGGGTATATGATGGCTATTTCATTCATTTTTCCACATTGTGATCAAAGATTAAAGACAAAGAAGAGAGAAAAGTGATTTTTGAGCAGACAAAAGTAGTGTTTGAGTATATTTGAACCATGATTCAACATATTTTCTTTGATTTAAAGGTATTTATTCAAGTGTTGAGTTACACAGTCTCTGTTTTTCTTCAAATTTAAATCCTAGAAAGATATAATGGCATCTAGCTCAAGGAAAACCATAGGACAAAGAGAAATTTTAGGTTTAACTTGTATCAAACCAGGTTAAGCAACTAGATTTATCCCCTATTCTAAAGGTTGCATACCAAAATGACACAACTAGTGCCCTATCTATCATACCCCCTAAGGTAGTTATGATGCAAGATGTTAGAAGGTGTTAAACTTGCAAAGTAGGAGCCATGGGTGATATGGAAATTAGGGAGGCATATGATAAACTATGTGAAAATGGAACCCTGAAGGATGAGTTCAAAATTGTTGAGAACAAGGGTTTGACCCGTTGTCTCAAATTTCCCACAGTTTTCAAGATTGAAAAGATAAGGCTAGTACTTAGCAAAATTCATGATGGGAGCATATGGTTAGAAGATGGCCTAGTGAAAATTATCTAGAAAATTGTGCATAGAGTCATAGGGTACCCAACCCTAGATCGGCCAAAGACCTTTATGAGTGACTCCAAAGAAGTTATTGAGAAAAACACTAGAGTGAAATGGAACAAACAAGGGATGAACATTGATACCATCTAGGATCTCCTCATCAACTTTTTTTGTTAGAGTCATCTCCCACAGTTTCTATTAGTCTAGTAGGCTAAACATCATTCCATGTATAGCAATTGATGTTGGATACAAACTAGTTTAGAAAGATCACACTTATGATCTTGCAGAGCTACAATTGGAACAAATTAATGAGAATCTAGGAGCAATAAGGAGAATCAAAAGTTCCTTGTGCAAATTTGGTGCAATTTTAGTTTGTATTTTCTTCTATGTGCAGAATGAGTTTGCTTCCTTTGGTAAAGTAGTATAGAAAGAAAATAGGTCAATAATAGTTCAAGTTAATGAATACATTAAGTAGATGGGAGTGAATTTTGAATCCTTTATGACCAGCTACTTTGAAAATTTCTAGAAGACAATGAAGTAGAGGCTAAGAATACCTATTTCTGTAGTAGAAAAATATGTAAATGATATATGTTTCCTTGTTGATATAGATTATACATACATTTAGGAAGCCATACCAAGGATTAGATGGTTAAGACCTCTTGGTTATGAGATAAACATTGATGAAGCCTCCATAGCTATCATAGCCCTATTAGTAGAAGAAATAGATAAAGCTACTAAACTATTTGGAACCTATAATGTTGTCAAATCTAAGGTTGAAATGGAACTAAAGACAGCTTCTATAATTAAAAGGAAGGACAAACTAGTAAAGAAGCTAAAGGCTAGATTCGAAGAAGGGGTAGCAGAAGTTAAGGATGAAGAAGATGTAGAGCATGATGAAACTGATGAAGATGAATAGGGGAAAGGCGCATTGTAAATAATGCAAGGCTTGGGGGAGGATGTAGAAAAGGAGAAAGGTGCCAAGCAAAAAGCACCCAAGGCTAAGCCAAAGAAGAGAAAAGAAAAAAAGCCACCTACTCCTCAGCCCAAACCCAAGAAGAAGGTAACCAAGTAGAGCCCAACCAAGCCAACAACCAAGGTAAATACCAGGGAAACTACTCATGTTGCAAAAGAGTAGAAGAAAAAAAAAGCAACAGAGCAAGGAGGGCCTATAAAGCCAAAGAAAAGGAGAAAGCATGTTGCACCTCCTAAATCTAATGATGAAAAAAAGGAATCAGATACTAAACAATTCAGAGTGGTAAGGCACACAACCAAATAAAAGCTTGAAATTATTTGTGATAATATTAGAGATAATGCAGATTTGAGTGGTTTGAAAATAATTGATCTCAATAAACTATCAAGGGAAGAACAAAACATAGTGGAGGAATCTATATACACTATGATGTCTAAGTTCAAGACCACCCCACTTGAATTAGATAATATAATGTCTAAGGAGTTAAGTTCCATTTAGAAAATAAATGACATTACTACCTTAAAATGGAAAAGGAGATTAGGGAATCTACTTTAGCTCATGTTATGCCAAAATTGACAAAAGTTCAGATCACAAAGGATAACAAGAAGTATGGAGCTAGCTTTTGTCATGCCCAAATTTTACAAGATAAAACTCAACCAACAAATTTTTTTTTTATAATTTTTTTGTCAGGTGAACTTAATAGTAAAATATATAAATCTCTACTTGTTATGAACGTTCTAATGAATGGTGACCAAATCATTTTAACCTATTTTAAAGAATTTTAGCTTAACCTTAGATCTATCATTTAAAACTAACATGCACCCACATATTAGACTTAGACACTTCCCAAATTTTACAAGATAAAACTCAACCAGCAAATTTTTTATTTTTTATTTTTTTGTCAGGTGAACTTAATAGTAAAATATATAAATCTCTACTTGTTATGAACGTTCTAATGAATGGTGACCAAATCATTTTAACCTATTTTAAATAATTTTAGCTTAACCTTAGATCTATCATTTAAAACTAACATGCACCCACATATTAGACTTAGACACTTCCTTGATATAATTACAAAAAAAAAAAAAAAAAAAAACCTTAAGTCATCATTGATATTCTAAAAATATATATATAGTTCATAATCTAGTTAGGATTTTAAATAAAATTAAAATCCTCTTTAAAAGGAACAAATCTTAATATTATCTCACATAATTTGATAGTTTAAAACCTTTAAGTTAAAACTTTGAATTTATGACATTATGACATAATAATTTTATTATTATATTTAAAATTAGATTAATGTTACTTGTTTTATCAAAGCATTACAACGGTTATTATATCATGATTATTAATCAACACACCTCTCTCAAATTCTAAGTTCAATATTTAATCTTCTAGTTAATAAAAACATCATTACCTTATAATAATTAAGATTACCTTTTAAAAGTTATAACTTATAGAAAATCAACCCACTTAATATTACTCGCTAATCTGCAACTGTTTAACCCACATTTTAAAATTTAATATTTCCCTTCACTATCACCCCATCTTACAATATTTTAGAGGTTTCTATATTTTAAGTGACCTTTTGGGAGAAAACTTGTTAGAAATATTCTAAAAGCATTCTCAATGATCTTCAAGAAAACAAAAGTGTGGAGGGAAACTCTATTTCATAAATCTTCATTAAGATATAGAAAACCTACAACTTAATTAGGTTTCTTTTTCAATTTTTTTTTTTTTGAAAGTTTCTTATTTCTCTTCTCATCTTGTTTTATGTGCTTAATAGGTAGCCTAATATATATATATTTTCTTGTATGTTCTTTCTTATTTGGTTTGCCTTGTGTTGCAGATTTTATGGAGTGCTAGAAAGTGGAGGAGGCAACCCTTATTTTTTTGTTTTGTTCTTCTTCTTTTTTCTTTTAAATAGGATCTTAAATCATTAGGGCTTCCCTTTTGTTTCTTGACGCAGGTTGAAAGTGGGGCTTTAATCGAGGATTAATGGTATTGAACATCTAAATCAAAGAGCCATGCTTGTCCATGCATGCACTCTCTTTTACCCTCCTTTTTAATTTTAATTTTTTTTCATGGCATCATGATGCCTATATTTCTATTGCTGATTTGTATGCATGTTTGTAAGAGGTATTTTAATTGTTAAAATGTAAGGTTAATTATTTATTTAGTTATTTGATTTTATTTTCATTTAATTCCCTATTAATTAATTAATTATTCAATAGTACCAATATCCCCAATGAAAGAATAAATTGATGTATTTAAATAATTTTTAATTTAGTATGACATGTCATAAAAAGGACACAAAATTTAAGGTTTAACATTGCTAACTATCATTTTTTTATTCATTTAATTAAAATCCTAACCAACCTAATTAAAATAAATACATTCCCATTTTTAAAAAAATACACTCTTAAGACAAACAAATTACTACTTCCTACCACTATATTAGCTACCCTTAATAATCACCTACACATACTAACATCCCAAATAATCTCTATTCCCAAAGTTTTCCCCTTTCCACATTGAATTCCTATGTTGTGGCACCATGTACCCACTCTATCTTCCCACTAATGGTGAATGGTCACAGGTCCCATTGACCTTTCCCAATGCACTAGTTTCTTAAAATAAATTTACAATTGTGATCCCAAAACACATCATTGACATGTGTTCCCAACATGCACCTATACCTCACGTTTCCCTAAACTCCTATCTCCTCGCTAGGTGTGGAGTGTTGGTTATATGTGCCTTACCATATTTCTTTTCAAGTGTGTTTAGGCGTCCAAAGCAAGAGTATGCTTTCTAACTTTTTTTATAACTATGACTAGGTTTGCTTTTTTTTTAACCCTTTTTAACTTTACTTACTCCTAGGAAGATGAGCGCCTTGTTATGTAGTGGGTAAATATATGTTTTTTTAAAAGTTTGATTCTTTTATTATTATTAGTTTATCACCCTAAGATATACCCTCTATGTTTATAGGTTGCCCTCAAGGATATCCTCCTAATATTTTATTGCTTGTATTCTTGGAAAAACTTTATTTCTTCCTTCCATACATTTTCTAGAGAGAAAATGTGCACATTCAGGTTTAGAGTTCTAGTGGTGAGTTTCATCATCAAGTTATTAGATTTAATTTTCTTTTCATTTAAATCATAATTTGATAATTAGCTTAATATCATTACCTACCATGCATATGAATATACTAAAGTTAACAATGCTGTTAAGATTACTTGAAAACATGGAAGCATAAGCTTGCATCCTAAGTTTATTTATACATGAAAATTGCAAGACCACATCTATCTTATCCATTACATTTTAAAAAGATCCATTTTAAACACATAAGTTAGTTCAATTCCTTATATAAAAAAAATTTAGATGAATTTACTTGACCAACTTATCTACACAATGGAGCTTTATTTTTTTTCGTAGAGCAATCATAACTGAGTGCATTTTCCATCTATGACTCAAGAATGAACATTACTCATTGGTTTATAATGCAATTATCTCATTTGTACTATGATGGATTGGGTGAGGCCTCGCAGATTTTCTCCTAAATATAGAGCATTCAAAATTTTGCAAACTCAAATTGAAGATGTTGTGCGAAAATCCACTTCTATGGGGAAGGTTTTATATGGCTTGAAAATAGTAAATGAAGGAGAAGAAGATCCTTTTGAAGGAAAGGATGAAGAAGAGGAGGTAGAAAAGGAAGAGAAGGAAGAGAGAAAAGTAGAAGATAAGGAAAAAGAAGAAGAGGTGAAAGAAAAAGAGGAAGGTGAGGAGAAAGATAAAAAGAAAGAGAAAGATAAAGAGGAAGAGAAGAAAACAATGGAGGGTGAAGAGGCAATAGCTAATCAGTAGCAAGAAGAACAGAGTGTCCAAGACACCCAATTAACACCACCTAGTCCTCCACATGTTACTTCTACACTTATAGTAATAGTAATTGTAAAGGATGTTCCTAACACCACAGGTCAGAACATCAATCCTTTAATTGTAGAGGATCTCAAAAAGATCCTTCACCAAACAACCATGCAATCACAATTATGCTTGAACCCTATCATGGTGAGTGTAGAGGAACTGTAGAAGGTTGTAGCTGACATAACAAAGGAAAAGATGAATACACAAGAACCACCTTCACAACCTCCTTTAGCTACAATATATCAATCAAAGGAGCAAGAAACACAAGATATAATTGCTCTTGTTGATTCATCAATAATTGTCACAACAACTAATGAGGAGCTGGCAAAAGAATAAATAGTACAAGATGTCAATGCTACACAAATTCAAGGTGCACCTCTTTAGATCACTATCACTGATCAAGGTAGTAAAGAAGAGGAAAATGAAGAGGGAAAATCACCAAAAGAAAAAGAGCAAGAGGCAATACAGACTTTGGTAAACTTGCCTACCACAAGAACTCCCATAAAGAAAATGAGCATTGATATGGTACCTCTAAAAATATCAACACCAGGCTCAAGCTCCATAAAGGTGACAAGGGTAATTCATTATGGAGACCCTAAATTGGATGAGGAGATAGTCATACTGAGGTATGACTCTAAAACAATGAATTTAGATCAAATCTATAAAGTGCAAGAGGCACTAGAGAGGAGAAACAAGTAGGAGATACTCAAAAATGAGTATAGGCAAAAAAAAAGTACTTGTGGAAATAAAAGATATATTTCTTGATGCCTTTACCCTACAAGTACCTAATGAAACCAAACCCATCATGAAGAAATTATCCAACATAGTGGGCTAGGTATAGAATGAAGACCTAGATACAAATGTAAAACTATTAGAATGGTCTGAAAGGAAGTTTCAAATGAAAGTCAATGAGAAAATATCAAGTGAAATAACACTTACACAAGTTGAACTGGTGAAGAAAATAGAAAAGGTCAAGATAATACTCGGGAAAATTTTCTCATTACACTTCAAATTGTGTGACTCATCACATTTCACACAAGAAATAGATCAGAAGATATTGAGTTTGCAAGGAAAACTGAAAGCATCTAGCTCATAGCTACCAATCAATCCATCTCAGAGTGAGAAGCATTTTACAATAGTGCTTCACATACGAAAGGAATTAGCTATATTAATAGTACAAGAGGCTAATATTAGAGCCAAACTTGTACAAATACAATCAGCCATTGCTCCCTATGTGGAGGTACTTCACAAAGAATGGGCCTATGCTGAGAATTTTTTGCAAAAAGATCCAAATCTTTTAACTTTAGATGGTCTTGTTCACCTCATAGCAAAGACAACCATCCATCTTAAAGCTCTACAAATTGTATTAGACAATTGTGATGTTGCACTCAAAATCATCATGGAGGTAAATAAAACATTTTTTGCTAAGTATTCAACTAATCCCTAGGACCCTTTGACATAAGTGCCAAAAAGGGGGAGATAAATGACAAAGGAGGAGACATGAAATAAAGGGAGAATACACTCAGGAGGAATTATTACATTCTCTGAATTATTTCATTCTTTTGGATAATTGAAAGGGGAAAGATTGAACATATCCTATGTTAGCCAAAAGTTAATAAAAGGGGGAAATTAAATAAAGTTAAAAGTGGAAAATAGGTGAAAACAAAGTAGATAGAATAGGTTAGCCAAGGCACAACAAGAGGTAGTGATATATCAGCATGAGATAGATTCAACATAAAGGTGTTTCAAATTTTTGGATAAAGAAGTGGCACATCAGCTTAGGGGGAGTTACAATATTTTGAGGCATACTGTCTTATAGAAATTTTTGAAGTTTAGTATATATGTTGAACAAGATATATGTTGTACTCTTAAGACAATATATTTAATGCTAAGCTAAGTATTTTTGAGACTCATGTCAAAGGGGGAGATTGTTGGTCTCAGTTTGGTTTTGACAATTGAGTGTCAACACACTTAACCAATTTTTATGTTGAAGCTAAGTACACTACACATGCTAAGCTATAGTATGTGCCAAGTTAGAAATCTAGTAGATGGTGAGTGAGCTTTAGGCATTGAGCATGATACATGTGCTAAGTGACTTTAGATGCTAAGTGATCTATATGTGCTAAGTCATAGTTGATGTCAAGAAAGATTGAATTACTACATATGTTGAGTAAGCTAGAAACCCATATGTGCTAAGCATCAACAAATTAGTATGTGTCGAGTAACACAAAATCAGCATATGATTTTGTGCCTTCACAAAATTAGATGTAAACCATTTCAGGATGAATCACAAAGGATCTAAAAGATAAGATCAAATCTTTTGCCTTACCTATGCAATCAGCATGCAGCCAATAAGAAAAATGGAGAATGCATGCAACTAATAGGAAAAGTGTAAGGATTTGAGCAAAAAAACAAGTTCATGGATTCATACCTAACCCTAAGTCTCTAAAGCCTTTATAAGAGGAAAAAGAACCTATGATTTGAAGTCTTTGAGTTGATGAAAAAGCATAATTGAGGAAATTGCAGAACAAGGCAATAGCAGGGGTGTAAGGACTTAGAGATTTGATCAACATTGCAAATTACAGTTGGTTAGAACAAAGCAAGGGTTATGCATGAACATTAGATCATAGAGGATCAGAAATCAAGGATTGTAAGCTATCTAGTTTATTCAGTTTAATACTTTTTAGAAATTGTATTAGGAAGGAAAATGCTATATTGATAGGTAAGCTAAACAACTATGTTGTAGAACCTTTAACAGGGTGATAAATCCTTTTACAAGGTAACATTTCAAGTAAGTGTTCATAAAATCCTTTGAATAGGTCACTATTGATAGAGTGTAAAACATTTAATAGCGTATGCCTCTAACAGGGTAGACCATTAGAAGTGGTCAAACAATATTGCTATAGTGATAATTTGTGGGTATCATCCCCACCCCAGTTTTACCTTCTCATTTACGAAGGGTTTCTAGGTGATGAAAATTTGGTGTTATGTTTGTTGATGCATGTCTTTATTTTATGTTTATCTAATATGATTACATGCATAAAATTTATTTTTAGTTAAAATTTTTTATGGTAAAAGTGTGTTACTTTTGATTCACCCCCCTCTCAGAAGCAATCTTCCCATTTGTAAATTCCAACACAGTCATCTTGCATTGAGAGAGAATGTGTTTTTATGCACTGATTTGTGTAGGGTAGATAGATTCAAGAATTTTCTATTCAATAAATAAGTTTATTTGAGTTCATTTGAGTAGGCTTAGAAATTATTTTGTAAATAGATAGTTTGTTGGGGTAGTAGTTGGCAGTTGTTAGTTTTTTTGGCTACCTCAAAGATCTCTATCATAAAAATCCTTATGTCTTAGAGGAATATATTAGGGAATCCATTGGAGGTTATGTGTATGAAAGGAGGAGCTCTAAAACAAATATTGTCTATTTTTAACCTCAAGCATTAGGCGAGATCAACAAGCCCAACTAGGTGCACAATAGTGCAAAATTGGAGTGTATGTGTAGGGGAAAGAGTGTGGGCATTGAACCAAGTATGGCTTTGGAATCTTGGAGGTCCTATAGACACCTGGGAGTGAGATTGGAACATTTCCAATGCATTAAGTTAGATTTCCAAGCAGGAATCAAGAATCAACACAATTTTAGCCCTATTAGCCCTATATTTTAGGAACCCAGTGTATGAATGACTTAAGGGCTTAAGACCACCAAAATCCTTAAGGCCTTTGAAAAGGGTATCCAAATATTTAGTTTTTTTCTTAGATTATTTGGATTTGTTGAGAAAGAATTGGGAAAAACCCACTGACTAGGGCTAATTGACCAATTAGGCCTATTAGGCCAAAACCAAAGAAGATCCTAAACTTGATAGGAAAACCCTAGATGGCCTATTCAAATGGAGTCTTTTGGGAGTCAAGTAATTTTTTTTGGTGGTGGATACACCCCTTGTAGTAGTGGTGAAATTCATTTGATGAAATTTCCATTGGAATAAATCAACAAAGATTGAAGACTTGAAACACCCTATTGGTAGTTATCTCTCAAGGTGGAGTACAAAGGAACTCACTCATAGAGTTGAATTTGATAAGTCTTAGGAAAGGTTTTTCAAGACTTGTGAGGCCCTAGAAGTGAGTTTAGGGTCTAGAATATTCTAGTTAGTAAATTTGTGCAAGCACACCTTGGAGAGATTTTATCATCATTTCATGCCTACACATAATTTCTCCTAGATCTTACTTGAATGAACTATGGACCAAGTAATTTCTATAAAATATTTTTAATATAGAGGATAAATGAATGCCAAGCCCCTTGAAACTATTCCAAACCATACTCTCTAAGTAAATTGGGTAGTTGTATTCTAACATGCACTCCTTTCTTTCCCTATGAAAATAGAAGTGGTGTCGATAGGAGAAAGAATAACATCTTCTTAACTATGTTGACCAATTCATCTAAAGGATAATAAATCCATACTACCAAAAATTTTAGTGTTTCCAATCTCTAAAAGAGGGTTTCAAAGAAAATTAAAAATAATTTGAAGCTCCAACAACTATTTCCTAAGCAAACCTCAATGCCTTATCTAAACTAGTTTTGTTAGAGGTTTTGAGAGCTTTAGATGGTGAAGATGTACGTAAAGGTATTTACATCTATGAGGAAAATATTAGTAGTGAAAAATAAACTTGTAGGTAAAGGATATTAGCCTCTTGGGAATTATAAAGAACCAAGTTCTCTTTTTCGAGTTATAGACCTTAAGGATTGCAATGAGGGATATGCTACTCATAAAAATACATTTTTCATATGTAAATTAATTTTCATATGAACTTTGATTAAGAGATTTTTTTTAATTCAATAAGAAGTAACTTATTTTCTATTTAATCAACACCCAAAACAATGAGGTTGACCCTTACACAATTATAGCCTCTCTCTCTCTCTCTCTCTATATATATATATATATATATAATAAGAACATAAAATATATTTATAAAGAGAACCATAATGATGATAGAATTTTAGTAACACACAATATATATTGGATCCACTAAAATTTTAGAGTGTAATGAATAACATAATTATTTGATAGATTTTTAAAATCATAGACTAAAAAATTGCTATAATTTAATTTCTCATGAAAATTCTCCTAAATTAATATCAAGCCACCTTAAACAACTAACATTCACTTAACTTTAAATTTCTCTCTTAATAATCTCATCCTCCCTTAATTGTTAAGAGATATTGATTAAATGTATCTAAATATTTGCATGAGTCAATAGATAAAAAGTTCTACATATTGAATTGGCAAAATGTGTGATGACATTACTCGAAACTAATTATTTATCATTATTTATATAAAAAATTTAATATGAAGAACCAAGCAAAAAAGAATGCCAAATAGCAAAAAGATGGGGTATTCAATGGGATTTTCACCATTTTGATAACTCTAAGGTAAATTAAAGAGGCAGCAAACAAGATGGAAACTACCAACTATAACATAGATTAAGATAAATTTTGATGGTGTTGCAAAAGGGGGCATAAGAGTGGTAGGTGGAGTGTTGAGGAATGGAAATGGTGATGTGTTGCTAGTCTATTCTAGGAATGTTGGTGGAGGAAATACTAATTTGGCTAAAGTGATGGCTCTACTTTGGGGTCTACAATTGATCAGTGAAATGCAAATAAAGGAAATAACTATAGAAGGTGACTGCAAACTAATAATTGATTTCGAAAAGGGAGTTTTCCAACTAGGCTAGAATATCCAAAATATCATCATAGATATCATACATATTATAGATGGGATGGAGAAAGTCCATTTTTAGCACATATACAAAGAAGGTAATGTGGTGGCAGATATTGGTGCCACCACAGGATTTGAATGATAGGAAATGACATGTTGGAGAAGCATGGACAACCTAAAGGAGAAAAGTAAGGCCTTGATTTGCAAGGAAAGGGAGGGGGAGAAGAAGTTAAGTATGGCTAGAAAAATAAAGGCCAGTGCCAATTTTTGTAGTTTCATATCTAGGAAGGCGAAATTTGCTAAATCGAATAAAAAGTTTAAGGGAAAGATGATGAGACACCATCATACAGATTGGATAATAAATGGATGTAATTTGAGGCATGAGTTATCTTGCCATTATGGAAACATAATGAAAAATTTAAAATATTTCCTTTTTGAAAGTACAAAAAAATCATTACTAAGGCTATTAGAGATTTTAGGGATGTTAGAATAATGATGCTAAGTATGCACAAATCCTGTAATGATATTGAATGGTATTTTGAAGCACCATGAAAACTAGCTTGGGGGACATTTAAAAATCATATAGATATTATTTGTATCATTGATGTGCTATTGGTAATTAATATTCATAGAAAGCTCGATGGAAAGAAGGTTCAGATGCAAATTACTGAGGTTGGAGGATCAAAAATGGGTAGAGACTTGAATAGACTAGAACCAAAAAATATTGAAAATTTTAAAGACAACATGGCAACCTAGTTTCTATTAAAGGAGGTGGGATTTCTTCCTTATATGCAGGTGATGGTAGAATATGACAAAAATTGTGCTCTTCAATTTGTAAATGGGTGGAACTATTGTAAGGTTACCATAAATGGTATTACACTCCAAGTTAATGAGGATGTAATTGCAATGGCCACTGAGCTGTCCATGAAAGGGAAAAAATGGAAAAAGGTTACGAAAATGGTGGATGAGGCCAACATGATTAGTTTTTTCATAGAAGATGAAGAACTCATGCACTATAGGGGAGGATTTAGAAGGGATAAGCTACCAGCTCCTTGGGATGATGCCTTTCTGGTGATCATGAAATACCTCATGCTCGAAGGCAGGTTTTGAGTTTATTATTACTATCACTTCACCCTCCTAAACTATTTTAAAAATAGAGATTTCATTTCTATTCTATTTTTTCTATTACATTATTTTGAGGATATGGTTAGTGATGTTAGGGAAAAGAGGAGTAAGGGTCATAATTTTACCATTATCCACCAAGGCCTAATTTTTAGACTTTATAGCAGTTCCATCTTGCCCTTTGTCCCTCTAGGGTTGTTGTGGTTGATAACCAACATCACCATTAGAATTCCCCTCCAAGTACCAACACTAGAACTAGAATCCACACCCTGCACCCCTTCCCTAGTAGAGATAATAAGAAAAATAAAAACCCATAATTGGTTATTGAACAAAAGGGTTGTAAAAATGTCAAGGTTGAAAAACTAGAAATTGAGGAGGGAGGAGGAAAGGGTAGGACAAGGTCAGGAAGGCTTGTAAAAACCCAATCAAGGTATAAGAAAAATGCTAATAGATTTAGGTTTGAAGAGGTGGAAGAGGAGAGTTCTAAGAATAATGAAAGGGAGCTAGAGGAGGAGAAACATTCCAACTCCAAGAGAGAAAAAGGGAAAGAAGAGAGATACAAAAGTGAGAACTCTGTTGATAATACCTAGGTGCCTGCTGGTAATACCTAGGTGTCTACTGGTAATTCCATTACCACTGAGACCACATGTGTGTCAGCTAGCTTCACCCTACAACCTATTACTCTTTATGAGGATAGTAGCAAAGTGGACACCTCCCCAATCACAATTTCCTCTCTGATAAAGGAAAAATCCAATGTTTTTACTAACCCTCAAGTTTTACAGGATGAAAACTAGTTGAGAAAGACTAATGAGGATGTTAGGAAAGTTGAAAAAGAAAGCAAGGAGAAAGAGGAGGAATAGAATGAAATGACTACACAACTAGAAAAAAGGATCAAATTCTTAGAGGAGGAGTTTTACTCCTCTAAATTTGCATTGAAGGTCACTCATGCTACTACTACCACCTTCCAATTGCTAGCATAGGAGAAGGATGAACACAAGGATGGACATGGCAGATAACAAGCTCCTTTATAAGTTTCTAGCTAATGATTGGGCTTAGATTCTTCTAGTTGGGAAAGGGAAGGAAAAGGATGAGAAATAATATGGTAGTTTTTGGGGGATTTTTTAATCCTAGTTGTCTTTTTTTTTCTGCTAGTACCTGGTTTGCTAGTTAACAGTTGTTACTTAGACTTGGGTTGGCATGTTTATGCCAACAATTTTATATTCTAAACTTTATTTGTATGTTTTGTACTATAGCTTTCAACTATAGAATAGATGTTACTATAAATGGTAGTGTGATGATTTTGGGTTGGGTTGGCTTACTTATGCTAAAAGTTAATACTTTGAACAATCATAGCATGGTTAGAACTATAGATGTAAAGTTAGATTAGCTTTTTGCTTGCTAGAAGTTTCTTGTTTAGTTCTATTACTATGATGCCTTTTTTTGGTTTATGCTAGTAGTGTTTTGGTTACCATCTTTTTGTATGTAAGGGCCAACCCCCTTGTTTTGGATGCTTTATATTTCAAAAACAAATTTAATATGAATTTACATTACATTTGGAAAGGGCTATCTCAACTATCCAATGTTCCCAAATTAAAGCTAAAAATGCCCATAGAAAATTGAGTATAAGATGTAATGTATAATCACTTGTAAAAAATAGACATTTGATTTATGCTTCCATTAAGGATGAAAGGAAGTAACAACAACATTAGTCAGATGCTTGAAATGGAAAAAAAACTTATAGAAATTTTATGGAAGGAAAAGAAAAATGCATAAGCACATTGCACCCAAAAGATTATAGCAAAATGTTTCCAATGGTTTTTTAGATGCTCTATTACTGTCGATGTTATATCTTCCTCCTAAAGAAAAGTTTATGTATTTTCTCCCATGGGTTCCTAGATTCTTTATAAATTTCTAGCAATATATACGAATGGTATGTTTCAGCAATTAAGTATTCAACATAATCTTTGTAGCCAAAAAACACTAAAGACACACTCTCCTATAGTTTGGATTAAATATTCACCATGATACATGAATGTAAATAGGTTTTTCTATAGAATCATAATAACCAACTAAAACTAGTGGAAATTTAATAAAAATTCCACCATTCTTGTGAACACATCAATAAAAAATACTAAATCTTTACACAAAATTAATGTGTTACAAATAATAATATTTTTTTGTTGTCAAAAGCATGCAACACCAAAACCAAAATGCAACCTACTGCTATGTGTGAAAGGAATATAGGAGTTGTGCAACTCAAAATGGTCAATGAGAAAAATTGTAACACACTATTCATCTATGGTTTTCTTGTTCCAATGGTCCCTATTCATCTACCTTTGAATATGGAATCCCTTGACCTCATATAAGATGCTTCAAAGAGGATGACAAAAACACTAGTTGTTGATAAATGATAAGCCCCTTTATATGGTCAATGTGTATATTTTTGACCACATATAAATAATATTTTAATTAAGTAAAAATATATTTTGAAAGGATTCAAAATCCTTTACAAAGAGCCAAGCTAATTAACAATAAAAGTCTAGGAGAAACTGTGCATTGACACTAAAAAAGATAAACATACCAAAACATAAATCACTAAAACAACAAGCACCAATAAAGAAAGCCAAATGACAATAGAAACACGACAATAGGACATCTATAAAGTCTTCAACATGTTAGCAACTTGATCAACCAAAATGTTCATGTTCACAATAGAAGCCCTTAGTTCATTGATCTCTTTATCATCCACAACCTCTTCCTTCTTTGAATTTTCCCTTGTGTGTTTGTTGGCACCATAATCATCCTTCATCTCTTTTGTAGCTTGATTCTTTCTCGCCTACTCTAGCTTTGTGATATCCCTATTTTAGCAAATAATTTAAATAATAAAACAAAAATCTAATATAATAAATAATGATATTATGATTAAGATATATTTTAATATAGTAAAACTATATTAATAAAGTAATATAATATAATATAAATATAGTTGTTATATTAATTGTAATATAATTATTAATATAATATATCTTATTATATTAATTCATATAACTAAGCTTATAAATATATTATTAATATAATATAATAATTAAATTAATGTAATATTTAATGAAAGGACATGACTCTTACTATATATATATATATATATATATATATATATAGAACAATTAACATTGCTGGAAAAAAACATGGAGGAAAATGGGGAAAAATATATACATAGTTGGAATTAAAAACCTAATGTCCTAATTGGGGACATTACAAGCTTATCCAGTGAAGTCTTGATATTATCAGCAATAGCCTTCAAAATGGAACAACTCTAATCAACAATCCTTTTCAAAGAATTCCTAGTGCCCTCAACTCTGCAATCCAAAATATCAATCTTCTTTTGCATGTCCTTCACCATTTGCACAACATCTCTAGTTTTAACTTCAAGAGGTTGGACTCTCTTCATCATGTTAGTGAATTCTTTAGCATTCCCAATCACATATAAAAGCCTATCAAGATGCTGGCCTAAAATCTTCTCACCCCCATTTGTTTTTCTTAGATGCTAAAACTCCCTTTTGAGATCTTGCATTTTATCCTTCATAATGTTAATATCTCTCCCCATCAGACCTAGGTTGCCAAAGACACCCTTCATATACACACGATCATCTGAGACAAAGTTGCAATTCAAATTATCCTCATCTAGGTCCAGTTTATCTTTCTCTACATCAGCATAATAATTATCTTTGTCCTTAGTCTCCCTTTGAGGCATATTCTTCTTACCTTTCAAATCTTTCTCATTTAGGGAAACATCATTTGAGGGGATGTTCATGCATCTCTCTTTTTTGTTCATTTTATTGTTGGATTTGGTTCTTCTACCAATTATTCCTATGATAATATTTTTTCCCTTACTCTTCTTCCCTTTTCCCTCTATAGTCTCCATCTCAATGTCCACCTCATTTTTTTCCCTTCTCTTAGAGGATGAACCCCTAGGTGTTAGATTATTTGTTTTTTTCTCCACCAACTTAGCTTCCTCCTCCTTAGTTTTCACTTCATAGGCCTCCTTTGAATCACTCCCCTCATTTTCACATTCCAAAGTCTTTTTACTTAAATGAGGTCTTTTGACTTTCCCTAATTTTAACAAGCTCATAACATGTATAAACTATGTTCCATCAAACATCAATATGATCACTTTTAAAATAATGTGCTAGTAAAGATCAACTCAAAATAGTGAAGTGATGGATAAGAGATCTATGTTTTAGAATGCCTCAATTGTAGTCGTTTGATCTCCACAATTTCCTATCAATGGATGTAATGTTTTAGCTATTCACACTCAAATAAGAAACACCTATGATGTAATTAATGTTATTAATTTTATGTTCTATTATTTATTTTCTATAGGGAAGACAAGTTAATAGTTTCCTACATTCTAATGATTGCTAAATTTACTATTATAGATCCCCCCAATTACCATTCATAAAAAAACCAAAAAATAATAGGACATGTACTAATAGTGAATCATAGATGTACTAATAGTTTATCATTTTTTAGCTTTCTTGGTTCTTGATTGTTTCATTTATGCACAAAGTACTTTTTTTTGGTTAGTGGCTATTGAGAGGTGAAGATAATAGGTTCCAAACAAACACTTTAAGTGACACTTTTAGACCACCTTGCACTCTATGAGTTCTACAAAGAGCTCTAAAACTATGGAAATTTTTGAAGATTATCTTTAAGTTCTTCACTCATCTATGAAGGTTTATTGAAAAAATTGGCAAATTACAATGTATGGATGAGAAGTTCTAGGTACCTGAATTTAGACTAGGTAGCTACTAGGTTGTCTCCCCTAATGTGTCTCATGTCCAAAACTAAAACTTGAATTTTTCACAATTTTGTATTCTTTAGCTTTCAAACAATTAAATATAACTTTGGCAAGAACTTTGATGTTAAATATATATTATTGCTATTAGAAATATAGATGGAGTAACTAAGAGGGAGTGAGTGAATTAGTTACCACAAAAATAGATCCGCACATCCCTTAGATGTCTAATAAACTATTTATTGCTATCACTCAATAAACATACTTAAAATGTTGTAACTTGGTAAATGCAGTCTATGGATTACTTTAAATATTCATAGTGATTATCATGCAAGCACAAAGAAAATAACATGAACACATGAGAAACCAGATTTAACGTGGAAACCCACTATGGGAAAAACCACCAACGTAACTAGTTACTATTTTTAACTCTTCTGAAGTGAGCCCTATTAGGATCCAATCCTATTAAAGGTTACAAAACACATTGTTAGGTGTGGCCTTGCTAGAGGATTTAATCACCCTATTAAGAGTGGCCTTGTTAGAGGTCTTTAGAAAATTTCAATAGAACTCACACCTTGTTAGATGATTTACAAATGGTTGTTAGACCAACTCTTCTTAAGAGATTTTGGAATCAATACTACAATGATAAGAAAGTAACAATGAAATGACCTGAATGAGATGCAATTGAATTGCTAATTATAGATCTCTGTTCTACTTCACTAAATCCTTCTTGATCAAATATAACTTTGTTGCTCCTCAATGATATCTAACCATCCTTCAAATTTTTCTCACACTTTCCTTCTCAAACAATCAATACACTTGCAGGCTTGCTCATACTCTTTTAGAATTCTCAACTTGACCTTTCATATATACCATTCAAATTATCAAGTTGGCCCATTCACAAGTTACAATCACCAATAATCATTACCTCAGTCAGCTGGAATTAATACTTGAAACAATTAAAATTTATTTCTCAAATTAAAAAAATCCTTCGTTGGCTGGCCCTACTTGGTAGACACTTATCCTAAAAAGATTTCTTGTGTTAACCAACAGAAGCTTGGTTAACAGTGTGAATCCTACAAAATCCTTTGGAGACCAAGTCAACTTGATAAACACTAACTTTCCTTCGTTAACCATGAAACTTTGGTTAACACTAATTTTTACCACATTTTCCTTCGATGCCCGAGTGAGCTTGGTAGACACTATCTACACAAAGTAATGTCCAAGAATTCTTAGTACACACTAAAAATTGCCTTGTTGACCAATTGAGCTTGGTAGACATTGACTAATAACTGATATGACATTTGTGTGACATCAAAGACAACACACAATTAGACAATTGTATCCAACAATCTCCCTCTTTGGCATTGATGGCAACACAACATGTCATAGCATGATGAAATTTGAAAACAAGTCTTTCTCTGATAGAAATTTTTCTTCTTCATAGATTGTGTGCCTCAAACTTCTCTAATGTAGTAATCTTTGTCTTTGAAAGAATTACATAGCATCTTAAAAAATAAACTCTCCCTTAAACAAATTTCAGAAAGATATGACAGTAAATTCTCCCTCTTTGACAACACATGCCAAAGACAACACATACCAAATGAGTAACAATGTACCTTGAGTACCAATTCATATGCAATATTTTCTTGACTATGTTGCATCAATTGATAGATCTTCAACTTGGTTCCTATTGATGAATCACTAAAACTTTATTTTAGTGAGCTTCAGATAGGGGAATGACCCATAACTTATGTCTTAGACACAAGAATCCATCCTTAGGTAATGGCTTGGTGAATATATCTATAATCTATTCTTTTGTGTGGACATATTTCAATCTAATTTCCTTGTCCTACACCAATTCTCTGATAAAGTGATATTTTATAGCAATATGCTTGGTTTTGGAATGCATCATTGGATTCTTTGAAATGTTAATTACACTTGTATTATCACAAAACATGACAACTAGTTCTTTGATCTCAACCTTCATGCCTTCCAACAACTATTCAAACTAAACAATATTAGAATAGTCATTGCTATAATGACATACTCTACTTCTATTGTAGATTGGGATGTGCAATTTTTTCTTTTTACTTCTCCAAGATACCAACCTTTTTTCAAGAAAGAATGCTTCACCACTCATACTCTTTTTGTCATCAATGTTTCCTACACATTCAGCATCAGTAAATACTTTTATGTCCAAATTTCCTCCAAGTTTATACCACAAGCCATAATCTTCAATTCCTTTCATGTATCTCAAGATTCTTTTGACTGCCATCATATGATTTTCTCTAGGTTTTACCGAGAATCTCACTACTATACCAACTACAAGAGAAATATCAAGCCTTGTATGAACTACATAGTGCAATTTTCCAATCATTGATCTATATAAGGTTTGAGCTACCTCTTTTCAATCATCATCTTTGGTAAGCTTTAGTCTAGTGCACATGGGGGTTCCAACTAGTTATGAATCTTCCATACCAAACTTCTTGAGTATCTCTTGATATACGTAGACAGAGTGATGTAGATACCATTCTTGCTCTACTGAATCTAAAGACCAACAAAGAACTTTATCTCACCAAACATAGAAATTTCAAATTCTTTGTTCATTTTCTCTAAAAATTCTTTGCATTGATCATTATTTCCTGTAAAAAAAGTATCATCCATAAATATTTCTGCCAAAACAATCTTGTTATCTAGTCCTTCCATGATGTACAAACTACTGTTATCATTAGTTCTCTGAAAACCAATCTGAATAAGGTAGTTATGAAATCTCTCATACCATGTTTCTAGGGGGTTGTTTTAGACCATACAATTCTTTGTGTAACTTGTAGACCATATCCCTTTTTTTTGGATCAATAAAACCTCCAGGTTGCTCAAAGTAGACTTCTTCATCAAGAATACCATTGAGAAATGAAGATTTGACATCCATCTAATATAACTTCAATCCTTTATGTGTTGCATATGTGAGTAAGGTCTTGACACCTTCCAATCTTGCAATAGAAGCAAAAGTCTCACCATAACCTATGTCTTCTTCTTGAGAATATCTTTTACATACCAGTCTAGCTTTGTTTCTTTATACATTACCATCTTCATTCAACTTATTCTTGAATACCCATTTTGTTACAATCACATTTTTATCTTTAGGCCTAGGTACAAGAGTCTAGGTTTTGTTCTTTTCTATTTTTTCTATTTCTTCATTCATAGCTTCAATCCAAATTTCATTTTCTAATGCATATTTGACATTTCTAGGTTCAAAATCAGCAAGTAAACATGTACCTTTTTGCCGACTTCTTGTCATAGAACCTTTTGATTTGTCTCCAATAATCTGATCTGGTGCATGATGTCTCCTAACATACTTGGCCAATATAGGCTTCTTTCCTCTTGTCATCCTTTTGAACTTTAACTTCCAGTTCTAGTTGTTGAGACTTGGTAGGCATTGGCTCAGTAGCTTCAGACTAAGACTCGAGTACTTGTGACTCAATTTGAACTTCTTGCAACTTGATAACTGTATTGGGTTTAGTAGATGTAGTATCCTTATTGATAGACGTGTCTAGAAATGTATCAAGTTCATTAAAAATAAGTCTCCTATAATATTCTAGTTCCATTTTTTTCCTTCTTCAGTCTTTTTTGCAAACTCATCAACTTTTACATGTGCACTTTCTATGATTTTGTGAGTAGACAAGTTCAAACATCTATATGCCTTAGTCTTGCAAGAATATCCTAAAAATAGACCTTCATCACCTTTCACATAAATTTTTTTTTCTAGATTCTTTCAAGATGTAGCATTTACTTCCAAATAGTTTTAGGCAACTTACATTGGGTTTATAGCCATACCATAACTCATAGGGGGTTTTAAATGAGTCCTTCAATTGTACTTGGTTTAAGGTATGAACTACAGTGTTGATGGCTTCCTTCTAGTATTTGATAGCAATTTTCTTTTCAATCATTAGAGTCCTTGCACAATCCATGATAGATCTATTCTTCCCTTAAGCTATTCCATTCTATTTGGGAGTTTCAGGAGTTGATACCTATCTTTTGATTCCTCTTTGAATGCAAAAGTTATTGAATTCATAAGAGATGAATTCACCGCCTCTATATGATCTCAAGCATTATAATCTTTTCCTTATTTCCTTTTCTACTTTTCCCAAATACCATTTAAACTTCTCTAATGCTTCTAACTTCTCGCTTAGATACATAGCAATCATCATTCTAGAGTAGTCATCAACAAAAAGAATAAAGAAATTTTCTCTAGTATACCTCTTAATTCCAATAGGTCCACACAATTGAGTATGCACAATTTCCAAAATATATTTAGTTTGATAGTTTTTGCTTTTAAAATTGGTCTTTCTCATTTTACCAATTTGATAGTTCTTGCATAAACCAACTTTAGGTTTCTTCAAAGTAGGAATGCCACTTACTTTCCTAAATTTTTTTATCTTTACTAGGTTATCAAAATTTACTTGACACAACCATTTCTGCCATAACCAACTTTCTTCAACTTGAGCAATAAAACATGAGCACTCACTAAGATCAAGATAAAACAAGTTACCTTTTGTTTGTTTGCCTAATCCAATCATTTTTCCTTTGTCATCCAATAGTGTTGCTTTGTCATGCATGAATTCCAACTTGAATCCAATGTTGATTAGTTGTGCCACACTCAACAAATTATGTTTTAGTCCTTCAACCCAATATGCATTATCACATACAAGTTCTTTGGTTAATGAGATTCTACCTCTTCCTTGTATGCAACATGGTTTATTGTTTCCAAACCTTATACTACCACCATCATAGTCTTCAAAGTGTTTATAATCCATGGATCATTTTTGGTAACATGAGAGATATGTGCCATCTTATCTTCTTCATTATTATTAGATTCATCTTTCAAAACAATATAAACAATTTCATCTTCAATATTATCAAAATATTTTGAGTTGTTAGCCATAAAACATGTTTTATTACCTTTATCCTTGAATGATTTGAAATTCTTCTTTCCATTGCACTTGTGACCTTTCTTCTCATCCTTGCTTTGCTTGTTTGGGAACCTATCGCAATATGATCAATTTCTTCACATGAAAAATAGATTAAGGAAGCTTTACCTTTGTATTTTCCTCTACCTCTAGAATATTTCATTGTAAGTAGTGCTTCAACTACTTCAATATCACTATCAGAACATTCTTCTATTTTTTCTTCACTTTTTGATTAAATGTCATTAATTTTCTTGCCTTTCTCCTTAAGTCAAAGCTTGGCCTCAAATTCTAATTCAATATTCTTGGAAGATGGAACATAATTGTCATAATTGTCTAGCTCAAAAGCTATCAATCTTCCCACTATCGCATCCAAATTTATCTTGTGATTTTCCTTGCATCTCCTTTCTTGAATAATAGATACTCTAATTGCATAAATAGAAAGTAATGTTCTAAGAAATTTAATTATAATAGTTTCATCTTTGATTTATCCTCTATAAGCTCTAATTGCACTTACACTTGCTTTGATCTTTTCAACGTATTTGGCAATGTTTTCATCCTCTCTCATTCTCTAAAATCAAGATATCATCTAAGGCTTTCTTCTTTGGCTCTTCTCACATTGTCATCACCACCATAGATTTCCTTTAGCTTGTTCCACATTTCATAAGCATTTTTGTAGTCTTTGATCTCATCAAATTCCTCATAGCTTAGGGTAGATGCAATGTCTATCATCATGGTGTTATGGTTCTTTTTCTCTACAATGTTTCCAATAGAATGTACTAATAGGAGATGTATTCAAGATATTTGCATCTTGAATCACCAATGGAAGCAAGATGAAGTCTCATAAGTCCTTGCCATGCTGAAAAGTTATCTCTATTAAGCCTTGCAATTTCTCTCTTGTAAGACATCCTAATCTTTAGCTTAGGTCCTTGAAACCCTTTTTGCAAGCACTAAAAGCTCTGATACCAATTGTTGGAAATATAGATGGAGCAACTAAGAGGTGGACGAGAGGGGGTGGGGGAGGGGGGCGCGTGAACTAGTTACCACAAAAAAAAATCCATGGATCCCTTAGATGTCTAATAAACTATTTACTGTTGTCGCTCGATAAACATACTTAAAATGTTGTAACTCAGTAAATGTAGTATATGTTAACTTTAAACATTCATAGTGATTATCATGCAAGCACAAAGAAAATAACATGAAAACATGAGACACCACATTTAATGTAAAAACCCAATACATGGAAAACCTACCAATGTAACTAGTTACTATTTAACACTCTTCTAAAGTGAGTCCTATTAGGAGCCAAGCCTGTTAAAGGTTAAACAAACACATTGTTAGGTGTGACCTTGTTAGAGGATTTAATCACCCTGTTAGGAGTGGCCTTGTTAGATGTCTTTAGAACAATTCAATAGAATTGTTGCCTTGTTTAAGGATTTACAAATGGCAATTAGACCAAATTTGCTTACGAGATTTTGGAATGACTACTACAACAATAAGAAAGTAATAATGAAATGACTTGAATGAGATGCAATTGAATTTCTAATTATAGATCTCTATTTTACTTCACCAAATCCTTCTTGATCAAATATAACTTTTTTGCTCCTTAAGGATATCTAACCATCCTTCAAAGTTTTCTCACACTTTCCTTCTCAAGCGATCAATACACTTGCATACTCGCTCATACTCTTTTATAATTCTCAACTTGACCTTTCATATATACCCTTCAGATTATCAAGTTGCCTCATTTACAAGATATAATAACCAATAATCATTTCCTTAGTTGATTGGAATTAATACTTGAAACAATTAAACTTTATTTCTCAAATCAACAAAATCCTTCTTTGGTTGACCCTACTCGGTAGACATTGATCCTAAAAAGATTTCATGTGTTAACCAATAGAAGCTTTATTAACAATGCAAACCCTACAAAATCCTTTAGAGACCTAGTGAACTCAGTAAACACTAACTTTCCTTCATTAACCATGAAATCTTGTTTAACTCTACTTTTTGCCACATTTTCCTTCAATGCCCGAGTGAGCTTGGTAGACACTATCTACACAGAGTAATGTCCAAGAATGCTCACTAGACACTGAAAATCACCTTGTTGACAAACTGAGGTCAGTAGGCACTAACTGATAACTAATATGAAATTTGTGTGAGATCAAAGACAACACACAATTAGACAATTATATCCAACAATAGCTGCTTTCACCTTCATTTTGTAGATTTATGTTAGGAGATTTTTATACATAGTTCAATGACATATTATCTTATTAAAATACTATAGTTAATTAATGTTTAATGTTGTCACATTTTCTACTCTAACACGTATCTTTTGTCTAAAATAAATACTTCAATTGCTATAGTTTCATACTAATTCACTTTCAACAAATAATGTTTATCTTATGCAAGAACTTTGAGTCTTTGCACCTTTATTTAAAGCACATAATAATAATATTTTTCTAATAAAATATTTTATAATTTTTTTAAAATATCAAATTATTAAAAGGTTTCATTGAAATTATTACATATACATACCTCAAGGTAGTTCAATTTCACTAGTTAGTACAATAATATCATTGGGAATGCATATCTAATACCCACACACAGGAAATTATTTAACTAATGGGGTTGAGTGCAAATTTTTGGCCCTATAGTCAGTGCCAATAAACATCCCTAGAAAACCTTCAAATGCCCATAAATTCTACTTGAATAGGGATCAACATAAGTCTTTTCATTGTGAAAAATTAGATTGCTCTAGTATTTAAACTAAATACAATATTGATGAATTGATGTCATAGAGATAAATCCCACCCTGAATCCTCTCATATGTTAATCTTATGATCAACATCTACACATAAGTTGATCACAGGCTGATGTTTATACCCTGCCCAAATTTGGGTGCATTAAATGACATACATCACCCAATAAATGAAGCAACAAAAATAAAAAAATATAAATAGAAAGTTTCATTTAGGTCCACTTTTTTTCAATGAGACTTTCTTCTAGAATGATTAGAAAGTAATAATAAAAGTGATATGTTAAGTATAAAAATTACTTTTGCAAATCTCTATTCTTTTTATATTTCTGCTTCTAATATCTCACTTGACTAGTTCAAGCCATTAGGTTCATGAAATCTACTCCTTTCTTTCCTTAGCTCTCCTTATTTCTCCTTTATTTGTTCTTCTTCACATTCACAGCAACATAAACATCATAATCAACATAATTAGAAATATGATCAGCAACAAAAAATATCTTGATCTCCTCCTTAAATAGTCATCTTGGGCCTTCTCGATTCTTCCATCTATTACTGCTTAATCACCATTGTCAATCTTTGATTCAACGTACTTAGCCATATGGAAAATAGAAATTTGTATATTATTTTGTTCTCATCTTTCTCTTTCTTCAATTTCCATCATCATATCCTTCTTCAATTTTCCTAGCCATAGATCTTCGTAAAAAACTCTTTCTCATGCCTTTGACCATCTTGAACTTTCTAACTTTTCATCAAAAGTTGGCCTTAGATTCCAATTTTCCAAATTTGTTCTTCTAGTTGTTACTTGGTGAACATAATGTTTCAAGAAAATGGGAAAATGTTGACTTAGGGCCACCATATTCTTCTTGTTACTCTTAGATATATTTCCTTCATTTCAATTTGGTTTTGGAGTTACATTGATGAGTTTGGTGGGTATTGATTAAAAAACTAGTTTTGTTTTAGGAGTTATAATAATGAAGTTGACATTCAGTAGAAATGAATGACATCATTTTAATGTTTTCCCTCATGTTTCATCAATTTTATATATGAGAAGTGGCTTGACAAAACTTCTTACAAATTAAGAAGATATAATCTACCACCCATAGACCTATTCACTCTATCAAAGATCTCTTACTCACTTGAATATTTATCAAATTCATTATTTGTATAGGAGCCCATATATTAGAGATAGTAAATGATTCATTTGCAATTGGATAATAGATCATAAGGTTGATACTAAAATATATTTTATAAGGCCTTCTTGTATGTTTTTTGAGGCATGTAATTTGAATTATTTTCTTTGTACTATGAATTCTAGATGGAGTTCTCTATTGTTCACCATTTTAGAAGTGAAAGATCTTCCTTATTTGGTTTTTCAATTTTGTTGGGATTAAACCCTCACCCTATTCTATTGCATGTAATACTTTACTTGGATCTAGAAAATTGAAGCACTATCTTTCTCTATGACTATTGGAGAACATAAGTTTTTAATATCTATTCATGTTTTCCATTTATTTGATGGACTTGTGTTATAATATTACTTGTATATGATTTCATATTCTCTTTCCAATTTCTTTACAATACCCTACATACTCTTCCCTCTATATTCCTTCCTCTATCCACCTCTCTTTGTACCCCTCTCTCGATCCCCCCAAACTTCTTCCTCCATCCCTCTATACTCCTTGTTCTTCTTCCATCTTCCATCTCCCAACTTCCATCCACCATCTTCCATCTACCACCTTACTTCCAACTTCCATCTACCAACTTTTATCTTCCAACTTCCATCTGCCAACTTTCATTTGCCATCTTCTATCTCCATCTTCAATCCATCATCTTCCATCTCCAACTTCCATATGTCATCTTCCATTTTGCCAACTTCCATCCATCATCTTCCATCTCCCAACTTCCATCTATCATCTTCCATCTTACGCCCATCTTCCATCTTCCAAATTCTATTTTCCATTTTCCATCTATTATCCTCTAAAATCCTCACATGGAATTCTATTCCTTTGTATGGACATATCCATTCCACCATACAACATCTTACTTCACCAGAGGGATTAAAGATTTCCCACTTCAAACTTAGGCAAATGGTAAGTTTTGGAAAAGGAACATTAGAGTGATATTAGAGGTGGTGATCTTGCCAACCTATCATTGAGCTTGGATGCCACCAAGATCTCAGTTAGTAGGAAGAATGGGTTAATCAAGCACTGAGATGATGTAGCTTCTAAGGGAGCTAAAAAGTGGACAACAACAACTCAATGAAATCTTGCTGAATAGACAATGATAGCTCAGTGAGACCTTGGCAAAATGGTTATGATCAAATTGGTGAGACCCTTTGAATTTTGCCACAATGAAGGGAAAATAGAGGACATAATGGGCATGGTGATAATTCTTCCATTGAGAGGCTTCACACATAGTGCTCCCAAAAATGACCAATGATGTCAACGTTTCCCCAACGGTTGGAACAAACTAGGGAACAAGAGCCTACTTTCCTCAAGATGCAAGATCATTTTTTTCAAGACTGGTTTGATGTCATATTTGGTGCAATTTTTGTCATTCAAGGATTATGTGGATTTATAGATGAGATATACTAGGATGCAGGTCAGTTATAGTGATGACATTAGATGAAAGATTGGAAAGATAAACTTATCATGTTTTGATGGATCTCAGTATACATTAGCATGAACACAGGTTCAAAAGGCTAATACATACTTCCAACCCAACCCCATGCCTGAAGAAGAGGCAATCAAGTTTATAGCACTTCATCTAGAGGAAATCTCTCAAGAATGGTGGCACCATGGGATGGTCACCCTTGGTCATGATTGAATAACTTCATATGCCAATTTCATGGAGAGGCTTATTGATCACTTTGACAGAAAGGCTCCAGAGCTCAACTTCAAGGAGTTGGAAAAACTAAAGAAAATTGGAGTAGTAAAGAGCTGCATTATTGAATTTTAGAGGTTGTTACTACTAGTGATAGACATTTCATAGAGAAGAATTGTTATCTTATTCATGGATGGGTGACCAAACCCTTAAAGGGTTGGTTGAATTATTTTATCCCTAATACACTTGTGCTAGCAATCAAGAAGGTATGAGACATGGAAACATCCACTTCTTTTTCTAAAAGTTCTTCACATGCCAGGCCATCCATCACTCTAAAGGACAAATACAACAAGCAACCTCCAAAGAAGCAATCAAAGAATGAAGCTACAAGACAAGAATTGAAGAGGAGGAAGCTATGTTTTATTTGTAAGAAATCATGGGAACTAGGACACTAATGCTTAGGGAAGGTGAAGGTCCATTATTTATAGAGGTGATGTCAGACAGTGAAGGGGATAAGGAACCAGAAGTCAAAGAAAATAATCAACAAGTTTCCAAAGAGGGTAACATAAGTCATGCAGAGAGAATTGTTGTCCTAGGACATCGAGGAGGTACCATTTCTCTTGTAGGCACTCTAAGGTGTACTATTTTTTGGGTACAAGGAACTCTCCAAGGACAATGGATCATAGCCATGCTAGACAATGGGGCTACACTCAATTTCATTAATTCATCACTTTTGAAATGAAGAGATTTCACTATGGAGGGACATGTAGGATTCCAAGTCAAGGTAGCAAGAGGAAACCTCCTATCATGTACCCATTTGCTCCCACAATTTAGCATTACCATGGAAAACCATATAGTGACTGAAGATTTGTTTGTAGTAGATCAAGATGACATGGAAGTCAGTCTTGGCATTTAGTGGATGGAAACTTTAAACAAGTACACATGATGGTTGACTTGAATGGAGTTTTCATTTGAAGTGGATGCAAAGAAGGTGGTCCTTATGGGAATTTCAAATAGAGGGCTAAAGGAAATCTTAGGACACTATATGGAAGCCATTCTATGACATGAAGACATTTTTTGGGCAACACAATGTTTGATCTCAACAAAACCAATGAAGGGAAAAAAGACCAACTATTAGGATGATGAGCTTCACACAATGTTGGATAAGCATAGTATGGTCTTTGCTAACATTCCTTTGGGCATCCCTCCACATAGAGGATTTGAGCACACTATTGAGTTGGAGGAAGGAGCCAAACCCATCATCACTACACCTTGCCACCATCCTACAAGGTTTAAGGATGAGATAGATTACATGATCCAAGAACTCCTAGAGAAATAATGAATTAGGCCTAGTTCTAGTCCTTTTGCATCATCAATAGTTTTGGTTAAGAAGAATAATGGAACCCTCCAAATGTATGTGGACTACCATGCACTAAATAAGGAAACTATTAAAAATAGGTACCCCATTCCTAGGATCAATGAATTATTGGATGAGTCACATGATGCACTCTACTTTTCTAAAATATTTCTTCATTTTGGATACCATGAGATCTACATGAGGGACAAATAAATGGAGAAGACCATCTTTTTTTGTCACTATGATCTTATGATTTCTTGGTCATGTCATTTGATCTGACCACTACTCTAGCTTCTTTCCAATCATGCATGCATAACATCTTCAAGAAGTAACTGTGAAAGTACCTACTAGTGTTTTTTTATGGCATACTTTTTTATAGTAAGACATGGGAGGAACATTTGAGCATTTGGATGAAGTAATTAGAATCATGGAGTCACAATAACTATTTTCCAAGAAGTCTAAATGGGAGTTTGGAATGACACATATATTGTATCAGGGGCATATAATCAATGCTCAATGGGTTCAGGTACACCAAGAAAAGATTCACTCCATCTTGGATTGACCACCTCCCAGACTCCCTCTAATCTATGTGGATTCCTTGGATTATGTAGTTATTATAGAAGGTCTGTGAAGGGGTTCTCACAACTTAGTGTACCACTAATAGATCTAACAAAAAAGGATCTTTTCATTGGGATACAAAGGCACAAAACATCTTTGACAAGTTGAAGGAAGTCATGATTTCATGCCAGGTGTTGGCACTACCTAATTTCAATCTACCCTTCATCTTAGAGTGTGATGTATTAGGAGAAGGTATTGGGGTGGTGTTGATGCAAAATTGTTACCCCATTGCATTCAAGAGTCAAAAAATCTTAGGAGAAGAATGATTATACTCAATCTATGAAAAAGAGATGCTCACAATCATGCATGCACTAACAAAGTTTTGACAGTACACTACTACATTTAACATCATTTTTCGACCAAAAATTTCAACCATCAACTAAATAAATTTAGGGTGGTTGATATTTAAAGGAAAAAATTTCATTTTTTTACATATAAGACCCATGCTGGTCAAAATTTCAACCAACACAAGGCTTACACATCTGCAAAGTTAAAAAAACATTTTCCCAATCACATCTTTTGTACCCGGTTTCATTTGACATTTTTGGACCATTTTCACATGGTTATCTTTGCATTTTCGCATGGTTTTCTCTTAGCCCAATTTCGTTTAAGGTTTTCTCCACACACTTGATTAATGATGCTTGCTAGCCCTGGGAATAATATGAAAGGGGGCCCTACATTTGCATCAATATAGGGGGGCAGAATAGTAGTTTGAAACTCTCAATATTGTCTTTCTTTCATTCTTCCTGCTATGCTCGACTTCAAAAGCTTTTCCATTCACGACCTCCAATCACACCTACATCTCCGGTGGTCGAGGAGAGGGATTTCTCTTCGAGCATATTTCCATAGGTACATTTGTATTTTTGTTGTAGGTTTTTATGATAATATTGAAGATGGAAGTGAATACTATTACTATCATTATTATTTTTTATGTCAAATTTCAGCCATTGTTGTGTAATATAAATGGGAGAGTCTCTGCTCAAGTGTTTTTTCTTAGTGATGTTTTGATGATAAGTGTTAAAAAGAGTCTAGTTGCAAAAAGAATGTAACGTACTTGCTGTTTCATTTTATTGAAAGTGTGTAGATGCAGATTTATCATTTGGAATGTTGGTCTATTGTAACAACTATTATACTTTTTGTTATAGTAATCAAAGAAAAGAAAGGAAATGTATATGCAGAAGCTATAGTTGTAAAAGCTTACAAGAAATAATAATGACAAATTTTTTGTTTTATAAATATAGTTGTGTTGGTATCATATTTTTCTTGTATTTTTGTTTTAATGATACATAATTATATTGTATCATTTAGACAACAATTTCATATTCAAAAAAAAAGAACAAAAAGAAAATAAAAATGAGTGTGTTTCTCTCTTCAACTCTAGAACATTCAACTTAAACATCAACACATAAAGATAATAATTTGAAATCTAGTGTGTTTAGTGCTTGGAGTTTTACCCTCAATACCTAGGCCATGTGGGCTATAAAACATGATATTCATGTGATTCTATGTTAGATGATGATGATGATAATGAATAATCACCATCTACTACTAGCTCATGTAGTGATAAAAGGTCTTCAATGCACCTCTAACTACAAGTATGCCATGGAAAACTTCTGATGGAGATGACTCCTCAAACTAATAGACTATCATGGAAATTTTTTGATGAAGATGACACCTACAAATACTGGACTATCTTCAAAAACTTATGATGAAGATGACACCTAAATTTACTAGACTATAATTGAATTGATGTACTTTGGATCCTTCACTGAAAGTCTCTGTCATTTTGTTAGAAGATGATTTATCTTCTAGTTCAACCAAAAGAATCTCTCTCCTATATTTCAACATTACATTTAATTGTTGCATTACAATCAGGTCTTCCCTACAAGGGTTTCAATTTGGATGAATAACAAACTATCATGGAAAAATTGTGACGAAGATCCCACCTGCAACTATTAGACTATCATAGAAAAATTGTGATGAAGATGACATTAAAAACTATAAGACTATCATGTGTACAAGTAACAAAATGATTCCAACATATGAAATTAAGTGTACTACATAGGATAGTGATGACTAAATTTCCATGCCCTCCAAATTTGGTGGTTGTAACATTTATACCAATTTCATTTGTGGGATACACACTCTTGATAAGTTAGTTAGCCTTGCAACTAAGGTCAATGGGGAATGTTGACACATGCAACTTGAGCATGAGTTTGAATTTGGTATTTCCTTGGAGATATTTACTTATTTTCCAAATAGAAGGTATCATCTCCATTTTGTCTATCATGATAAGTTGTCATCTAAGTTTTTTGAATGAATTTATTTTCTTATGTGTATTTATTCTCATAGAATGAACTTAGTCAAATGAAGCTAAACATGTGAATGCTTGATGACCTGGTTCAAGAATATTGTGTATATAGAGGCCTTGTACATTCTAGTATAATTTCTCCCTCATATAAGGTCACTTATGGATTCAAGAAAATGAAAGATGGATTTTCAAAGGGTGTCTTTTGTTAGTTTTGAGACACCAACAATTATTGAAATAAATAATTTATCCTTAGCAAGATATTACTTCAAATTGTCATAATCTGTGACTTTTGTTGACAAGTTTAGACATCTCTCTCACAAGTAGATCATTGAAGCTAATTACAGATGATACCAATCCAGATAATACATGCTCAAAGGAATTTTCTACTATTAACATTAGGAGTGGATAAGAGTAGGTAGTTATTAAAACCATTTCAAATGAAATGGTGATGTATGAACTCCCATTAAATTTCTCACATAAGCATGATTAAGATGTTGAATTGAGATCTCCAATCGAACATGTTCATGGTAGTGAAGCTTGCAGCTCCAACAAGACTTGTCATACTGATAAATTAGGAGTACTTCTAGAAAATCATCCTAGGTGGAAAGGGAGACATAATGAGAGTGAATCACAAGGGAAGTTAATGGTGGATTCTACCAAACAAAGAGATCATAATCAACTTCTTTTTGGAATTAGTAGTAAGACTCTTGATCATATACATGTGAGCAAAAAAAGATCAATTTTTCCTTAAGGAGATCATGTTTTCTTAAATACTTACCCTCAATTATGTTTGATCTTTTATTTAGGGTATTTTGAATTACAATTATGCTGATAAAATTGAATTTGTATTGGAGATGCAAGAACTAGTAAATAAAGGCATATTTGTTATGGTTGTTAAAAATATCAAGCAATGGAATTCAAACTTCTTTGAGGAAAATCTTGTGTTTCTATTTCAATTAAAGAAAGTATTGAGATGTTCTCATTGATTATAATTTTTAGTATATTTGATATAAAAGGATGGTCAATTATTTCTATGTTCACAATCATGACATTTTTAGACTACTAATTATGATATACAGGTTGAGTTTCTTAAACTTGTAAGAGACAGGGATTATACGAGGACTCTTAGAATTTCACGATATGGCATGGGTCCTTTTTCTTAAAGATATTCAAAAATTTTGAAACCTTTGAAAGAGATAATACTGACATTGACAAAGCTAGATTATAGTGCATCAATAAATTAGTGCATTTTGGTAATTTTTCTTGCAACTTCGCTTCAGGTATAATCTAGAATTTTAATGACACAACTATTAGTGATGTTATGACATGAAGGACTTGCTATTTTGGTGGATCATTTTCTTATTAATAAACTTGTGCTATATCAAAAATGCTATCATAGTACAACATGATTATTTTATCTATAAATTTGTCTTATTTTATCACCGCATATTTCATCTCTAATAGTGGACCCTACTTTTCAATCCATGTCATTTCTCAGATTACATACCATATTATATCTATGTTGTATATTTATATTTGATGTCTTCATTGCTGTGTAGAATCTTTACTCCTCTTCCACATGAATGTGGCAAGAAAATTCCATTCATCCATATCTGATGCACCACATATTGCCTTCAACGTAAGACTCGTTTCACACATGGAGATATTTCTCTATCATAATCATCTTTACCATAATCTTCATGTTGCAGATGTGCTTTAAACTCCATGACATTAAAGACTTCTTTTACTACAAAATTTTAGTAGAATATAATCATATCTTTCTGACATGCCCCATGTAGGGTCATGTCCCTACATGGCTTCACCCACATAGCATCTTATATATACTATCAAGATCATTGCTGATTGGAAAATGCAGAAAACAATATTGAAAGTGATTTCAAGAAGATACTTACAGTTCTAGTAGTCAAACTATATATGCAAAACCTACAAGAAAAATTGATTAATCACATCATCAAGAAGATACAAGTTAGTGGATCCATCGCATTAAGGGTATTCATATAATTTAAGAAGGTATTAAATCTGATCCTAATTTCCTTAACAAATTCAAGCTAGGGACAACACACATTGGTAATAGAGGAATCTATTCATTAAGCATCTTTCCACATTGCTATATTTTCCGCTAACATTATGAGCACCCACACAATGCATAAAGAAGCAGGCATTGTATTAGATTTACACATATAATATGAGAAGTAAACTTATTCATGAAGATCAGAATTAGCTAATACTTCTGTAGTTTCATTTTCAACAAAAATTTCAATGCAATATTGGTTTGATGTTTTAATTTTGAACACCCCTTTTACAAACAACTTTATTTTTTACTCGATTTTGACTAGTTTAAAAAGTCATTGAAGATAAATTGATGTAACAACTCAAATGTTCAATCAAATTTACAAGGAGATTACTCCAAACTTTGGTTTGGCTTGGGTCGATGACCTAAAAATTTGGCTTGATCTTCACAAGGAGAGTTACTAACACTGTGTGATTTGTTTGGGATGGTAAGCTTCCAAGAGAAAAGAACAACTTACCAAAGATTGGTTGAATGGTTTGTAGTAGTTTGGTCTTCTTGTCAAAAATTGACATCATTAACATTACCTTCATGAATCTTAAGTCAATATTTAGTCAAAGATCTTGCAATCTCACTGTTTTGATCCTAAATTAGAAATTGATCTCAAACTGTATTTGAGATCAACTGAAGCATGAATCTTCATGCATATTGTGAAATATTTGACATTTTCTTGTTAATAGACATGAGCAGAAAGAGTAAACAGAAGTTTCCTATCACCCCTATTCGACATGCCCATATTGTTCTTTCTCCCTTCAGATGGTTCACCAAACCCATGAGGCTCTATGATGGGATTTTTGATGGTTTTATGTATTGTTATTTAATATTTATCTAATTAATAATATTATAATTTGATTGATCAACAAGATAATAAAAGAAGTGCTAAAGAATTACACTGTGCAACCATTATAATGAGGGATATAAATACCAATCATGGAATTCCTCAAAACTAAAAGAATTGATGTTCATTATTTGAAAGTTTTAGTAATTTCAGCTCTGCTCAAGTGTCTATTATAAGAAACTTTCAATAATAATTTCAATACCATTACTGAATCCTCAGCACAATTCTATGGCAACCTCGAATCCTGAGTCTCTCTTGTCATATATTACTTAGAATAGTACTCCATGCACACACAATATTATTTTATAAATACAATATGTTCAGCCACTTATGTCAAATCACTAGCAATTCAATCAATTGTAAATGCCTTCCATTAAATACCACCCTGCCACGTTATCATTGGAGACAACAAAAATTCAGGTTCACTTTGAAATACACATATGCATTCTCTTGAACTTGCAATCTACATTGCAAAACAAAAAATAGTCAATGGTATGGAGTCTAGAGTTCAATTTATATAGATACAAAGTCTAGTTCTTGTTACCTTTATCAACTCTACTGGGCATAGTACAAAACTTATTAATGCTCCACCAAAAGTTGTAGAAGGAACAACAATCTAAAGTTTGGGCTTGCCGCTACCAAGATCTCCTCTCTTTCCAAAGAACCCCAAATAGCAACAAAAAACAAAAAAATTCAAGACCGTTTAAGCTTTACCCAATAATAATATCCCAGGAGTCCAAGAACAACATTTGACTACAAGGGTTGTGACAAAAAGTGTGGGGCAACATCCCTTCAGACCATATAAATTCTTCTATATTTCATGTTTTGAATGCCATAAAAACCTAGAATTAACATTAGAATCCATGGTTTGATTGCTATCAAAACTTAGGACCAGTAATAAATTTCATGCTTTGAATGCAATAAAGACTCAGAGTAGTCATATAATGTTTTGTAACTCAACATTGCACTCTTCCCTGGAACATCCAATATAAAATTCAAAACTCATAAATAAAAAATCAATCAATTTCATTTCTAGGGCTTTTATAATTCCTCAATAAAGTTTGACTCATGAGGCTTCACCAATATGTCACTTTCATGACTTATATAACTATTTTTTGTGTTTGAATTAAGTTATGTCATTATTAAAGGCATACTTTTCCATTAAATATAATGGCTCCTCAATAATACTTTATGAAGATAGGTAATAAATTTACAATATAACCATTATAAATAGCTTTATTATTGTTACTATAATTTTAATATCTCATTGATTACTCATCATCTCTCTGTCTCATCTGAACTAGTTGGTCAACCATTGCTTCCATTGCACAACCAACTGCCTTACTAAAAATATTAATGGTTCTTTGTATTAACTCCTAACCTACTATAACTAGTAATTCCCTGAATATTTGATAAAATTAGTAGTGCCAAGGGTCGTCACTGCGTTGAGATCGGTCCAAGTGCCTTGCCAAATGTAGAAATGTTGGATACATAACTTACTATAAATTGTAAGTGTAGCTAAGTAAAAAAAATGAGGAGCAATCCTAAACAGTTCTATACTATAGAAGGGAAAGATCCTCTTGTTTTGCTAGATGGGGCCCTCTAGCCATTAGCCTTAACCTATGAGGGCCAATAATAGGTCAATCCAACCATAAACCATGGCGAGCTAAAATCAGGAGATTACACTTTATAACCAATCCTACTTGTCAAAAAACACATAGGACACTTCAACAAACACTTTGACTTAAATACCTTTAGGAATTTTTGGCAACTTGACCACATTATGGAACCACAAGAAAGGTATGATGAAACATCTAAGCAACTCTTGGCAAGGGAATATCCATTTGGTGTTTCTCAAATCAAATATCATGGTTAATCTAATTTGACATTCAAACACTTTCCAATACTATACATGAATTCAATGTTCAACAGTTGTGCATTTTAGGCATGTAACATGTATCCTTGTGATTTGACCACGTGTTTTCATTATGAAAGTCTCTATGATTTAGCATTCAAGGTCATCCCATTTGACTTGACGGTCATAATATTTTATTAATATTATGAGATTTCAATTATAAGACAAATGTATTAAATATAGTTTGCTACCTACATTGCTTCTGATGTTTTGAAGAGTATAATTTGGAGATTAGTTATCATACAATTGTCAAAATGGATATGTAAGACCAAAATACCTTAAAATTTGAGAAAATAATTGCATAAAAGCTCTTGAATTCCCAGCTCAAACTTTGTTGCTTTAGAGAAGCAATTATTTAGATTTTGTTCCTATACAATTGCTACAAGAGTCCATGTGGCTACTATAACTAGAGCGTGTACAAGAGGGGTCTGTTGAAGAGGGATAACTTGTGATGTTTACAAATACAATAGAATGTATTTCAAGTTAGTTATGCTCAACATATAGAGAAAAATGTTCAAGCATTCCTGTTAGTGGATGAGAATCTCTCTCACTTTTCTTTTCATGTTTACTTTTGAAATGATGATTTTTTCTAGTTACTTTAGACACTTCAAAGAATGTAATCCATGGTTGATCTTATATGATTACCAATTTCTATAGTATTATGGAGCTGGAAAGGGAACTATTGTATTGATTTAGATGACTGATTCTAACATGAATTTGATTGAAATTTGTATTTTAATTTATTTTAAATGTGTCCCAGTTGGGCACAACTTACAATAGATTGTATGGTCTCTTTCACTTTAAACTTGAGCATAGATGATATGTTATAAGAATTGATACCTCAGATTATCTGGAGCATAGAACTATTTTCAAGTTGACAGCTATATTAAAATTAAAAAAATTTGATCGTTTTTTACAGAGACTACTCTCTGTAGCAAAACAACAGTTAGGGGAGATCATCTCAGCATTTGAATTTATAGATCATTCTTCTTTGGACATGGTAAACACAAACTTCAATTTAAAATTATCTACATGGTGGCAATTTCTCAATAATGATATTTGTTTATTTAATACTCAGACAAGGAGACTTTTGAAATATGTTTCAATATTATTTTTCTCCATACTAACCTATTTGACATTTTGTCTATTAGTAGTGTTATTTAGTAGATGTAGTTTATAGGATATTCTTAGATGAGACTTACATTTGGGATGTTGTATGGTGAGTAGAAGCACTCTGACTGAGCAGGCCTACATACAGTTGGTGTTTGAAAATGTTACCCATTTTCAATTACCCTGATGAGAACAAGATGCATCTAGGGGCAGCTAACTCCCATTATCAACACATCCATTCAGGCACCAGGCCAACTATAAGGCTATATTCCTTTTGCACTTCAGGATCTGCAAAACCTAGGTGGGTGAACCTATAGATTCCTTATATGGTACACGTTATCAAAGCATACACTGAATCTAATACAAAGTAGATAGAAACCCTTATTTCTCCTAATAACTTATGAAATAACATATATCTGCAGTAGCTAGATGAAAAACAATGAAATTCATAGGCTGAGTGAGGGCATTCTATTTATATCTCTTCAACATGAAAGGGAAATTCATTTGATTAACGATGTTGATTCAACAAAACCTCAAAAATGCAATAGTATAACCAGTGATCCTATAACTGATCAGTGCCTACTCCATTCGGCAATTCCATGAATTCAAAACATACATCTGTGACATCAAGGTGTATCTCATATACCCAGACATCAGATCTATCAAACCACCTTATGATTCAAACATCAGTGTTCATTCAGGTCTCATTCTCACAAAATATCCTTCTCAAACAACCAGTAACCTTGTTTAAACATATTGAGCATTTACTTGGCCCTTTGGTCCAACAGAAAAATACATCAAACATACAACCTGAAAGGGATGCAAATGGGTCTCAAATCTTTGTTCCAAAACCACATAAGACTTACAGATTGCTGAGACAAGAGATAAGAACTAGATAAAAACTAGTGAAATTGTTGCTCATATGTATTCCTTTCCTTGAAACTATACATTCAGATGCATAAAATTAAAACATGAAACAACCTAACATCTCAGAACTATCTATATTATCTCTACAATGTTGTTCACATGAGAGTTCTGCTAAAGAAAATGCTATCACAGTCATGGAAACATGTCAAAATACTGGAACCAATGGTCTCACAGTGCAAAAACTGGAATCCCCAATGGTATCACGGCAATGAACTTTTTCTTCGCAGAAACTAGAACCCTTACAAAGTATTAAAGAAAGAAAGATATAGACAAGAAAGAAATCCCATATCTGTTCTGAAAATGACAAGTGTCCACTTGAAAATCAATCTTCTGGCAACTGAAAAACTTCTTTCTTCCATCCCATCTTGATCTGATTTTGTTTCATCATTTTTTTCAACTAATTTGCACAATATCTCTGTTGAAATGATGTAACATTGCTGAGTCACCACAATATCTGATTTACACATTGAAAAGCTTGGCAAGAATTTGGTTGAATTGAGTGAATGTGAGAAACGTGGACTCCAACCGCATTCTTACCAAGTTTTACTGATCCCCTAACTGGATTTTCAATTTTTTACCCATTCCATTGAGGAAGCCCCAAAATTCACGTTTCTAGCTATAGCTCAAACCAGGAAGCACTTGTGCAAAAATTGACTTTTGAAATGGGAAATTTGGATTCTCATGATTCCAACGATATATGATAAGGCATATCTAGCCTCTGAGAAATGCCTGAAATATTCGTTTGAAAAATAGTCCCCTACATGTCAATTTCTTGGCAAAATAATTTTAAAATGAAAATTTTAAAATCATTTTATTTTTCCTAGCCTCTTTAATTTCGGGTCAACTCTAGGTTTGACCAATGCCACATGTCATTTTTGATTGGCTGTTATCTCCAAGCGGGACCCACGTTGCATTTTGAATCTTGCTGAATTTTCAGAATTTTTCGGCAACCTCGCTATGTTGCTAGCCAAATTTTCCAAGATTTTTCAGCAAGTGACATAGCGACCTGCCGGATTTTTGACTTTTTCGGCCGCCTATAAGCTGTTGACATCATCATTTGGCTATGCATTTTCTTTCAAAATTTACTTCATTCCTTCTAGCCGACTGGGACCCCCGCACTCAAGCCTTGCCTTCAAATGGCTCACGCTTCAATTCACAATGTATTGTGAGTGCAATTGTATTTAAAATTTTGAAAAGTACCTACCACGAACAATGTGGGATAAATTTCTTTCAATGTAACGCCAACCGTAGCTTCTTTCTTTCATTGTTTGAAACATCATTTCATTTACTATGAAGCCTCCTGCAAACTTGAACATCTGCCCCTGCTTTACAGGGGAGTCCTTTTTGGCGTCATCTCCTTCAATTTGGGAAATTCATTGTTTGCATTGCCATTTTTTTGCAACGTATTTGATCTCTAGTTGCTGCATTTTCTTTCAATGCTGCGCTTTGGTTAGTGTTTCCTTCTCTTAGTTTGGCATTCATTACAGATGCAGACTGGCAACTTTCTTGAAACAAAAGTTGTGGCTCTTTGGTCTATTGCTGGCAGTTTCTTCTTTACCTGCGATTTACTCTTCCTCCTTTCATATTTGTTGGCTGCTTCACGTGGGTGTCCCTGAGACGGCTTCCCTCTTTCCTTTTGCGTGAGACATGGATGTCACTTTGATTGCCAAAGGGTTCTATGTCTTTGATGCACTGGAGGGTGTTCTTTTCATGGCATGACTTCTTCTACTTTGTGCATTTTCTTTTATTTAGCTACTATTCCAATCTAGTCATAGGAAACTTCACTTTATTCGCATGAATGTGGGATCTTCTCTCAAAACTATCCTATTTTGGCGTGATTGTTCTTTCTAATGGCATAGGCGATAGTAAAATGCGCAAAGCTTCCTTCTTATTTCACTCTCCTTCGTGCATTAGACTGCCTCTGCTCTAACGTTGCATGAATTATCCCTTCATGCTTGATCATTTATTTAATACTTGTTTAAACTATCGCAACCCCTTCCCTATCAATAGCATGATCTAGCATTGTCTTCAAAATGAACGTGGGCATTTTCTCTAAAATGTGGGTGCATTTTATTTATTTTTATGTCAACATCATTATACGTCTCCACAGTGAAGGATTTATGTATATAAAATATTTGACATTCTCTAACCTCTGAAGTCAGAACAAATCCATTCATATCCACCCTATCATTCATTTCAAACACTGAACACTCACGCAAAGGCCCCTTGCACCCGTTGGACTGCTTTACAATTCACAAAGTGTTCAACCCAGCATGTTTACTTGAACTTTGAATAATTTCAATCCATAGGATGAAATATTATGGTTAATTAAGATCATTATCAAATGCTTCCTCAAATCTTCAAGTCACACACAATCCCTATCAGTCTGATGGAATCAGTCGGACCCCAAAGTGGGTCCGGCTAAAAAAATTTTGTTTACAGACAACTGATCTATAGACTGATCCACGAACCCTCTCGAATTGATTGGGATCAAATTTCATCAAAAATTGGTCGTTGAAAACACATTTATTTTGCTCTTTGAAAACTGTGACTTTCTTATGACAGGGCCTGTAGGCTGGTCTTCAAAACTAATTCCAACATCTGACATAACTCTGAAACTCACGATATATCATCTCTCTGACATGTTCAACAGCCCTATCATATCTCCTCACATGACTACATCGGGGTCAAAATATATTTTCCGTCAAAGTCACCTTCTCAGAATCACCTGTAGTTAAACACGTTAGAAAACCATAAACTGGGTTTGGATTTGGCTTGAAAAACTAGGTAAACGGGCACATGGGAAAACAAAAACTGGGGCATTGGTTCTCTGTCACGAGGACATTATGGATCTATGATTTGGATTCATGATGAATAACATGGCGCAAATGGCGAGCGGTCAAAGTAGGCTACTTGGATTTTGCAAACTGGAAACACTGACCGAAAGCATTTTTTGCGAATAGAAATGGCTTGGAAAGGCATGCATACGGATTCATCATGACATGAAACTTGAAACATAAAATTTTTTTGATGCCTACAATGTAATGCAACATGAATTTCAACATTTGGATCAACTGGTCAAAAGTTATTACTCATCAAACAGGGCTTCCTAGAATTATGTGCAATTTGCAAAAGCATGAAAACAGTAACTGACCAACTTTGAGGGATTCAAAACATAATCAAACGAACTCAAAATGACTCAAAATCTGAAACATAGGTTCTTGGGTATGGACACTAGATACTCCCAAAGTGGTAAGTCACAAAAAATTTCTAGGTGCAAGATATTCAGATGCAAACACAGACTCCTGTCGTTGTTTGACACTTAGGCAGAATTGCAAATTTTGACACTAGCTCAAAATGGGACTTTGCAAATGACTCAGATTGATGATTTAACTTCACAAAATAGGTAGATGGGCTGAATGGAAGGTTTTAGAAACATTGAACACATTTTAGGCCTCATACTGACAACCGGGTACATACACATCAAAAAGCGTTTATAAGGCTCAAATTTTTCAGTGGTGCTCAAAATTTGCCATGCAATTTTTTAGCGCCAACAATGGCTCTGTCTGGGGATGCATGTCCCTTGCGGGCATGGCAAGATTTCAAATCTCTGGGAGAAGTAGACCACACACTTGAACAACAAAACTTTCTCGAACAACTTTGTTGAAAACAGGAAAACTACTCTTAACTATGTACAAGAGATGGCCCCAGGCCACTGAAAAGTTTCAAAACTTTTTACCTCTGTCATATACCTTATTTTCATTCACATTCTTCTGAGGAAAACTAAAACTCTCATTCTTCCTTGTCTTACCCAACACATCATTATTCACAATTAGCTCAATAGGTAAAACAAAACTATCATCATCTTCATAGTGCGAATAAAAATTAGACATACTTTCTTCATCTTGCCCACTATGAAAAAATGGATCAGCATGACTATAACAACTGATATCAAGCTGAAATTGATCACTTCTAACTGAATCATGGATTCCTTTAACCGGAAACACAAAAGCTTGGTACTCTATTTCATTCAACGAGTTATATGAATCAATTTGTAACTCACCTTGTTCCTCCGGGTGTGAAGAGTATGTAGAATATGATCTTTGCCTACTTGCAACCATGTTACTCATCAAGTTAGATTTATCATTTGCTGAAACCTCTTCACATTCTTCAAACAACTAATTAGTCACCAAAATTGAAAACTCATTCTGAAAGTGCTGATCTAAATTATGTTGACCACTATCATCTTCTTCATCAAACTGAAAGTCAGAATACACCTTGAACTTATCTTCACAAGACTTATCAGCATATAAAGAAAAGCCATAATCTGATTGACAATATTCACTATTTTCCTCTTCATCACATGAAATACCAAAACTTATTGAAGCATAACCAATGTGGAAAGAATCTAAAATAGCATTAAACCTTTCTTTACTAACATAATCAGCATTCAAAAAATCATCATGTGCAAAGACATTTGAGGTACTGTCATCTACACCTCCAAAATTTGATAAGGATTGTTTAGATTCTAGATCTTTTTCTACATCAAACTTTGGGGAATTGATTTGACTGAAAGAGAAAGTATTATGAGAGAAAATATGAAGATCCTTAGAAATACTTATGTGTTTTTCAAACTCACGAGCCAACAATTTTGAGATCTCATCGGAGCTCAAGAAGATTGCCTCACAAATCTTCTCTTGGCTGTGGTTATCATCTGGATAACATGAAGAACTTACAACAGCAAGATCCTTAGTGTAACAATATGGAAAATCAACATTATTACAAAATTCTTTCTTATCACAGCAATCATTGGATCTATTTTTGTTACAACTTTCTTCAACTTCATATGTACTGTAACAAAATTTATCTTCTCTTTTATATCTATCTTTTTCATGCTGATTGTTGTTACCTGATTCATTAACATTTGAATCCACCTCTTCACACTCAGAAGACAGATTATCTTGCTCTACGAATTCATTATATTCATTGCTACCTTGGCTTTCATCACATTCATTATCATCAAGAGACATAACATGAAATCTATAATCACCACTTTCCATCTCCTTAATGAATCTTTCAATTTGTAAAGACCTTTGTAATCTTATAGGTGCTGGCCAATTGACTGAATTAGGTACTAGAACATCAAGGAAAACATTTGGCAGGGAAGATTCCTCAAGTTTACAATGAAAAGGCATCTTACTAATTACTAACTTAAGCCTTAAATAACATTGTTCGGCACTTAAACCTTGAGTACTTCCTACTTGAATTCTTATAAGATTGACAACCCTTTTGTAGACCATTGTATTCAACATAGTAATGTTATTACTCACAGTTTCTAAACTCTCTGAATTTGGTAAACTAATCTCAGATCTGAGATCTAACTCCATCTTACAAAAAAATTTCTACCTCTTCTTACTAGTGCTAAAAATCACTGAATAGAGGCACTGATTCTAACATTTGACTTTCATGAAAAGAAAACATGAAAACCAAAATACCTCAAGTGCTGATGGAAAACTTCGATCTACTGATCTGGCATAGGTGCAAGACTAAAAATCCTTTACACCACTGGTCAAAACTTTGTAGAGCCACCACCTCTTTGCAAGAGGAATGAAATAATCACTGCTGTGATCTACCTTTACATTTCAATTATTTATAACAGCATATTTTAAACAACACTTTAAAACTTATCAAGAATTTAAAACTTCTTTCCCAAGATCTATCAACAGTCTCAAATTTGCCCATACAACTAAAAATCCTTCAAAATTTTGCAATGAAATCAACTAGGGACAAATTGGTACAGAGATTTGAGAGTCGCCACTCACACTTGGTGAGAAATAAAACATAATTTGTCACTTGACAAATCTGAACCGAACTTTCAATGTAGGAGAAACTTGCAGATCACTAACATCTTGAAAAGAAAATATACTTTATAAATGAATTCTTGACTCTAAAACTTTCTCAACAGTATTTGCAAGAATTGAACTGATTGAAGATAGACCTATGACAGTCATAGAACACAATTTTCATCCAGTTTCAACATACTGTTGATAATGAATAAAGCTTAACTGGGGAACATGAAACTTCAGCAAGGAAATGGAAAACACTTCATGACCTTGCTATTTATACCAGAGATTTCCAATAGTTCTATCAATGAATTTCTTCATAGACTCCCCAGTAGAGTCGCCATTCTGTTGGTGTTTGAAAATGTTACCCATTTCCAATTACCCTGATGAGAACAAGATGCATCTAGGGGCAGCTAACTCCCATTATCAACACATCCATTCAGACACCAGGCCAACTATAAGGCTATATTCCTTCTACACTTTAGGCTCTGCAAAACCTAGGCGGGTGAACCTATAGATTCCTTATATGGTATAAGTTATCAAAGCATACACTGAATCTAATACAAAGCAGATAGAAACCCTTATTTCTCCTAATAACTTATGAAATAACATATATCTGCAGTAGGTAGATGCAAAACAATGAAATTCATAGGCTGAGTGAGGGCATTCTATTTATAGCTCTTCAACATGAAAGGGAAATTCATTTGATTAAATATGTTGATTCAACAAAACCTCAAAAATGCAACAGTATAACCAGTGATCCTATAACTGATCAGTGCCTACTCCATTGCGCAATTCCATGAATTCCAAACATGCATCTGTGACATCAGGGCATATCTCATATACCCAAACATCAGATCTATCCAACCACCTTGTGATTCAGACATCAGTGTTCATTCAGATCTCATTCTCACAAAATATCCTTCTCAAACAACCAGTAACCTTGTTTAAACATATTGAGCATTTACTTTGCCCTTTGGTCCAACAGCAAAATACATCAAACATACAACCTAAAAGGGATGCAAATGGGTCTCAAATCTTTGTTCCAAAACCACATAAGACTTACAGATTGCTGAGACAGGAGACAAGAACCAGAACAAAACTAGTGAAATTATTGCTCATATATATTCCTTTCCTTGAAACTATACATTCAGATGCATAAAATTAAAACATGAAACAACCTAATATCTTAGAACTATCTATATTATCTCTACAATGCTGTTCACATGAGAGTTCTGCTGAAGAAAATGGTGTCACAGTCATGGAAACATGTCAAAATATTGGAACCAATGGTCTCACAGTGCAAAAACTGGAATCCCCAATGGTATCACAGCAATGAACTTTTTCTTCCCAGAAACTAGAACCCTTACAAAGTATCAGAGAAAGAAAGATATAGACAAGAAAGAAATCCTAGATCTATTTTGAAAATGACAAGTGTCCACTTGAAAATAAATCTTCTGGCAACTGAAAAACTTCTTTCTTCCATCCCATCTTGATCTGATTTTGTTTCATCATTTTTTTGCAACTAATTTGCACAATATCTCTGTTGAAATGATGAAACATTGCTGAGTCACCACAATATCTGATTTACACATTGAAAAGCTTGGCAAGAATTTGGTTGAATTGAGTGAATGTGAGAAACGTGAACTCCAACCGCATTCTTACCAAGTTTTACTGATCCCCTAACTGGATTTTCAATTTTTTACCCATTCCATTGAGGAAGCCCCAAAATTCACATTTCTAGCTATAGCTCAAACCAAGAAGCACTTGTGCAAAAACTGATATTAGAAATGGAAAATTTAGATTCTCATGATTCCAACGGTATATGATAAGGCATATCTAGCCTCTAAGAAATGCCTGAAATCTTCGTTTGAAAAATAGTCCCCTGCATGTCAGTTTCTTGGCAAAATAATTTTAAAATGAAAATTTTAAAATCATTTTATTTTTCCTAGCCTCTTTAATTTCGGGTCAACTCTAGGTTTGACCAATGCCACGTGTCACTTTCTGATTGGCTGTTATCTCCAGGCGGGACCCACATTGCATTTTGAATCTTGCCGAATTTTCAAAATTTTTCAGCGACCTCGCTATGTCACTAGCCAGATTTTCCAAGATTTTTAGGCAAGCGACATAGCAACCTGCCAGATTTTTGACTTTTTCGGCTGCCTATAAGCTGCTGACATCATCATTTGGGCATGCATTTTCTTTCAAAATTTACTTCATTCCTTCTAGCCGACTGGGACCCACGCACTCAAGCCTTGCCTTCAAATGGCTCACGCTTCAATTCACAATGTATTGTGAGTGTAATTGTATTTAAAATTTTGAAAAGTACCTACCACAGACAATGTAGGATAAATCTCTTTCAATGTAACGCCGACCGTAGCTTCTTTCTTTCATTGTTTGAAACATCATTTCATTTACTATGAAGCCTCCTACAAACTTGAACATCTGGCCCTGCTTTACACGGGAGTCCTTTTTGGTGTCATCTCCTTCGATTTAGGCAATTCATTGTTTGCATTGCCATTTTTTTGCAACGTATCTGATCTCTAGTTGCTGCATTTTCTTTCAATGTTGCGCTTTGGTTAGTGTTTCCTTCTCTTAGTTTGGCATTGATTACAGATGCAGACTGGTAGCTTTCTTGAAACAATAGCTGTAGCTCTTTGGTCTATGGCTGGCAGTTTCTTCTTTACCTGTGATTTACTCTTCCTCCTTTCATCTTTGTTGGCTGCTTCACGTGGGTGTCCCTGAGACGGCTTCCCTCTTTCCTTTTGCGTGAGACATGGATGTCCATTTGATTGCTAAAGGGTTCTATGTCTTTGATGCACTGGAGGGTGTTCTTTTCATGGCGTGACTTCTTCTAATTTGTGCATTTTCTTTTATTTAGCTATTGTTCCAATCCAGTCACAGGCTACTTCACTTTATTCGCATGAATGTTGGATCTTCTCTCAAAACTATCTTGTTTTGGCGTGATTGTTCTTTCTAATGGCATAGGCGCTAGTAAAATGCGCAAAGCTTCCTTCTTATTTCACTCTCCCTCGTGCATTAGACTGCCTCTTCTCTAACGTTGCATGAATTATCCCTTCATGCTTGATCATTTATTTAATACTTGTTTAAACTATCGCAACCCCTTCGCTATCAATAGCATGATCTAGCATTGTCTTCAAAAAGAATGTGGGCATTTTCTCTAAAACGTGGGTGCATTTTATTTATATTTATGTCAACATCATTATACGTCTCCACAGTGAAGGATTCATGTATATAAAATATTTGACATTCTCTAACCTCTAAAGTCAGAACAAATCCATTCATATCCACCCTATCATTCATTTCGAACACTGAACACTCACGCAAAGTCCCCTTGCACCCATTGGACTGCTTTACAATTCACAAAGTGTTCAACCTAGCATGTTTAATTGAACTTTGAATAATGCCAATCCATAGGATGAAATATTATGGTTAATTAACATCATTATCAAATGCTTCCTCAAATCTTCAAGTCACACAATCCCTATCAGTCTGATGGAATCAGTCGGACCCCAAAGTGGGTCCGGCTAAAAAAATTTTGTTTACAGACAACTGATCTGTAGACTGATCCACAAACCCTCTCGAATTGATTGGGATCAAATTTGATCACAAATTGGTCGTTGAACACACATTTATTTTGCTCTTTGAAAACTGTGACTTTCTTATGACAGGGCCTGTAGGCTGGTCTTCAAAACTAATTCCAACATCTGACATAACTCTGAAACTCAAGATATATCATCTCTCTGACACATTCAATAGCCCTATCAGATCTCGTCACATGATGACATCGGGGTCAAAAGATATTTTCTGTCAAAGTCACCTTCTCAAAATCACCTGCAGATAAACACGTTAGAAAACCATAAACTGGGTTTGGATTTGGCTTGAAAAGCTAGGTAAACGGGCACGTGGAAAAACAAAAACTGGGGCATTGGTTCTCTGTCATGAGGACATTATGGATCTATGATTTGGATTCATGATGAATAACAGGGTGCAAATGGTGAGCTGTCAAAGTAGGCTACTTGGATTTTGTAAACTGGAAACACTGACCGAAAGCATTTTTTGCGAATAGAAATGGCTTGGAAAAGCATGCATACGGATTCGTCATGACATGAAACTTGAAACATAACAAGTCTATGATGCCTACAATGTAATAAAACATGAATTTAAACATTTGGATCAACTGGTCAAAAGTTAATACTCATCAAATAGGGCTTCCCAGAATTATGTGCAATTTGCAAAAGCATGAAAACAGTAACTGACCAACTTTGAGGGATTCAAAACCTAATCAAACGAACTCAAAATGACTCAAAATATGAAACATAGGTTCTTGGATATGGACACTAGATACTCCCAAAGTGGTAAGTCACAAAACATTTCTAGGTGCAAGATATTCAGATGCAAACACAGACTCCTATCGTTGTTTGACACTTAGGCAGAATTGCAAATTTTGACACTAGCTCAAAATGGGACTTCGCAAATCACTCAAATTGACGATTTAACTTCACAAAATAGGTAGATGGGCTGAATGGAAGGTTTTAGAAATATTGAACACCTTTTAGGCCTCATACTGACAACCGGGTACATACACATCAAAAAGCGTTTATAGGGCTCAAATTTCTCAATGGTGCTCAAAATTTGCCATGCAATTTTTTAGCGCCAACACATACCTCTCTCTAATTTGGAGAGATCTATTAAAGAAATTGAAGGGATATTTTCTAAAATTGGTATGTTGACCCAGGCCTTTTCAAAGATTCAAAATATTTTATGATATTACAATGCATTGATTGTTAGCTGGACATTTTTATGTTGATTGTGTCAATTTATAGAAATGGAAATCAATATAGGGAATGGATTCGGAATTCCATACCTTGTAAAGTAGCAGTTCAGTGTTATGGAGGGTAATCATGTAGGGACACTGTGTGAATTAGATTTTCTAGTGTTCCATGTACAAACATACCATTTTTATAAGATGTTCCACACACTCATGCATTATATTGCTGCCAAATATTAGTCATCCTTATATTTTTGAACATAGATATTAATACTCATTCTATTAAGCATTTGAGATCTATTTTCTATAAGCTACATTGCAAGATTCTCCAAACCTAAATAATATGATAACATTTCACCTACTCACTGCCATGAAACTATCATATGTAGTTTTGATAATTTTGATTCTGTTATTCATAACTTTTAAACTATGCATTATTACACCAATCATAGTTGTGGGATTGTGGATATTCAGCCTTCCTAAAACATATCCAAAAATCATAATCATCCAACAGTTAGATAGAAATTTATGGCCTCTGCACTAAGACCGATTATTATTGTCATAAAATCTATGAGTTCTGCCCTCTAGAATGTCAAATAACTCCCAAGATACAAAACCAAACAATATCAAAACAAATTTATTTGAAAGATGCATGAGTCTTATTTCCCAAAAGGTAAAACTCAGCATTTTTCCATGGTCAAAATGTGTTATTTGATCAAACCCTTATCACTAGGTCTGTAAATAAGAGTTTCAAGAAAATTTTTACAAAAACCAAAGGATTTGTCAATATATTTCTCATCCAAAACCTCTAATTTTCTTCAAATGAAAGAGGATTAAATATACTTCACTTCCAAATAGATTGAACTTATTTATCAATCCATTAACATAACAATAAATGCATGAAAACATGATGTAACATGACTACAAACAAAAAGATAGTTTTGAATTTACACAAATCATATTTAAAATTTCCTTGAATATTCTTACAAAGTTTAGCCAAATGGTTTTATTCATATGTTGACCCTTTCTTTACTTCTTTAAAATTCTTAATTCACAAAGCTCCTCTAAGTCCCATTGTAGTTGGGTTACTCATTCCTTCTCTAGCAAGACTGGTTGATTCTAAGTCTCTATGCTTTTATGCCTATAATTTCATGCTCACCATATAGGTTTGAAATGAGACAAGACCATCTTTAAAAGAAGTACAGTACCAACATTAGATATTTCTCTTCCTTTGGAGGAATTGGCCTCATTACCATTGCTATCAATATAGAAAACTAGGATCTCATTAGATTATTTTTCTCCCTCTTAACTTCAACGAGCCCTATTCATCTTTAGAGATCCTATTTTTCATCACCAAATCTCCATTAAATGATCTCTAGCTTCTCATGGAGATTAGAAGATTCATACATAGTATCACTTCCATCATCTGCAATAGCTGGTGATAATCCAGATGTAACCAATGCACGATTGCCAACTAAAGAAATACTAGAGCCAATGTTGAGATCTAACTCCACAATAATAGCTAATGAGTTTCCATGTTTTTTTATCAATGGGTTAATCTATTGAATTATTAGAAAATTTACGAGTCAATAAAAAAAAACTCATCAAATCAAGCTCGGTATTATTCTCAATTATAACAACAACCATTTAGGCCAACTATTCGTAAACCACAAATTGATATTTGGCTCAAACTCAATAGTTTGGATGGTGAATCTGATAATTTTTTTATGGTTGTAGAAGCAGAACTCATTTTTAGCATATCCTTGCTCAAAATAGTTTCCACAAAAATTAAGATCCACCAAATATTCTACACCTCAAAATAGAAAATAATCAAATGACGCTAGTTGTGCACACCATGTTTACTTTGGTTCTAATTATCTTGCTACCATATAATAGTATGGGGATTTTCTATAAAACAATGCTACTAGCTGCACATTTCTAAAATGATCAACTGCATGCCACTATCCACAATACTCTTGCACCTATGCTTGGTGCAAGCACTAGTATATAGTACTTAAGATACCACTGAATATCTAAATCATTGTTTTTCAAAGAATCTGTAAGGAATAATTCAAGTGAATTTAAATACTTAGGGAATTCTTGAGTGCAGATGTTTCAATTCCTTAGTGTCAAAACTTGAATATATTTCATGCTTATCATTTCCTCTAGCAATTCTTACGTAAAACATCATTAAAATAATTGTTCCCTTTGACAACGTCAAAGAGTGTATATATACAATATTTTTGAAGTTGTTTTGTGCTAAATGAACCTTTTGTGATCAAGTCTTTTAAATATCTTGGTTGGCACAACTATAGATTTCTTACTGGCTTTGTACTAGTACCCAAGATTAACATTGATGAGATTAGTAGAATTCTAGGTTTTGCTCTTGTATTTGTATTAATTGTACTTTATTGTTGAATATGTTAAAGAAGAAACAAATGCCAGTTAATTTACAGACTACAACTGACCTGAATTGCTTGATGTATTTTTTAAATGTTGAGATGGATATACTAAGAATTTTTTGTTGTTGCTGGCCAAGCCACAGCTGACAAACAGGTCAAAGCTTCCAACTATTGTGGATCCTGTGATTAAAGAGTTGCTGAACTTGAAATATCTTCAGCAAGTAAGTTGCATGCAAAATATTTCTTTTGAAGAGAATTGACATTATTTTTAAAAATACATTCAGTTTATACAATTTTACTCATGTTTTTGATGCAGGAGCATCCAGAGGTATAAGGGCAATCTTGTGTCACCCAAAAAAATGTACTTAGACTTAGTTTCTATTTTATGTCTTTGCATTTTTGGATACCCATTTGGCTCAAATAAAGGTTCCAACTCTCATAGTTCAACTATCAGTGCATTTAAAAATCCCAAAAAAATAGGAGCATGCAATTTGACCATCATTTTGGTGACCTAGAAGGTGTGACTTGGCCAGATGAATGTAATCAAGATTTAGAGCATTCCAGAAAAAGAATCAGGTCAAAAGGCCCCACGGTTTGAAAGTTATTGCAGTTTTTCAGGTTTTGGAGACCCCCTAAGAATGCTTCAGAGTCAGATTTGGGGCATTAAATGACCTCGAAAAGGGTCAAAAAATGGGGGATGAGCAAAGCTTGTCCATAGGGCTATAGAGCGCTTCGAGAGCTTTCCGAAAATGTAAACGGTTCGTCAATCGGAGTTACGGTTCAAAAGTTATGCCTCCCGGAAGTTCGGCTACCGTTTCTGGATTCTTCTAGAATTGCACCGACTTCTAACGCAGCTTCCGGAACCTTCTATTTTGTCGGTGGATGCCTACTAGCACTTTCTAGAATGTACTCCTAGTCCTTAACCCTCCGGGGTCTATTTAAGGAGATTTCTGGCATTGTAAAAGGCAGTTCGGATTGGAGCTTGAGAGGAGGTGCTAAAAGGAGAAATATTCTCCAGATTTATGCTATTGTAAGCCGCAGGGCATGTTTTGAGTTTATTTTCTCCGCACTGTTTGTACCAGCTTATTTTCTCAGTTAATATAATTTCCCCTTTCTATTGTGTCTATTCTGGTTGTTGGGTTGTGCCCCCATCAAGTGGTATCAGAGCGGGTTTTCCTGAGTGTGTAGACAGAGCGCCGACTGTGAGGCAGTTTGCACCAGGATTGTGTGGTTGTGGGTTCGAGTTAGAAGATGCCTCCATGAAGAGAGCGTGGTGGAAGGGCCAGAGCTATTGATCCTGAGGAGGTTAGAGCCCTCCAGAGACAGGTACAAGCATTGCAAGAGGAGCTTCGTAGAGGAGCAAATATTGCCGCAGATGACAATAGTGAGGATGACAATGAAGAGGAAGTAATGGAAGTTGACGGGGAAGTTCTGAATCCTGTAGAGGAAAGGCTTTTTAGGGCAATTTCTAGGTTTGGGAAAAGACCTACAATTGAAGTGGGTATATTTTCGGGAAATTTGAAACCAGATGAGTTGATCGATTGGATCAATGAACTGGACGAATACTTTGAATATGAGGATATAAGGGACCCAGATAGGGTTAAGTTTGCAAAGGCCAAACTAAAAGGCCATGCCAAAATCTGGTGGCAAGAGGTTCAACTGGAAAGACTTAGAAGAGGAAAGGAGAAGATCACAAGATGGGATCGCATGGTGGACAAATTGAAGAAGCAGTTCATTCCTGTGGACTACGAGCTTGATCTGTTTAAGAAAATGCATGGGTTAAAGCAAGTAGGAAGATCTGTCCAAGAATATACAGAGGAGTTTTACCGACTCTTGATTAGAGCGGGGCATGCAGAAGCAAATAAGGAGAAGGTTGCTCGTTATATTAGTGGGTTACGACCTAGCATCCAGGAGGAATTAAGTCTGGTAAGAATGACCAGCGTTGAAGAAGCATACAAGTTTGCCCTACGAGTTGAAGAGAAGCTGAGTAAAAGGTTTGAAGGAAGACAAAGAGGGCGTGGTCAAGGAGGAAGGGGAAGCGGTAGATCATCTGGAGGCCACAATGAAACTCAAAAGAAAAATGAAGATGAGGGTACTAGCAGGAACCAGAGGAATGAGGGTTTCAACCGCTCCCGTGATCAAGATTTTGGAAATCAAAGAGGAAGAGGTAGAGGACGTGGGCAAGGAAGAGGAGGCTTCTGTGGTACCTGTTTCCATTGCAATGAAGAAGGTCATCATGCCTTTGAATGCCCTCAACGACAAGGAAAGACAGATAGGAGAGCTGAGGGCCAAGCTAGGGTTGCTCATGTGGATGAGGATGCACAATCATCACATTCAGAGGATGCAGAAAGAGGAGAGGCCTTGGTAAATGAAAGAGTCCTACTAAGTGGGGAGAATGAACCAGGGCAACGGAGGAGTCTATTCCATACTAGATGCAAGTGTGAGGATAAATGTTGTGATGTGATCATTGATGGTGGTAGCACTGATAACCTGGTATCAGAAGAGATGGTCTCTAAGTTGAAGCTCAAGAGAGAGAAACATCCCCAGCCCTATCGGATTTCTTGGGTAAAAGATGATCATAAGGTCCTGGTAAGTGAACAATGTTTAGTAAAATTCAAAATTGGGAGTTACCATGATGAAGTTCTCTGTGATGTTATTTCGATGGATGTTTGCCATCTATTGTTGGGTAGACCATGGCAGTTTGATAGACATGCAATACATGATGGACATGCAAACACATACTCTCTGACAAAGGATGGAGTTCACCACAAATTGAAGCCCATGAAAAAGGAAGGTGAAAAGGTATGTAGCAGTGCTAGGATTTGTCTTGTTGATGGAAGGAAGTTTTTAGATGGCATGAAACATCAGCGCATGTGCTATGCTTTGATTCCTAGAAAAGATAAAGAAGGTAGTAGTGAAATACCATTTGAAGTTTTAGATTTACTAGGAGAATTTGGAGATATTATCTCTGATAATGTTCCAGATGGATTGCCACCAGTAAGGCAAATCAGTCATCAGATAGATCTGATTCCAGGAGCTAGTTTGCCTAACAAGGCTGCTCACAGGATGACTCCTACTGAAACAGAGGAGCTAAATAGACAGGTTCAGGAGCTGTTGAGGAAGGGCTTGATTCGAGAGAGCCTGAGTCCATGTGCAGTACCTACAGTACTTGCACCAAAGAAGGATGGAAAGTGGAGGATGTGTACAGATTCTCGAGCTATAAATAGGATAACCATCAAGTACCGGTTTCCTTTACCAAGGATGGATGATCTTATGGACTGCTTGAGCAGAGCTCAGTACTTCACAAAGATAGATCTGAAGAGTGGCTATCATCAAATACGGATTCGAGAAGGAGATGAGTGGAAAATAGCCTTCAAGACCAAGGATGGTCTTTATGAGTGGTTAGTCATGCCCTTTGGATTGACGAACGCCCCAAGCACCTTCATGCGGCTCATGAATGAGGTACTTAAGAAGTTCTTGGGAAAATTTGTTATTGTCTATTTGGATGATATTTTAATTTTCAGCAAGACTTTGGAAGAACATTTATTGCATATTCGTAGTGTCTTTGAAAGGCTAAGGGAAGAGAAACTGTTAATTAATCTAAAGAAGTGTGTCTTTGCAAAAAGGGAGTTAGTCTATTTGGGATTTGTTATATCACCTGAAGGTCTCAAAATGGATCCAGAGAAGGTAAAAGCCATCTTGGAATGGCCTACTCCAAGGTCTGCTACTGAGGTAAGATCATTTCATGGTCTGGTTAGTTTTTACAGAAAGTTTATTAAGAATTTCAGTGGCATATGTGCACCCCTAACTGATACAATAAGAGGGGATAGAAAAGAGTTCAAATGGACTGCAGCAGCTGCGAGAAGTTTTGAATTGCTGAAGAAGAAGGTGACTGAACAGCCTGTGTTGGCACTTCCAGATTTCAGAAAAGTATTCCAGGTGGACTGTGATGCTAGTGGTAGCGCTATTGGGGCTGTATTAAGCCAAGAAGGTAAGCCTATTGCATATTTTAGTGAAAAATTGAATGATGCAAAGAAGAAGTATTCTGTTTATGATCAAGAGTTCTATGCGATAGTTCAGGCCTTAAAGAAATGGAGGCATTATTTATTGCCAAAGGAATTTGTTTTGTATACTGATCATCAGGCATTATAGTACCTAAATAGCCAAGGTAAGTTGAATCAGAGACATATTTGAAGTAGTTGGGTTTGATGAACTCAAGAATTTGTACCTCGAGGATCCTGATTTTGCTGAAGCATGGAAAGCTTGTAAAGAACCTGTGGCTGTAGATAGAACCAAGTGGTTAGACTATTTGATTCAGGATGGCATGTTGTTCAAAGGGAGTCAATTGTGCATTCCAAGGAGTTCCATGAGGGAAAATCTGATTAAGGAGAAACACAGTGGAGGGATGGCAGGACATTTTGGTCGGGATAAGACCATTGCCATTCTTAGAGAACATTATTTTTGGCCTCAAATTACACAGGATGTGAAGAAGTTTGTACAGAGTTGCCAGGTTTGTCAAGTTGCCAAGGGGTTTAGTCAAAATACTGGCCTATATCAGCCATTGCCTGTTCCATCAAGGCCATGGGAGGACATAAGTATGGATTTTGTTCTTGGATTGCCAAGGACACAAAGGGGTAATGACTCAGTATTCGTGGTGGTTGATAGGTTCTCCAAAATGGCACATTTCATTCCATGCCACAAAACTCATGATGCTGTCCATATTGCAGACTTGTTCTTCAAAGAGGTGGTAAGACTACATGGTCTTCCAAGGAGTATAGTTTCTGACCGAGATACTAAATTTGTGGGGTATTTCTGGAGGACATTGTGGAAGAAGTTGAGAACAGACTTGAAATTCAGTTCCACGCATCACCCACAGACTGATGGCCAAACAGAAGTGGTAAATAGAAGTCTGGGCAATTTGCTGAGATGTTTAGTTGGAGATAAGCCTAAGGGATGGGATTTGATTCTACCACAGGCAGAGTTTGCTTATAATAACTCTGTAAATAGGAGTACTGGAAAATCACCATTTCAAATTGTAGATGGAAATAGCCCAAGGACTGCACCAGAATTGAGGAAGATAGAACAAGGGGAGAGAACAAGTGCTGAAGCTGAGGAATTTGCTGAACACATCAAGCGTCTACATGAGGAGGTTCAGGCACACATTATCAAGATGAATCAAGAGTATAAAGATAGGGCTGATGCAAGGAGAAGACATAAGGAATTCCAAGTAGGGGATCTAGTCATGGTGCACTTACGAAAAGAAAGATTTCCAGTTGGTACTTACAACAAGCTGAAAATGAAGAAATTTGGCCCCTGCAAAATTTTGAAGAAACATAACTCAGGAAATGCATATGAGGTGGAGCTGCCAGATGGTATTCACATTTCTCCCATTTTCAACATTACAGATTTAACAGAGTATCATGATGATGGTGCAGATGAGGAGCTGGTTTTAGAGCCATGTCCGATTCTTGCTTCTAAGAAGGAGGAGATAGAAGACATTCTAGATCATCGTGTGGGTAGGAGTACCAGAAACAGGCAGTATGAAGAGTATTTGGTCAAATGGAAAGGACGACCAATCGAAGACTCAACTTGGATTTCAGCAGCTGAGGTTTCCCATTTGGGATTTCCTCTACCATCCATAAAGTGACAGGGTCACTTTTCAATCTACCCTGGGTGTCTGATGCAGGAGCATCCAGAGGTATAAGGGCAATCCTGTGTCACCCAAAAAAATGTACTTAGACTTAGTTTCTATTTTATGTCTTTGCATTTTTGGATACCCATTTGGCTCAAATAAAGGTTCCAACTCTCATAGTTCAACTATCAATGCATTTAAAAATCCCAAAAAAATAGGAGCATGCAATTTGACCATCATTTTGGTGACCTAGAAGGTGTGACTTGGCCAGATGAATGTAATCAAGATTTAGAGCATTCCAGAAAAAGAATCAGGTCAAAAGGCCCCACGGTTTGAAAGTTATTGCAGTTTTTCGGGTTTTGGAGACCCCCTAAGAATGCTTCAGAGTCAGATTTGGGGCATTAAATGACCTCAAAAAGGGTTGAAAAATGGGGGACGAGCGAAGCTGGTCCATAGGGCTATAGAGCACTTCGAGAGCTTTCCGAAAATGTAAACAGTTCGTCAATCGGAGTTACGGTTCAAAAGTTATGCCTCCCGGAAGTTCGGCTACCGTTTCTGGATTCTTCTAGAATTGCACCGACTTCTAACGCAGCTTCCGGAACCTTCTATTTTGTCGGTGGATGCCTACTAGAACTTTCTAGAATGTACTCCTAGTCCTTAACCCTCCGGGGTCTATTTAAGGAGATTTCTGGCATTGTAAAAGGCAGTTCGGATTGGAGCTTGAGAGGAGGTGCTAAAAGGAGAAATATTCTCCAGATTTATGCTATTGTAAGCCGCAGGGCATGTTTTGAGTTTATTTTCTCCGCACTGTTTGTACCAGCTTATTTTCTCAGTTAATATAATTTCCCCTTTCTATTGTGTCTATTCTGGTTGTTGGGTTGTGCCCCCATCAGTTTTGGTGGATAAAAACTTAACATTCATCCACAATTCTTGCCCATTTTATTGCATATCCGCAATAAGACATAATCTTTCCATTTTCCAATAGCTAAATGTCTTTAACTATGATTGGAATTTGGCATAAAATGTATTTTTAAGGTTAGATTGTTAGCTAGTTTTGGTTGATCACCATTTGAAAATTAGCAGTGCTAATCCTTTCGTTGAAGAGAAAATTTATAGTGCACTACATATCATCACACTTACCCAAAAAAGTTGAGCCAAACATTTGATTATCTAGATTGAAAGTCATTGTCCACTTCATAATCTTAGCAAGAAAAACACCATAAGCACTTGTGAACCAAGTATTTATGATGAAGCAAGAAGGAAAGAAAAATGAAAAAATGTGTTGAGTCAAGAGATAGACATTCAAAAGAAAGCCATTGATTATAAAAAATATTAAGATCAAGTTTAAAAATAATGTTTTAATTGACAAGCACAAAGCAAGATTAGTAGCCAAAGAGAAACAAATTTTTCTTGTACATCCGTGCACTATCTACATGATTCCATGTTTGGTCCTTAGCCTCTTTGCAATAGCCACATGATCGATGATTGCCAATTAGTGCCAACATACTATGTGGAAAGGCCTTTCTAGATCATATTTCAATGCAACAATTTATCAAATGATGGCACTTTGAGGGGACAATGATCATCTTAGACCATGTGACTTTGGCTCATTGCTTCAAATTTATTAGAGGATATAGAAACTTACTGACTATAAACAACAAGTATGTTCTTAGAAAAAAAACCCATACTCATTGTATAGAATAGGTATGGACTTAATGCATATTTCATGAGTTGTGGTTCATAAAAGCCCATACTCATCAGCTTGAATTGTTTGTTTAATACCCAATGCATTGAGGTGACACTTACAATTTGAATTCATAACAACCATTTCTCATCAACTTAAATTGTTTGTTTAGTACTCATTGCATTAACATGACACTTACAAGGTTGAAGTATTGCAACTTCCTAGAAGGTCTGCCTACTCAATTCCATGATAATCCAACTTTCCTTGATCCTTGGGAGAATGATGTGGGAGCATCAAGGTCAAGGTTGAAGGCATGAGAAGACATTAAGGTCTCAAGATAACCAACATGACCACGTTAGAACAGTTGATGTAATAAGACCTATGAAAGTCCTTTTTGATATGTTTGTAATCATTTTAGTTACATTTGAAAACATTAATTAACAAAAACCATATGTGCAGATATAAACATTAATCACAACATGTCAAATTTATTTGTAGGTATATTTTCTTGTGAAGAAAGACCATGCCTAACAATATGAACCTAGAACAAAATAATGAGACAATTGCTGCATTGTGGGCTCAGTTCCAAAGAAAACTTGTAAAATGTTATTGTCCTTGCAAAAAGTGTAAGTGCTTAAAGAATCGAAGAATTCTAATCACAATAGCCCAGAGTCATTGTAGGCAATATGGTCATGTTGAAGGGGGCCACAATTTTTGTCCATTGTTGAATGTGGATTTCCTACTGGAGGAACATGGAGGTGTGAATATCCAAGCTGAGGATAACACTCCCATGGAAGAAGATGATAATGTGCCAGAGGACATGATTGAAGAAGATGGTATCGAGGCAAGTGATGAAGAGACTCACAATGATGGTACTAGTGAATCTGGTAATAATGATGAAGATTGTCTTGATATACCTTTACTTGAGAAGGCACACGAGCCCTTATATGAAGGTTCCCAAACAACTCTACTATTGGCTATAGTGTTGTTGGTGAACTTAAAGGTTATGAATATTATATCCAATGTAGAAATGTCACGTATGCTAAGGTATGTCATTTTTGTCATCTTCAATGTTAGCATACAATTACTATTCATTATATTAACAATGCATATTTGTTATTGTAGGTTGATTAGTGAGTTTTTGTTACCACCATCAAACATTTTGCCTCGTTCATATCAAGAATTATCTAACATTATGGATTAGATTGGAATGAAGCATCAGACAATACATGCATGTCCCAATGATCACATTCTATATCATAAACAACATGAATTTGCAACAGAATGCCCTGATTGTCATGTTAGTAGATATCAGTCAGATCAAATTTTAAAAAAAAGTGCCTCACCAGGTTCTTCGGTACATTCCCATTATTCCACGTCTTGAACGGTTACTCAGGTGCACTAGCTTGGGAAAATTTATAGATTACCATACATCCAATAGAAGTCAGGATGACATTATGCGAATGCCTACCAATGGTTCTACATTTAAAGAGATAGAAGAAACATTATCCCACTTTAAAGAAGAACCTCATAATCTAAAACTTTCATTGGTGGCGGACAGTGTCAATCCATATGGAGATATGACATTTGTTTACTCAGTATGGCCTATTTTTCTTATTAATAATAACATTCCTCTTTGGATGTCCATAAATAGGGAGCACATAATGTTGTCAATGATTGTGCTAGGTATTTTTTTATTTTATAATTATCTAAATTAATTTATAAATAGTGCATGAAAATGGTTATAATAATTACGTAATGTTTATGTTCATTCAATTTCTAGGTAAATACCAAGTTAAAAGTATGAACATGTATATTGAACCCCTAATTGACGAGTTGTTGAAGTTATGGAATGGCATCACTATGTATGACATCTCTAGACTAATAGGACATCGACAATTTCAATTCCATGCAATGCTTGTATGGACAATACATGATGCCCCTGGGCTAACTCATTTTTGTGGTATGTTATATTGTTAAGATTACATATTTTTGGTATGTTATAGTGCTTACATATTACTATCAAATTCTTAAGTTGTGTGTGATCATTGTACATGATCCAATTATACATGATCTTTTAGGTCTTTAGACAAAAGGAAAATTTGCATGTCTAGTTTGTGGTTCGAAGATGAAATGTCATCATTTGAGAAGTTTAGGAAAGTAGTTGTTTGATGAGTTTAGACACTTTCTCCACCATAATCATACGTATCGAATTGCTGAAAAATATCTTTTCAATGGGAAAGAAGAGACATAATCAAAGCCACAAAGAATGACACCTCATTTATGGAAGTTGGAATACGATCGACTAAATCATCGAGGTAATGTCCAATTTGTCATCTGAAGTTTACAATTTGTATTTTGATATTGTCTTATATTTACTAATGCTATAACTGATGCTCATGAAGGTTGTCAAGGCATCAATGACCAACTTCCTAGAGGAATGAAAAGTTATCCTACTCAATTTAGTAGGTTACCATACTATAGGGATCTCTCAATCGCGCATTTGTTTGATGCTATGCATATTGGAAAGAATGTAACAGAGACACTATGGAAAATGTTGGATGGAAGGTGTGATAGAGAAAAAATTGCTAAAATTTGTACTGACATTCATGAATCTAATCATGCATTAAAAATTTTCATTGAATCAAATAGGAATGGAGACCACATAAATATAAGTGCCCTTCCTTGGTTATTAATGGAGAAACAAAATGATGCATTAAAAGAAGTCATAAGAAAACAAAATTTCTAATAGGAATTGCTACAACTATAAGCACTCTTCTATCAAAGAAAGGTGATTTTGGGCTAGGGTTGAAGACACATGATTTGCATACCTTCCTCAAGGTAAGTCATGTTTTCTATTTATACTATACTTGTAAGCTTGAAAGTAGTACCAATTGCATTATTTAATAATATATTGAAATGATCATTTTTTAATGATTGCAATTTTTCCTACCTCTATCCCTTCCACAATAGTTTGACAACAGTATTAGACAAGTTATATATGATCTTGGAAAATACAAGAGGTTAGAAGAGTGTTTTTTCTTAGATTTGTAGCTTTTTATTTGAAATCTCCTCTATGTGTTTTTGCATGTTGAATCTCTTTTAGGTGGTTATCATCTAAAGAAATTTATATAAAAGATATAAAATATTGGAAGAGAAAAATTCCACAACTTATGTGTGAAATGCAAAAGTGTTTACCTCCAATGGTTTTCAATGCTCAAGAACACTACCTCATAGATCAAGTTGAGGAGATTGAATTGTGTGGACCTATACAAGCTAGATCAATGTGGATGGTTGAGAGGCACCTAAAATTTATGAAGGTCTTGGTTTGACAAAGAGCATGTCCTAAGGGTTCTATGATAGAGGGATATATGATATACCAAACCATGGTGTATATCAGTGAATATCTTCCAAAGTTTGCAGTAGGTATCCATGTAGATTGCATTTGGGATCCCAACTGTAATGACAAATTCAAATAGGAGTACCTAACAAGGAAAGATAGATTAAGGAGGGTGAGAGGTAATTATAAGTTTTTTTTGTAATTTAAAAATTCTTATCCATCATCAATATATATAAGTTGTTTCTAACTAGTGTAATTGTCTTCTTTATAGTTGATCGTGAGTGGGATACACTACACTTGTACATTGCAAATAATCTTGATTGGATGACAGTGTGGATTGAACAGTCTCAAGAAAATGGTTGCTCATTAACATGGGATGGTGTTGCATTGTTGGTTAAAGAAGCTCATTGTAATGGAGATCCCAATGTTATGCCAATGGTACTTGATCTAATATATGGCTTAAGAGATACAAAGGTATGCAAAAGATTACTAATCATGAGACATAAGTTTAATATCAACTCATAGATCAATGAGAAGATTCTTGACATGTTTGAATAATTTCAGGTCAGACACCACAAAGCTATGTACTACCATGGCTATAAATTTTGCACGAAAAAGATGAAACGAAGAAAATGTGTGATTCTGGGATAAGTGTTGTCTTCATGGTCACCAATATTTCATCTAGAACTAACATACATCCTCAACAATCTGAAAATTGATACTATGGCATTTTGGATGATATACTTGATTGTGACTTTGATTCATTCAAAATAGTTCTATTTTTCATCAAATGGTTTAGGTTACGACTGAATTGAAATGATCCTGATAGGTCTATTATTGAACACGGCAGTGGATTTACTATGATTAATACAAGGTCATTTGAGCCAATAATAGATGATCCCTATGTTCTTCCAAGTTAATGTGAGCAAGTGTTTTACTTTGGTGTTCTAGACAAACCAAGTTGGTCATTTTTTGTTAGACATGACCCAAGAGGAAAGACAGTAAAGTATAATGTGATCAAAGAAGAAGATATTGAAGAAGCACAAGAGGAAGTAAATGATTATCAGGAACGACAGTTACCCAGTGATGAAGAAGAAGAAGATGGTGATGATTTTGGTCATGCTAACAATAATGGAAATAATGATGATGATGATGCTGATGAATATCATGATCATGGTGATGAAGATGGTGATGGTCATGATGATGATAGTGATCAAGAGGATGATGACGGTGATGAAGATGGTGGTGGTGACGATGACGATCAAAGTGACAAGTTTGATGATGGTGATGATGATGATGATGATGACATGGATGAAGATTATGATGATCAATGAAATCTTCAAATATGATCAATGTCAACTATGATAGGGTCTTGTATGACTAAATATTTCTTTCCAAACCATATGTGCACATATAAACATTAAGTAGAACATGTCAAATATTTTTTTAGATATAAAAATTAGTTACACTAAATTTTTAACTTTAGACAAATGATTTACATATAAAATCTACTTTATTATTAATATTTTTTTTGGTAAGTCTATTACTTTAATTTCACTGCTGATTTCTAAGACTTACTAATTTTTTTCACAGGGCAATATGGATGCACCATCTCAGACACCTTCAATAGAGGTAAACATTAATTATTGTAAATTTTAATGTTAATATAGAAACAAATGTCCTATTATTATGTTCTTTTCTTTATGGATTTGGAGTTATTTTGATGAAAGTATACGAATATTTGATGTCACAAATGATAGGAAAAAGCTACACTGATCGCTGATCAAATGCAATCTGAAATATAGGCATCATATCTACATGACATTGGCCTTAGTACTGACCCTGTATTCATCACCCAACAAATTATACAAAGATACACTGATGAGCTTGTTAAAATTATCATCAAGGGTGACAGAAGTGAGGAGAAAGAGGCACTGAGAATAGAATTGGAACGCAGAATCCAATCTTTGAAAGTAAGCAATAATTTGACTAAAGCAGTAATAGAAGTTCAATAGATATTAATATTTTATAGTATCTTATGGATCATGATCTCTGATTACATGTGTTCTTGTATAGACATATGTTCTAGTCACGACATCACATGCTGAACATGGTCAGGGTTGTTTCACAGTACCTTCGTGTAAGTAACACTTTGTTTGTTTTCATCAACATTATAACACTTACCTCTTTTTTTGTCAACATTTCTCGATAGTATCCCATTTTATCTTTATCCATTGCAAATCTCTTTGCTAAAAATATTATATTCTTTAGCTCATGATGAAGTGTAGACTCCTCCTTCGGTTGGCGGTCCACTGTTGTCTGCTGTATTGTCGACAATAAGGACCATGCAAACATCATCATATATGCCTAGTAGAACTCGTAAAACCTTGTTTTTCTATATTTTGTAAAGTGCTATATTTTTTAATGTCTTTCTACAAGTTTATGAACAATGAAGTAGCATATAAGTGCTTAAATGATGTCTACAAAAGCTTGCATACACACAAACACATGCATACACACACCACACATACATACATACATACATACATATATATAGCCACACATAGAGAGACATGGACATAGGCAGGGAGGTAGACCAACAGAGAGTAGTACTAAAATTGTCATTTAATTGTTATGATGTTTCAGTTGATAGAGCAACAAAGAGTAGTACTACTGAAGCTGATCCATTTCCTAGAGCAGTTCGTGTGATTAGTACTAGTTCGCATGAAGGGACATTGTTGTTGAATAAGAAAACCATGTTTCCATTAAGAGAACAAAAGCTTCTAGGTGCTTTAAAATTGATATTATTTAAAGAGTAATTTTAGTTTACTTTTACATTACTCATTTTGGACTGATAAATCCTTTTTGTTTTTGTAGGTAATAATGCTTTCTTTGAACATCTTTTTCATATGACATTGAGATTGTTTAGACCCACCATACATAAAAGGTACGTAGTTTCATATCATTGCTACATAATTTTTCTTTTCTTCTATTTATTGTAATATATTAAATTTATTGATCTAAAAATCTATTTGTTTTTAAAAAGGTGGAATTTAAAAGCTGGGGAATTAAAAAATTAGCTAATTGCATCCATTGAGGAGAAATTTGGGAAAAATATTTTTGACACTGGCCTACTTTTGAAAAGACTAGCAAAGCATATAAAGACTATGAGGGATCAATATAGAAGGGGTCTTAAGGATAACCCAAAGTATGACTGTCCTCCTATGATTCCACCGATGGAGTGGAATGAAATAATAGAAGATGCAAAGGAGAAAAGGCTATGTGAAGATAGAGATAATGAAGCAGCATAGGGAAAAAAGAGGTAGGTCATTATAGTATTAAGTACAATGTAATCATGCACTAATTATTGATATTTGTAAATATATAATCTAAGATGTTTGAAATTGTTCATAGACTGCAGGACACATCCGTGGCTACAAAAGTGAGATAGAAAAAGTTGGCCAACACAAACTTGGCTCTAGTGGCTATATGAATCTACAGTCTCGACTTGTAAGTAGAGCAATGAATTTAGTTTTTTTTTTTTTTAATATAATGTTGCAAACAATTTTGTTTAATGAAACCATACATGGAAAACTAACATTATCAAGCAAAAAATACAAGGCACAGATTTCAATGTGGAGGTCATAGATGAAGATAGAAAAATTTTCTTGAAGGAAGGCTATAAAGTTGTGGGTGCATGCCTATGTGAAGAATTTGCAAGCCTTGCCCAAGAATCTAGTGCACCAAATGATATCTCACAGGTAAATTGGTCAGATGAAAAGTAAATGAAATTAAATAGTGGAGAAGATTCTTGTTTAGCCACACTGATTCAAGTTATGCATGTATTGATTTTTTTATGGTATTTGTATGTTGTTTAGGATTCTAACAGTTGTCTCTTCCTTCCTCTTCTTTAGGCTATGGTAGCTCAAGGGGATCTTGGAGCAAAGCTTCCTATCGAGGAAGTTCCTTTACTCCTGGTAATTTTATAGAGTTTTTTATCATCAGTTAAAATGTTACACATATCAATGAAATTCATTTCTTGATTCTGTGTTTGCAACCATTCTTATTGAATTCCCTATTTAGTACCCAAGATTAGGCTAATATTTCAAATCACACTGGGTATGATGTAGTCTTCCATGCTAACACAAGCAGTGTTAACTTGGAAGGGCTTTCTATGCTTCCCTTATCACAAGGTGCACCTTCTTTTTCCATGGAAGTCCAACTAGATGATCTTGGGCTTGGAATTCAATTAAGCTTCTTAACATTATTCATCTTACTTTTTAATTATTTGCAAGCCAAAAAAGAAAAGATGGAGGCCAGTTTCAAAATGCCCTCTAATTTGTCATCTTGCTAGGTTTTTTAAGAACTTTTTTATCCTTCATTGTACTCATAATGCAATTTCCTAAATAGAATTTAGTTTTAACTTGCTTGATTTGGTAGAAGAGCAAAATTGGGTCTAGATGAGTAGAATTTAGTGTTAAATTGTTAATTTAGCCAGCTGAAGAGAACTACATATTACTTAGCAATCAGGTTTGGAAGCCTATCATTGGATCCATGATGTAACCTACAAGAGTGAATGGAAGATTTAGCATTCAAACTTTGATCTATATTTAAATTAATTTTCTATAATTTCTAAAATGAAAACTACTTTTATCTATTTAGTATGTAAAGTTTTGATATTTTTTCACAACAAGTTAAATTTTGATACTTCTAGAACTAGAATTTAATTGTGTAGTTTTTCAATTAAATTTGTTGGTCTATTTTTCATAAGTAATAAGTGATAAGAACCCACTTAACTGATCCATAATAACTTGTCCACTTATTGCCTTCCTCTTTATTTGTCTTTTTATTGCATCCATCTACTACCATCATTCTCATGAGAGAGATTCTTGTATAAAGCTACTCATGAGAAATGAGTTCATAAATTCAACTAAAAAGTCATAGATTTTTATATATAGCTGATCATTTATTCATGTAAATGAATCAATAGATTGGATTCAAAAATTATATAATTGAATCCTAATAATTGTCTTATAGTTGGAATATATTTATACATAAGTAGAAAACATCATTCCATAGTAAATTGGTACATATGAAATTGAGTTTAACATTAAAAAGCTTTGTGATGCACAATTTTTTTGTTAAATTAATATGTACTAAGAATTGTTCTTTTTATTTCTTACCAGGCCAGTCTTTGCTTGAGAGTGGTAGGGGAGGTGGAGGAAAAGCTCATCGAGAACATCAATAAGCTAAAGGCAGAAATGGTGAAATTGGAGGAAGTGGGACACATGGCAAGACTAAGAGATTATAGAAACAAATGTGTGTGGATGAAGATTGTATACTATGATGCCTTCAAAGAAGTGATTTTCAAGGAAGAAAAAGAGAAGCTAGATTTTCATGCCAACCTTAGTAGGCTTAACCTTGTTGCCTTTTATGATAAGTTAGAAGATATGGTGGAAACCCATGATCGAATGGGGATTATGAGTCAGACTAATGGGGATAAATATGATGGGAAATGGATTGATGGGTTGAAGCATGGCCATGGAGTCTAAAAATGGGTAGATGGGAGTTGTTATATGGGGACCTAGAGTAAGGGTCTCAAAGATGGGAAAGGTACATTTTATCCTGCATGTGGCAATCAGACTAGGCTATGCCACCTTTTGGAATCCTCGCCTTCCAATGTGGATCAACATGACAATCTCTCCATTGATGACCAATCTTGTTGGAAGGAGAGAAGCTCTTCTATGTCTAATTTTGAGGTTTATTTGAATACTTCTTATGCCATTAGCTCTGAAACAACATCCTCAAAAACCCTTGAATCCATAATAGTAAGAAAATTTTCCTTTGATGGGATAAGAAGCTCAAGTAGTGAGGAATTTGATGATAATGACGAGGGTGTCAGAAGTTGTGATCCCAAAAATTTTCCTATGCAATCTACTGTCAAGAGAGAATATGTTCAAGGAGTTTGATTAATGAGGTATCCAAAATAAATGTGCCTTCCAAGGCTGTGAAAAAAGGGCATAAATAGCAGCCAAATGAAAGTAAAAGACTAGGTGAAATTATCTATAAAGGCCACAAAAATTATGACTTAATGCTTAATATGCAATTGGAAATCAGGTTCACATATTTATTTTCATATCCATGCATATGACTAGTGACTTGCTCATATTTTACATTTATATGGATATGCCTTGTAATGTTTATTGATTTTGCTAACAAGAAATTTAGAGTCAGACTAACAAGAGAATGGAAAATGTATATGTGTAATATTTGAATGATGAAAACAATATGATTTTAAAATGTGTATTTATTTTTAGTCAATTTCTTGTTATTGAAGAAGATTGTATTGAAATATACTGTTCGATTTGTGTGTTTTTCCCTAGACATATTGGATTCACAAAATTTTGAATTTGCCACACTTGGTTTTGGGTGTACAAGAGATTTACATTTTAAACACCATCATACTAATTTAGTCTCATCTATGCAATTTTTGCAATTAGTCAAAGAAAGTGGGAGCTATTGTTAGTTTATTTGGCAATTTTTGTCAGCATCCTTCGAAATTGATGCATCTTTGTATCTTAAGATGCTAGCTGTAACTAAATGAGTCCTTTAAGCTATAAATTTAAGTGTGGTAGCCAACTAATGCTAGTTGTAAGGTACACAAATTTTATATTGTGGGATTCCTTAGTTTGCCTTAATGTTCCACAGGGTTTCAACATCCTATTGTTTTTCTTTTCTTCATTGTTTACCAGTGTGACCATTTTACAGGTACTTCTTTGTATGCTGCCAAATTACTATAATCATGTTCATACTTATGAAAGCACATTGATCACTAAATTTTTTGGTCTACATAGTATCAAAGAAATAGGAGGACAAAAGGTATTTTCTATACCTTCTTACTCTATTTTCCATTTAATCGTTGACATAATATGTCAATTTTTGGTAACTAGATGTTATTTTCAAAATTAAACATGGTGAGTGGGCTTAAAGTGGCAACTTGGTGGGGCAAGTTAGCAAGTCGACTTAGTGAGGCCACTTAGAGACATGACATGGTGAGCTGACTTGGTGAGCAAGCTTGATGAGCGGACCTCAAGACTGACCTGGATGAGGCACTTTGGTGGGGTGACTTGATGACCGAACTCAAATAGTCAACTTGGCGAGCATACTTGAACAGTCGACTTGGTGGGGCAAGTTGGTGAGCTGACTTAGTGAGTCCACTAGGTGAGGCGAGATGGTGAGTCAACTTGGTGATATGACTTAAAGATTGACCTTGATGAGGTGCTTTGGTGGGGTGACTTGATGAGCGAACTTAAAGAGTCAACTTTGTGAGCATACTCAAACAGTCGACTTGGTGACATGACTTGGTGGGCTGGCTTGGTGATTTGACCTGGTGTGCATACTTGAACAATAGACTTGGTGAGTTGACTAAAAGAGTCAACTCATTGAGTTGATTGGGTGGGAGTGACTTGGCAAGCTCACCTAGAGAGTTGACTTAGGGGATGGGCTTGGTGAGAAAACTTAAAGAGTTGACTTGGTGAGTGCACTTGAATTGTCGGCTTGGCAAGCAGACTTGGGGACTTGGTGGGACATGTGGGTGAGGTGACTTGGTGAGCTAACTTGGTGATAAAATTTAAGTATTGACCTTGATGAGGCACTTTGGTGGGGTGACTTGATGAATGAACTCTGAGTCAACTTGGCAAGCACACTTGAATAGTCAACTTGGCAAGCATACTTCAATTGTTAGCTTGGCAAGTTGACTTGGGGAGTTAGCCTGGTGAGCTAACATGGTGAGTGGGCTTAAAGTGGCAACTTGGTGGGGCAAGTTAGCGAGCCAACTTAGCGAGGCCACTTAGAGACGCGACATGGCAAGCTGACTTGGTGAGCAAGCTTGATGAGCGAACCTAAAGATTGACCTTGATCAGGCACTTTGGTGGGGTGACTTGATGACCAAACTCAAAGAGTCAACTTGGTGAGCATACTTGCACTAGTACATTTGGGTTCAATTTTTGACATTTATTGGTCAAATTTTCAACCCAATTTTTTACCAAATTTTGACCAAATTTGACCAACCCATTGGTGAAATTTTTTTTTCTTGAAATTTTGACCAACTCACTGGTACATGATTTTTCTCAATTGTATAACTATTTATATATTCTTCATATTAGTTAGTGTCAATTTTTTTCTAGCATTCTATAAAACAGTTCACATGTCTTGTCCATGATACGACATTTTACATGCATCCTACTCTCTCTCATTTGGCTAATGATGGATTACGCAGAGTGATCTGAAACCATGATGTTAAAAAACACACAATCAAATCCAAAATGAACTTGCACTACAAATGGATTGTGGAAATATGATATTAGTAAAGTTGCATGCATGTCTACGAGGACAATCACAACTTAAACATATATTTGTCCTGGTAGACATGCATGCAAAATTAACAATATTAGATTTCCATAATCCATTTGTAGTGCAAGTTCATTTTGGATTTGATTGTGTGTTTTTTTTACAGTCATGGTTTCATATCGCTTTGCATAATCCATCATCAACTAGATGAGAGAGTGTAGGATGCATGTAAAATGTCGTATCATAGGAAAGACATGTGAACTGTTTTATAGAATGCCTAAAAAAAATTTACACCTTCTTGTTGGTGGAAATTTCCACCAACACCTAGGTTTTTTTGACATTTCTTGGTGGAAATTTCCACCAACACTTAAATTTTTTTTGACTTTTGTTGGTGGAAATTTCCACCAACACCTAAATTTTTTTCTACCTTTGTTGGTCAAAATCTCCACCTTCATTGGTCAAAATTTCCACCAATGCTTAAAGTTTTTTCTAACCTTTTTGGTCGATATCTCCACCTTCATTGGTCAAAATTTCCACCATCGCCTAAAAATTTTTCTACCTTTGTTGGTCAAAATTTCCACCAATGCCTAAAATTTTTTCTACCTTTGTTGGTCAAAATTTTCACCAATGCAAAAATATTTTTCTACCTTTGTTGGTCAAAATTTTGACCAATTCCGACATGACCTTAGACAATGGCTTGTTGGGTTTTTGACCAGAAAAATATCGACCAATGGGTTGGTCAAATTTGGTCAAAATTTGGTCAAATTTGGTCAAAATTTGGTCAAAATTTGGGTCAAAAATTCTACCAATAAAGGTCAAAAATTGAACCCAAATGTACTAGTGGTATCTTGTTGGAGCCAAATTTGTGGTGCAGACATATCACAATAGCCTAAAATATTTTTTAGTGTAGAAAGATTTAAATGAATGAAAATAAAAGTGGGTGAGAAAAATGCAAGCATGTGACTTTGATATTGAGTATGTGAAGGGAAAAAATAATGTAGTGGTTGTTGCTCTATCAAGAAGGCTTGCAATATGCTCTTTGTCTGAAATTTTAGTCGATTGGAAGGAACACCTATTGGTTGAATACTCCAAGAACATATTACCTACCAATTGATGGATGGTCAAGTACAAGATGATCAGTATAAGGTGGTAGATGATATTAGGTACTACAAGGGTAGGATCTATCTAGTCCCTAAGTCTAAATGAAGAAAATAATTTTGAAGGAGATGTCTGATTCACCCTTAGTTGGAAACCATAGATACCTGAAAACCTATAGGTAAATCTAAGAATGTTTTGTTGGAATTATAGATGGAGTAACTGAGAGGGGGGTGTGAATCAGTTACCACAAAAAAAAATCCATTGATCCCTTAGATGTATTAAATAACTAGTTTCTATTGTCACTCGGTAGCCACATAGAAAAATGTTGTAACTTAGTAGACTAACTTGTTACTAATCTTTAAGCATTCACAATTAACATGCATGCAAAAGGAAATAACATGAATACAAGAGACACCAAATTTAACGTGGAAACCCAATATGCGAAAAACCATCAAGTAACTAGCTACCAATTTTCACTCTTTTGAAGTGAGCCCTATTAGGAGCCAACCCTGTTAAAGGTTACAAAACAAACTGTTAGGTGTGACCCTATTAGAGGATTTAATCACCCTCCTAGGAGTGGCCTTGCTAGAGGACTTTAGAATAATTCATCAGAACTATCCACCTTGTTAGAGGATTTACAAAATGGCTGTTAAACCAACTCTATTAAGAGATTTAGGAATTACTACTACAATGGTAAGAAAGTAACAATAACTAACCTAAATGAGATGCAGCTGAACTTTTCTGGTATAGATCTCTATTTTACTTCAATAGATCCTCACTGATCGAATACAACTCTACTACTCCTCAAGTATATTTGATCCTTCTTCAAAATTCACACACACACTTCCTCTTTACACAACTTGCATGCTCGCTCCTTCATACATCCATTAATTCATTCATACATTAGAATTCACAACTTGACCTTTTATTTATACATTACAAATTGTTAAGTTGGCTCATTTAAAAGTTACATTTACCAATAAACAATACATCAGTCGGCTACAAACATTACTTGAAATAAATTAACTTTATTCCTAAAATAGTGAAATCTTTCATTGGCTGACCCTGCTTAGTAAACACTACTCCAGAAATGATTTCTAGTGTTAACCAAGTGAAGCTTGGTAAACATTGAGAACTCTACAAAATCCTTTGGGAACTGAGTGAAATCGGTAAGAACTAATTTTCCTTTGCTAAACTTGTGAGCTTGGTAGAAACTAACTTTCTTTTGTTAACCTTGGGAGCTTGGTTAACATTAACTTCTATCACATAATTCTTTGATGCCTGAGTGAGCTCAGTAGAAATTGTCTTCACAATATAATTTCTAGAAATGCTTGGTAGACTTTGTAATTTACTATGCTGACCTTTTGAACTCGGTAGACTCAGTAGACAATTGTATCCAACAAACTCCCTATTTAGCATTAATGGAAACACAACATGTCATAGCAAAATGAAATTTGAAAATAAGTCTTTTTTTTGAACATTTCTCCCTCTTAGATTATATTCCACAAATAGTAATCTCCCTCTATGAAGGAATTACATAAACAACAAACTTTCCACAAACAAATTCAAATTTCAGAAAGATATGACAGTATACTCTTCCTCTTTGACAACACATGCCAAAGACAACACAAACCAAATGAGTAGCAATATACCTTACATACTGATTCATATGCAATATTTCCATGATTATTCTACATCAACTAAAATGATCTTCAAATTGATACCTATTGATGCATCACTAAATCTTCATTTTAGTGAGCCTCGGATAGGGGAATGACCCCTAATTTACCTCTTAGATACAATAATGCATCCTTAGGTAAAGGCTTGGTGAATATGTCTTCAATTTGTTCTTTTTTATGGACATATTCCAATCTGATCTACTTATCCTGCACCAATTCTCTAACAAAATGATATTTTATTGCAATGTGCTTGGTTTTTGAATGCATCACTAGATTTTTAGATATGTTTATTACACTTGTATTATCACAAAACATGATAACAAGTTCTTTGATTTTGACCTTCATGCCTTCCAATAATTGCTTGAACCAAACAATATTAGAATAGTTTACCGTTGTTACAACATACTCTACTTTACCTATGGATTGGGATGTACAATTTTTCTTTTTACTTGTCCAAGAAACCAACCTCTTTCTAAGAAAGAAAGCTCCTCCACTTGTACTCTTTATGTCATCAATGTTTCCTACCCAATCTACATCAGTAAACACTTTTAAATCTAAATTACCTCCAAATTTGTACCATAATCTGTAATCTTTAGTACCTATCAAGTATCTCATGATCCTTTTGATTGCCATCATGTGATTTTCTCTTGGTTTTGCTGAAAATCTTGCTACAATACCAACTACAAGGGCAATATGTGGTCTTGTATGAACTATATACTACAACTTTCCAATCATAGATTTATATAGCGTCTGATCTACCTCCTTTGATTCATCATCCTTGGTAAGCTTTAGACTAGTGCATATAGGAGTTCCAATTGGTTTACAATCCTCCATACCAAACTTTTTTAGTATCTCGTTGATGTATTTAGACTGAGTGATGTAGATACCATTCTTACTCTACTAAATTTGAAGACCAACAAAGAATTTGATCTCACCAAACATTGACATCTCAAATTCCTTGTTCATTTTCTCAAAAAATTCTTTGCAAAGATCATCATTTCCTATGAACAAAGTATCATCCACAAATATTTTTTCCAAAACAATCTTATTATTTGGTCCTTCCTTGATATATAAGCTACTGTTATCAATAGTTCTCTAAAAAACAATTTGAGTAAGATAGTTATGCAATCTTTCATACCATGCTCTAGGGGCTTGTTTCAAATTATACAATGCTTTGTGTAATTTTCTAACCATGTCCTTCTTGTCTGGATCAACAAAACCTTTAGGCTACTCAATGTAGACTTATTCTTCTAGTATACCATAAGAAATTTTGACTTGACATTCATTTGATAAACCTTAAATCCTTTGTATGTAGCATATGTAATTAGGATTCTTACACCTTCCAATCTTGCAACAAGAGAAAAAGTCTCTCCATAGTCTATTCCTTCTTCTTCAAAGTATCCTTTGCATACTAGTCTAGCTTTGTTCCTTGACACCTTACCATCTTCATTCAACTTATTTTTGAATACCCACTTAGTTCCAATCACATTTTTATCTTTAGGCCTAGGTACAAGAGTCCATGTTTTTTTTTTCTCTATTTTCTCTATCTCTTCATTCATAGCCTCAATCCAACTTTCATTTTCTAGTGCATTTTTGACACTTCTAGGTTCAAAATTAGTAAGTAAACAAGTACCTTTCAACTTAATTCTTGTCATAGTACCTTCAAATTTATCTCCAATGATCTGATCTAGTGTATGATGTATCTTGACATACTTGGCTAACACAAGTTTCTTACCTTTTGAATGTATTGCATTGTCATCCTCTTGCACTTCAACTCAGGTTCTAGCTATTTTATTTGCTACTCAAGTCCTTCAAACTTGGTAGGTATTGGCTTGGTAGCATCAGAATGTGACTCGGGTTCCTATAGCTTAGTTTGAACTTCCTACAACTTGATTACTAAAGACTTGGGAGTAGAAGATTCTTGATTGATAGGTGTATTTGGCATTGTATCATGTTCAATTGAAACAAATCTCCTATAGTCTTTTGTTTCCCTTTTTCTTTCTTCTTCAATTCTTTTTGCAAACTCATCAACTTTCAAATGTGTACTTTCTATGACTTTGTGAGTAGACAAATTCAAACATCTATATGCTTTACTTTTGCAAGAATATCCCAAAAATATTTCTTCATTGCCTTTCACATCAAATTTACCTTTTCTATATTCTTTCAAAATGTAACATTTGCTTCCAAATACTTTTAGGTAACTTACATTGGGTTTATAGCCATAACATAACTCATAGGGGGTTTTGAATGAGTCCTTCTTCAATTGTACTCAATTCAAGGTATGAACTGCAGTGTTGATAGGCTCCTTACAGTATTTGATAGCAATCTTCTTTTCAATCATTAAAGTTCTTGCATAGTCTATGATAGATCTATTCCTCATTTCAGCTATTCCATTTTGCCTGGGATTTCCAGGGGTTGATACCTATCTTTTGATCCCTCTTTCAATGCAAAAGTTATTGAACTCATGGGAAAAGAATTCACCACCTCTGTTTGACCTCAAAAATTTCAGTCTCTTGCCTGTTTCTTTTTCTACTCTAGCCAAATACCACTTGAACTTCTCAAATGCTTCTAATTTTACTCTTGGATACATGACAATCATCATTCTTGAGTAATCATCAACAAAAAGAATGAAAAAATTTTCTTTGGTATAGCTTTCAATTCCAATAGGTCCACACAAATCAGTATGCATAATTTCTAAAACTTCTTCAGATTGATAAGTCTTACTTTTAAAGCTATTCTTTCCCATCCTACCAATTTGACAATTTTTGCATAGACCAACATCAGATTTCTTTATACTGGGAATGCCTCTTACTTTCCTAAATTTTCTTATTTTCACAAGTTTATCAAAGTTCACATGACACAACCTTCTATGCCATAACCAACTTTCTTAAACTTGAGCAATAAAGCATGAACATTCACCAAGTTGAAGATAGAACAAGTTACCTTTTGTTTGTATGCCTAATCCAATCAGCTTTCCTTAGTCATCCAATAGTCTCACTTTTCCATGCATGAATTCCACTTTGAATCCATTATTGAGTAGCTATGCCACACTCAACAAATTGTATTTTAGTCCTTTTATCCAATATGCATTATCACATACAAGCTCTTTTGTTAGTGAGATTCTTCCTCTTCCTTTTATACAACAAGGTTTATTATTACCAAATCTCACACTACCACCATCATAGTCTTCAAAATGTTCAAACTTAGTTTTATCACAAGTCATATGATGAGAGAAACCATTATCTATAATCCATGTATCATTTTTACTCACATGAGAGATAAATGTTATTTCCTCATCATTAGAAAAATCATCTTTCACATCAATGTAAACAATTTCATCTTCTTCTTCATCAGAATCATTAGAATCCTTAGCTATGAAACATTTTTTCTTACCTTTGTCCTTGAATGATTTGAAGTCTTTCTTGCCATTGCACTTGTGACCTTTCTTTTCATCCTTGTTCTATTTATTGGGCACCTAGCAAAAATATGTCCAATTTCTTCATATGAAAAATAAATCAGAGGAACCTTTCCTCTGTGTCTAGAATATTTCCTTGCAAGTAGAGCTTCAACTACCTTAAGATCACTGTCTGAACTCTATTCTAATTCTTCTTCACTTTCTAATTGAGAATCCTTTATCTTCTTGCCTTTCTCCTTGAGTGAAATCTTGGCTTCAAATGTTGATTCAATGTTCTTGAAAGCTAGAACATAGTTATCATAGTTATCTAGCTCAAATGCAATCAATCTTCCAATTATGGCTTCTAAATTTATCTTGTGATTTGCTTCACATCTTCTGTCTTGAATTGTAGAAACTCTAATTGCATAAATATAAAGTAATTTTCTAAGAACTTTACTTACAACTATTTCCTCCCCAATGTCTCCTCTAGAAGCTTTGATTGCACTGAAAACTACTTTGACTCTTTCAACATATTTGGCAATGTTTTCATCCTCTCTCATCCTCATCTGATCAAATTGTCCTCTTAAACTTTCTGCTTTGGCTCTTCTTACTTCATCATCACGTTCATAGATATCTTTCAGCTTGTTCTACATTTCAAAGGCAGTTGTGCAATCTTTAACATCATCAAATTCTTCATAATTTAGGGCAGATGCAATGTCTATCATCATGGTGTTATGAATCTTCTTCTCAGTGATTTCATTAGCAAATAATGTGCCAAAAGGTGTTACATATGCTTGATCAAGATATTTCAATCCTAAATCTCTAATGGAAGCTAGATGGATTCTCATGAGACCTTGCCATGCTAAAAAGTTATCCCTATTAAGTCTTGGAATTGCCTTTTTCCAAGACATCCTGATCTTTAGCTTAGATCCTTGAAATCTTTCCTACAAGCACCAAAAGCTCTAATATCAATTGTTGGAATTATAGATGGAGTAACTGAGAGGGGGGGTGAATCAATTACTACAAAAAAAAATCCACAGATCCCTCAGATGTCTTAAATAACTAGTTACTACTATCACTCGATAGCCACACTAAAAAATGTTATAACTCGATAGATTAACTTGTTACTAATCTTTAAGCATTCACAATTAACTTTCATACAAAAGGAAATAACATGAACACAAGAGACATTAGATTTAACATAGAAACCCAATATGGGAAAAACCACCAAGTAACTAGCTACCAATTTTCACTCTTCTGAAGTGATTCCTATTAGGACCTAACCCTATTAAAGGTTACAAAATACACTGTTAGGTGTGACCCTATTAGAGGATTTAATCACCCTGATAGGAGTGGCCTTGCTAGAGGATGTTAGAATAATTCAACAAAACTATCCACCTTGTTAGAGGATTTACAAACTGGCTATTAAACCAACTCTGTTCAGAGATTTAGGAATTACTGCTACAATGGTGAGAAAATAATAGTAAATGACCTAAATGAGATGCAACTAAACTATGTTGGTATAGATCTCTATTCTACTTCAATAGATCCTCACTAATTGAATACAACTCTACTACTCCTCAAGGATATTTGATCCTTTTTAAAATTTACTCACACTTCATCTTTACACAACTTGCATGCTCACTCATTCATACATCCATTCATTCATTCATACATTAGAATTCACAACTTAACCTTTTATTTGTACATTACAAATTGTCAAGTTGGCTCATTTACAAGTTACATTTATCAATAAACAATACATTAGTCAGCTACAAACATTACATGAAATAATTAAACTTTATTCCCAACACAATGAAATCCTTCATTGGTTGACCCTACTTAGTAAACTCTACTCCAAAAATTATTTTCAGTGTTAACCAAATGAAGCTCGGTAAACACTAAGAACTCTGTAAAATACTTTGGGAACTAAGTGAACTTGATAAGAACTAATTTTCCTTTGCTAACCTTGTGAGCTCGGTAGAAACTAACTTCTCTTTTTTAACCTTGGGAGCTCAGTTAGCACTAACTTTTGTCACATAATCCTTTGACGCTTGAGTAAGCTCGGTAGAAACTATCTTCATAGTATAACTTCCTAAAATGCTTAGTAGACTCTGTAATTTACTTTGCTAACCTTTTGAACTTTGTAGACTTTGTCTTTTTCTTTGCTGACCAACTAAGCTCGATAGAATTTGTCTGATAATGGATATGACATTTTTGTAATATCAAAGACAACACATAATTGAAAAATTGTATCCAACATGTTTTGCATGAAAGAGCCTCAAGAATGACATCTTGCAGTATGTATAAGAATTATCCTCTTATCAACAAAACAAATATGAACACACCCTACCTGTAGGACTTCTACAACCATTACCAATCACTAATTAAAAGTGGGAAAGTATTTCAATGAATTTCATCATTAGGCTACCCAAAGTTTAGGGTAAGGATTGCATTTTTGTTTGGGTTGATTAATTGACCAAGCATGCCCATTTCTTTTCAATTTCCATCAAGTACCAAGCATCTTGAGTGGCCAAGTTGTTCTTCTATGAGGTTTTTCATTTACATGGCCTCCCATGAAATATAGTAAGTAATAAAGATAGTCATTTCCTCATCACTTTTTGGATGGATATATTTAGGCTAGCGGGAATATATTTGTTACCAGATATGAACTACCATCCAAAGTTAGATGGATAGATGGAGATTGTGAAAAAAATGGCTGGAGGTCTATCTAAGGAAGTATGTTTTAGTACAACAAAAGGCATGGGTGTGTTAGTTATATTTGAGTGAGAATTTTTACAACACTACCTATCACATGGAAATAGTTATCCCACACTTCAAAGGATTGTATGGTTATGAACCTTCATCCTTAATGGATTTTGCATTGAGAGACAAGTGTGCATCAAGGGCTAAAGATTGGCTATAGGAGAGTTTAAGTATCATGAGATCTCTTAAGGAAAATCTACAAAAGGGTCAAAACCAATAGAAGATATTTGCAAACAAACATCAGATTAAGAGAATTTTTTAGTTGGGTGATCTGGTATACCTTCAACCTCAACCATATAAACAATCCTCCATGAAGTCATCTTATAAGGAGAAACTAAAACTACCCTTTTGTAGACCATATAGGGTGGTTGGAATAGTAGGATAAGGTTCCTATGAATTAGAGCTACCTAAAGAGAGTTGAATCCATAATGTCTTTCAAGTATCATGTTTGAAGAAGGCTATTGGATGATGTGCCACAGTATTGAAGGAATTTCCTCCCATTGATGAAGAAGTGAAATTAATTTTAGAGCCATCTAAGATCATAGATGTTTGGGAGAAGAAGCTTAGGTCTTGTACCATTAAGGAGTTTCTTGTGTGATGCAAGGATCTTTCAATTGAGGATGCCACTTGGGAAGGCAAGAAAATTCTAGAGCATCCAAGTTTTTAATTTCTTGAGGGCAAGCACCTTTTGGGCAAGGAGGACTGTGATGTCCCCAATATTATTAACTAATAATATTTTTTTATGTGGTTTAATATCAACATTTTTAGCCTCTCAGTCCCACTCTTTATTTCTATTCAGTAGTTTTCATTCTATCGGCATTTTTGTAATCCTTTGAGAAGCTTCCCTAAAGCCCTTTATAAGGCCTTCTTGTAGGTTGTTTTAGGAATATGATTTGGATTATTTTCTTTGTACTACAAATTCCAATTGGAGTTCTTTATTTTTTGTCAATTTGGAAGTGAAGGATCTTCCCTATTTGTCTTTTTGGCTTTGGTGGGATTCAACCCTCACACTATTCCATCACCTATAATACTTCTCTAGGCTCTAGAAAATTGGAGAACCATCTTTGTCTATGGGTATTAGAGAATATTGATATTCAATATCTATTCATGGTTGGCATTTATTTGATGAATTTGTGTTCTAATATTACTTGTATATGATTTTGTATTCTCTTTCTAATTTCTATACAATACCCTACATACTCTTCCCTCTATGCTCCTCCCTCCACCCCTCTAAATTTATTCCTCCATCACTTCATACTCCTTGCACTCCTTCTACCATCTTCCATCCCCCAACTTCCATTTGTCATCTTCATCTGCTAACTTCCATCTATCATCTTCCATCTCCCAACTTGCATCTACCATCTTCTATCTTGCAACTTCCACCAACTTCCATTCACCATCTTCCATCTATCATCCTTTGAAATCCTCGTACAACATTCCATTCCTTTTTATGGGCATATCCATTCCACTGTATGATATCTTACCCCACCATATAGATTAATCATTTCCCCCTTTAGACTTATAGAAATGCTAAGTTTTAGAAAAGGAACATTACATTTTTATCTCATCTACACATATGATAATGAGAAAACAAGTTGTTAAGGTTGAGATTAATTATTAAGTTAAATTTGATTGAATGAAATTTGGATTTTTTGAGCATATAACTATGGTAGTGAGCTAATTAATCTTCTTTCATGTAGAAGGAAAATTATTATACACCATGACTTGACTTGACCTATTTTCCTCCTTCCAAACATCCAGGGTACAATTGAGAAGCTTAGGGAGAACTTTAAGAAACCCCTTGTTGGAAAAATGTATAAAATATTGGTGAACCCAACATTATTTAAGGGGGAAAAGTATAGTACTATTGATGATTTTTTCAAACTAGGAACAAAATTAATTTCATTTGTAATTTTTTTATTGACATATAAAAATTCTATAAAACCTTGGTGAATTTGTAATTATTGAAGAAACATGCAACCAAAAGTACAAATACCTAATATATTTTGGGCCAACTATTAAAAGGATAAAAACTTATAAACTCTTTCAAATAAAGATAGATGTCAATTATATGTACTTCAAATATAACTTAACTTCAATTTTTACCACAGACTAGTGAATGTGATCACTGAATAAGGCAAGCCTCAAAAATTGTAGGAAAAAATATTTAATTTAACATGTGGAAATATTAGATTCAATTGGCAAAGATTGACCAAAATAAAAAATAATAATGTATTATTATTGCCAATTGGTTTGAGCATGGGACCCAATTTACATAAAGTGTGGGTGACATGCCTAACTTTAAAATGGATTTTTTCTTCCAAATCTAGGATTCTCAATGAGTGAAATTCTCCATCTCACAAATATTTGCAACTAAAGTTATCCCTGGAGAAGGGTGACATAAGAAATGCATTAAAAAAACAAAATCTAAATAAAAAACATATCATTTTCAATAGGCATTTGAGTGAAAAACACATAAAGAAGTATTCTTGATCATGAAATAAAATATGGGCAAGAAAAAATGTTACAACTACAAGAATATATAGAAGCTTGTGCAAACATACACTTGACTTTGAGCTAAAAAGACATTTAGGCCTTTGTATAAAACATTCATTATTCGATTGATAAGTAGGAGAATCACCCACTTGGCACTCCATAAAGTTGTAGTGTAACAAAATAAGGCCATGCATATAAAGTTGTCAAACCCCACCCCTCAATTATAACATGCAAGTCGAAGAACACTTTATAGTGTAAACAAATACTAGGGGACCAAACTGAGTAGCCAAGGTTAATTTTTTGTGTCTAGAATTTCTAAACCATAAGTATGATTTTGCCTCTCTATTTTTTATGTCTCCATAGATGAGTGAAGAGCCTAGAAGCTAAGGTTTTGGCTTTTGGGTATTCACAGATCTCTCTATAGTTATCGTGGAACACAAAGTGGTCAAAAGGTGTCATTTCAAACTACTCAACAAATACTTATTATGTTCATGCACAATAGTCACTCACCCAAAAAATATGAGTACTTGTTCTTATCTATCCAAGTAATTCCTATGAAATGTCTCAATAGTATTGCGAAAATTGGTCAATCACCAACAAAAAAGGATTAAAAATGATCGACTATTAGTACACGTGTTCTAATTTTTTTGAAATTTTTAAGAGTAGTAAGCAGGGGGTGTCTATGATAAAACTAATATAATTAATGGATTGTACTATTAGTTATTAGGTCTCCTCCCCTAGAAGAAAATATGTTCTTGAAATATATATATATATATATATATATATATATATATATATATATATATATATATATATATATATATATATATATCAACAAATACTTATTATGTTCATGCACAATAGTTACTCACCCAAAAAATATGAGTACTTTTTCTTATCTATCCAAGTAATTCCTATGAAATGTCTCAATAGTATTGTGAAAATTGGTCAATCACCAACAAAAAAGGATAAAAAATGATCGACTATTAGTACACGTGTTCTAATTTTTTTGAAATTTCTAAGAGTAGTAAGTAGGGGGTGTCTATGATAAAACTATCATAATTAATGGATTGTACTATTAATTATTAGGTCTCCTTCCCTAGAAGAAAATATGTTCTTGAAATATATATATATATATATATGCAAGACCACAATATATGAATTGGATAACATATGTAGTCAATGTATACATCCCATCAATTTATCACATCTAGACTAGTGAAGTACAAATATATGATATATTAATTATGAGGAATCCATGTTATACTAACCACCTTAGTACATCCTTAAACTAATTCCATCCCACTGAAATGACTACACTCTAGACTACTAACACATATGCTAGAAAAACAAAAAACAAAAAAATCTTCACATCTACAATGATACAAATATATTTCAAAAATTGTGAGTTTTCACATCCAAAATAATAACTATAAATTAAAAGTGCATATTACAATACTCTATAATTCATGTACAACAAACAATGGAAGAAATTAAAAAATATATAGAAAAGAAGCATAGATGAAGAAGTAATACTTGACAAAAACAAGAGATAATTTTCTTTATTTAAATTTTACTAATGCTTATATACTAGTATAGATCAAAACATAAATATTTTTATTATTTTTCTTTTAATATACATCATCCATATGTTAAATTATTAAAATAGTATTACATGTTTTCTGAAGGTCAAAAGTGGGCATCCTCACCCCATATCCATAGAGGACTTAATACAAGAAAATAAGACAACATATTTGAAGGAGAACTCATTTTTGTCTACACATCAACATTAGCTAGAAAAAGAAAACCATGTGAGTATTTGCATGCAAGCTTGACTTATTCTAGAGAGAAACTGATAATAATTTCACATATCATAAAGAATATTGTACAATAACATATTTATGCAAATTATTCTTAGGAATATTGATTAAAATTTCAAATCATGCCAAAAATAGGCTAGAATTATAAGGACTACAATTGCATCCTAATATTAAAATATTAAAGAACAATTAATCCTATGCTACAAGGTTACGAAGTATTTATTTTTTGCTAAGCACAACAAACATACAATTACTCATGAGCACAAGTAGCTATGTCATTGATACAATAGGTGCACTATAATTTACAATGCTCTTTATCACTCAATACACATGTACCTAACAAGAAATTACTATACTATTTTTTTACATTTAGTTTTGACCAGCAAAAAATCACCTTTGTTATCAATGAGAAGCTCCAAATTCATAACATATCTAGAGAATAGTTGATGTAAATCACATAACAGCTACAAACTAGTGAAATTCCTACAATTTTGTTCAAGACAATGCACAAATGGATGATATGGATAACATTTTGTTTGCACGCATTACAAAATTCACTGACACATTAAATGAAAATAGAAAAAAAAAAAAGTTTAATTCATTACTCCAAACAACACTCGAGCTAATCAAAGCCAAAAGTTTATAAATTGTAATTAATGTTGAGATTAGCTATATGCACATTGAAAATAATGTTATAGGTTGATAAGATTCTCAAATTGGAAAATGCATTCTCAAACCTAATTCAGGCATTTGTTTCTAGTACAAATTGAAGTTTGAAACCTATCAAATTCTAGAGGACTAATCAGCCCATTGAAATAAATGCAATTAAGAAGTCATATGTATATCCTCACTTCACGTCAAGATTGTGCTTATAAATGAGGAAAAAAAAAATAATGTAGTGCTCTATTAATAAGTCCATTATTCAAAATTTTCACAAAGTTTATACACAACCTCTATTTAGCATCCTTTTAGGGAAAAGTATAATTTGTATTATACATGGACTTGAGATTTTCCTAATCAAGCCCTTCTCAAAAACTTTTGGACTTGTTTACCTATTTCTATATTTTGTGATGGAGTAATTTCATAAAAGGTTAATTGGGAAAGCTTACCCAAAGGATTAAATATATTTGATGACTTATATTCCTTATTGGTTTTGAAGAATTGGAAGTATCACTTACTATTATAACCTGATACATTTCCAACAATTTCAACACTTTTGATGGTACTTTCTTCTCTTTAGTTGGAAGGTTAGGATCCTCTTTTGGTTTTGTTATCCCTTTCCCTTATTTGTTATGTCAAATGAACCATTTTGAATTCCTTCCATTATATGTTATTATATAAGGTATATTTTCCTCATTTTTTTGAATTTAACATTGAATTTCTAGGATAGTCTTTAATAGAAAATTGCAAGAATATAGAGGTGTTATCTCACACAATACTTTATCTTTATAATCCTCTACTTCAAAATCAACCCATATCTTCTCATATACCATCTTTCATCTTGAAGGGTCTTCACTCAATAAAGGATGGACGGAAAAATTATTTCAAAATGACCATTTTGGGCCCCTTATATAGATTCTAACATAATTTTTTATACTCTCATATTTTTATGAAAATTGTACCCTTACCCAATTTCTTCTCATCAAGAAGACCTAACTAATCTTATGAGGCTTACCTTTTAATATTGTGAGAAAAAATTAATCATGTTTCTTCATAATCACTTAATTTGACCTAATTCTCATGTTATATCTCCTTGGTCAAAATGGGGAAAATGTCTAAATTGATCATACATCATCTTGGACCCTATCTTATCTTTATTTGATCAAACATATCTCATTTCTACACTTCCTATACATCATTTTAATTTTGATCCCAAGGGGATACAAATAATATATCATCAATCTTTTGAATCTACAAATAAATTATGATATCATCTCTAGTGGCATCTCAACTTCATTGATCCACAAGATTCCTTAATATTTTGCATGAGTAATTTCATTACTCCATATCAAATTTATTAGGAAATGTGCTGAATTTGATTATAGGCATATTAGTTCTCATTGTGAGAAGAGGCACATATATAAGTGTTTTTCTTCTTTTCCTTGTAAACATGTATGCCTTTATATTTCCTTCTAAACATGTATCTCTTTATATATTTAGAGAGATATTACATATATGATCTAGATGCATATATATTCCAAAATCCAAATAATAAAACAATAAAACTCACCCAACCTATGCTAAGTGACTTACCTCAAGATCCTACACAAAAATAATGTAGACTACAAAAAATAGGGTGATTTCACAAGAAATTTAAAAAAACATATCATAGAAAATATTTTTAGAAATAAATAAGCCATAATTAGTTAAATGGGTCTAGTTTTTGATTACTTGGGTTGATATATACATATATTTAACTGGGTTATGGCTTTTGCAAGGGAATGAGCCTCATGATTATGCATATGTGCTTGGTGTATTTCGTTCCTATGATATATCTCTACATTTTATTGTTGTACCCTTGCTCTACAATTTCATTGTCATGCTCTTGTAATCTCTGTGTTTTATTTATGTGCCTTTGCTCTATGATTTTAGTGTCATTCCCTTCCTCTATGATTTTGTTCCCATGTTGTGCCCTTAATCTACGATTTCATTGTCATGTTGTGCCCTTGCTTTGTACTTTCATTGCCATTCTCTAACTCTATAATTTTCTTCAAGGGTATGTAAATATTGGTTTCTTTTCCTTCTAAGCAAGTATATCTTTATATCTCCTTTTGAACATGTATATTTAGAGATATTCTTAGGTTCTTATTACATCTTAGCTACATAGAAAAAAAATTGATCTAGATTCATACATATTCTAGAACTTAAATAAAAAAAATTAAAACTCACTCAATCTGTGCTAAGTGACTTACCTCAAGATCCTCCACAAAAATAATGTAGACCAAGAAAAATGGGTAGAGTTTGAAAGAAATTTTACAAAAACATATCATAGTAGATATTTTTAGGAAAAAAACTAGTCATAACTAGTTAAAGGGATCTAGTTGTTGATTAGCTAGGTTGATTACAAATTCCTTTAGAATTGTCATCAGATTAGGTACAATAAAATGAACCTAAGAACATGTATATCTCCTTCTAAGGTTCTTATTACATCTTAGCTACATAGAAAAAAAATTGATCTAGATGCATACATATTCTAGAACTTAAATAAAAAAAATTAAAACTCACTCAACCTGTGCTAAGTGACTTACCTCAAGATCCTCCACAAAAATAATGTAGACCAAGAAAAATGGGTAGAGTTTGAAAGAAATTTTACAAAAACATATCATAGTAGATATTTTTAGAAAAAAAACTAGTCATAACTAGTTAAAGGGATCTAGTTGTTGATTAGCTAGGTTGATTACAAATTCCTTTAGAATTGTCATCAGATTAGGTACAATAAAATGAACAATTAGTTGTTCCCAACTAGTAGGATCAAATATAGTTTACCAAGGTGATTAAATTGCATATGCAAGGAATATAAAAATAACTTTAGTGAAGAGTTGAGCATAAGGAGTTGAAGAAGCAAGTTTTGCTTCTATGTGAATGCCATAATCATGAGGCTCATTCCCTTGTAGAAGCCTTTTCCACAATGAAATTACCTTTAAACCATGCAAAGGATGTTGAAGTGGTTCCCAAACTTGAAACACTCTTATAGGCATTTGATACTTTGGATCATTGCACGGAGATAGTGCCAATACTTGAAATGCTCTTATAAGAATTTGATATTTGGGCTATAAATTCTCAAAGATACTTGCATGTGATTCCAATGTCATAGTACCTACCAGAATACTTTCTTGGATTCTATCTAGTGACTCCCATAATATCCTCCATGTTGTCTAGTTGTTGTTTCTATTGTGCAATCTCTTTCTAAAGCCACACCTTTTTCTAAAGCCACACCTTCTCCTTTTCTCTCATTCTTTAAATTTTGATTATCAAACTTTTGAATATCTTCCTCTACCTTATCCAAAATCAACTTCATGGTGTTTTGTAACTTTGGCATAGGTGTTTGATCATCAATATCTTTCATTTTAGCATTCAATTTTTCAAGATTGTTCAACATCCTCACTTACAAACCTCTCATGTCAAGCACTTTTTGTATTGTTTCAACACCATGTTCTTACTTCCGCACAAATAGTTTTTCAAATGCATTTTCTTATAAAACATTAATTTTGTTTAACAAATGTAAACTCTTAGAAAGTAAATTATTGTTTTCATGTATGTATGCATGTATTTATATATGTATATATGTATGTATGTATATAAGTACATATGTATGTGTGTGTGTGTCTATATATATACATATATATACAAAGAGAGAGAGAGAGAGAGAGAGAGAGAGAGAGAGAGATCTTGTGGATTGTCGATTATGGATGATAAATCTTTTTTAAAAGAACATGAAATTTATCATTCCCCATTTTTTTTGATTAAATGTGGAGAGTTGCATGCAAAAAAGGGTGGAAAGCTCTGAATGATGGTGGAGAGCTTTGGCCATTGGTGGAGATTAGTGGAGATCTAGGATTTTGTTGTCGTTTCCTTGTAATCTCCATGCCCTTGCTTTGCAATTTTGTTCAAGGGGAGAAGAAGAATCTATGTAAATGTTATTTTCTTTTCTTTATTAAATATGTATCTCTTGTTCATATATAATAGATTTGGTTAGATTCAAGGATAACTAATTATGATGATTGTACACATATGTGCATATATGTATGTAAATCAGTTTGCTATGTAAACTACTTTACATGCATACATATACACTTTCATAGTACTTGTGCTAAATTAAACTAATCATTCATGTCTTGAATTCACACAAGAAATTATCCTTGCATTCAATTGAATTTATTCATACCAAACTAAGTATGTAGAAATGTGTACTTACATATTATATTATCTCTTGGTTATTGAGTAAAGATCTCATGCATAATATTGTCCATGTAATGATCGGATTCATTCACACTAAGTCATAATAGGATCAAGCAGATGATCCATTTATGTTACTTCATACTTGTTTTATTGAAAATTTTGTTTAACATAATTAGTAATACTAGAATTATATAGCTACAACTAGTACTCTTTTTTATTTTCTTTAATCATATACCTTTAAAACTATTATTTTTCTTAAAATTAGATTATATATTTTCTATCACTAAAATAAAAATATAGATCTCTAATAGTTATCTTTTTTAATTTCAAGATCTTCATATTTAACATGAAGAGTTTCCACTACTGGACAGTGGAATAGCCACAATGTGGGGCCACATAGCTCATGGCTTTTTCCACCAAATTATATTTTTATTATATTATTGTCCTCCAAAAATATTATAGGTGAATGTTCTTCTGATTTTCCATATATTCAATAATTTTTCACTTGTCATTTGAGGTAATTTTCTATTATGAGATAGAGACATCTATCATAAGGATGGTAATTCTAATCATCCTACTTTTAAAGTTGATTCCCCTATCTAATTAATGAAACTACTTGCAATTGACACCATAATTTTATGCAACTTTCTTGATAAGCCATTCACACAAATATATCATCCCATATCCATAAACAACATCTAATCTTCTGTAAGTCTCTCTCCTCTAAAGACCCAATACATGGAGCCATTATCATCATGAGTAGACTCAGTCTCTTTATATGAATTCAATTGAAACTATTCATACCAAACTAAGTATGGTGAAATCTATACTTACAAATTATATTATCTCTTGGTGATTGAGTAAAGATCATATACAATTTTCCAAGGTGATAAAATTGCATATGCAGATGTATGCATGTATGTATGCATGCATGCATATATGAATCTTTGCATCTCATTATCATGCCCTTGTTATCTCTGTATATGTATATTTGTATGTATTTATATACATATAGATACATATGCATATGTATATATATATATATATACATACACAAACATGTGTCTATATGTATGTATATACACATACATATACATAAGGAGAAGCTTCTCTAATCACCTTCTCTAGGATATAAAGAGATGTACATGTTTAGAAGGAAATGAAAAGAACATTTACATAGGTACCTCTTCTCCCCTTGAAGAAAATCATAGAGAAAGCAACACTACATTTGGGCTTGAACACCACAAATTACACCACCATCACAAATTGTCATTGCAATTTGACCCCAAATGTTGTAGTGTTGCAAAGGGTACAAAGATCACAAGGGCACAACATGGCAAAGAAATCATAGGGCAAGGGCACGAAGATCACAAGGGCACAACAAAAAAATGAAGAGATCATAAGGGCACACCAATGAAATCCTAGATCTCCACTAATCTCCACCAAGGGCATGACAACAAATTGTAGAGATCAGAAGGGCATGGCAATGAAATATAATGATCACAATGTCATGAAAATGAAATCTATTGAGATAATGGGTGTTGTGCACATTGCATAATATTGTTATATTGTATTATTTTATTGTATTATGTAATGTTTCACCTAGATAAATGTGCAACATGTAAAGATTCCCATGGGGTATACTTGATGAGTTGCATTGTAACATTGTGATAATATTTGATGTAATTATTTAATATTGGGAAAAAAAGTAAAATATCCAATATTAAATTTGGGATCAATGTGTTAGGTAGCACATAGTTTTAGAACATGGTTTATGTAGTATCACTTAGTGATTTTGTGGGACTTTCTACTATATAAGAAGCTGCAAGGGTAGTTATTAAAGTTGTAAGACATAAGGCAAAAAAAAGGAAAGAGTTGAGCAAGACAATGCTTGATAGGTTAGCCAAGGGAGCATTTGTGAAAGTTGGAAGCATGACATGGGATGTGTGGATTCATGCTTGTTCACATGGATTTTTTGGTTGTGGTTATAACATTGAAGGCTTGCATGGATGTATTACAATGGTTTTTTTGTTGAATAATACATGGTGATGGATACTTTTGGTGGATGATTTTTTTGCTCAATGAGGGTTTCCCAGGGTATATCTTGTGTCACAATTTTTGTGAGTATGATGTCTATTCTCTTACATGTGGATTTTAATTACATATTTATTTTAGATCTATTATGAGTTATGTGGAAATAGTTAAATTCTTTGTCGCAATTTTTCTTACAAGTGGTATTAGAGCAATGATTATGTTACTGTAACCCTAGATTGAATCCATGGGAATGCATGTGAGGAAAAAAGAAAGGGAAAGATATATGAGTTTTTTATTGTAGATTTGAGGGTTTTGGGTTTGCTATTATGATGGGATATTGGTTAATTTTGAGCATCTAAAATTTTTGGACACAATGATTTTTTAGATGTTTCATTTAAATGAGGGTTTTATGGGGAGCTTGCAGAAATGACCTCTTGGATTAAAAAAAACCTCACCATTTGATCCAAGTCAATGTTTCCATAAATTTTCATAGATAATATTCCCTAGTTTGGCCATGTTTAGAGGAAATGAAAGAGTTTTTTAGTTTTAGCCCATGATGGCCGTCAAATTTAATCTTGTCAAAATTTTTATTACAAAAAAAAAATTATAGTGAAAATGGTAAGAAGACTATCTTAATCAAACAATCATAACTTTCTCTCAAGATATTGGATTTTAGACTTCTTACAGGCATTCAAAATCTAATTCATGGCACTACAACTTAGTATAGGTTTGGTTCTATGATTTTGACATTTTTCAAGGTTTAAGAGCCCTAAACTTAGATGTTTTTTATTTTGAGCACAAATTAGGGCATAACTTGGGCATATAGAGTTAGATTTTGGACTTTGAGTAGTCAATGAAAAGCTCTTGGAGAGCTCTATACATAGGTTCAAACATGGTGTAGATATAGCATGGTTTATATTGTAATATAATAATCAAACTAGTTTAAGGTATATATTGACTATGGTAGCATTGCGAGTATATGGAATTGTATGTTTCAAGATTTAAGATTTGATTTCATCGTATACTTAGTTAATATTTTAGATTGATCTCATGATTCAATATGGTTATCAGTATTTGGTTTGGATATGTATGATGACTTGTTAGGTCTACAAGTTGTGCAGTGTTGTAAGCAATCTATACTTATAGGTTTCATTTATGGCTTAGATATGAGTTGTCTTTTCCCATTGATCTTTCATTATTGGTGCATATTTATATTGGTGGCTAGTATTTGGGTTGTCTATGCCCTATGTCACATGATGTGCTGTTTTTTTTTCAAGTAGAAGGGATGAGATGTTAAACATATGAAGTATAGTCATTATGCAGAATTGTGGTTGACTATTTTATACTAATAGATTGGACACATTGAGAGTCAAATGCTCAATTCAAGGATGTGATCATGGTGTCATGGATTTTGGCATGACATGATTGGATATATAGGTACATCCTCAATGTTCATTAGTTTGGATTCCTTATTTGCTTATGGTAGTACATCTTCTTGGTTGAGGGTCATGATTATTTGGTTTCTTTTGAGGACATCATGATGTTCGCTTTCAATTCCTTGATGGTTTGATACATTGGTTGATTCTTATGGTTCTAGAGGATGGATTTTTCATTATGATGTCATCGATAGCTTGGATACATAGTTTAGTGGGAGCTTGTGATAGTGATGAGGTGATAGTGCATGCTTAGTTCTTGGTTTGGTTTGCACCTTCTCGGTTTGGAGATGTTGGTTTCACTTGGTATTGAAATTTTGGTTGTGTGAGTATAGACATGGAGGATCTTCATCAGGAGATTTATTTTATGATTCCATAGGTGACTTGGTACCATGGTTGAGTTGAGTTTTTTGGCATTGATATATTTATTGAGTGTTTGTAGATGTTGGAAGTTTGTCTTAGATCTTGTTGCTACAAAAGCATCTTTGAAATTTGCATGGTACACTTGTTATTTTCATGGTGTGTGGAGATGGTTCTTCATGGTATGTGGAGATGATTTTCATCATGGTGTGTGGAGATGGTTGCATCTTGAGGAATAATGGAGTTCTTGGTAAAGGTATGGTTTATACTTTCATTTGACATGTTATCCTTGGTGTTAGGATGGTTTCATTTTTATGTCATTGTATACTCTTGATACACATTTAGAGTTTTGAAATTTTACAGTATGTTCATATGGAGCATGTTATCTCTTTGGTTGAGATGGTTACAATGATCTTGGTTTAGTCTCTTGGTATTGAGTACATTGATCATAAGATGGATACTTCATGATATTGCTATGTTGCATTTGGAGTTGGCATGGATTGATTGGTTACAGGTTCTCATGAATACCTAGAGATGGTGGTGATGTTGATTTCTCTTAGATTAGAGAATTATTTATGGGGATAATTATTTTCTTTTAGTAGGAATTGCAAAGGGAATTCACTTGATATGGACTTAAGAGGAGATTGTTCTTTGATGAGTCTTGGCTGGAGACTTTGATATCTTGATAAGCATTCTCATTCCCCACTCTTGGTCCACTCAATGATTTTCTACTTGAGAGGTAAAGCCCATTGTTTCTCTAAGGTTCATTATGTTTATGCTTGTATTTCATGGATATGGATCTTGATGTATAGTACATGAGTTAGTTCTAGAGGGTTCATTTGAGAGATGGTTTAGCATTGTTTATCTCCATTTGCATATGTTGTAATGTTTGTTGAGTTTTGGATATGGTTTTATATTATAAATATTCCTTGGATTAGGAATGATTTATGAGTTTGATCTTCTTTTGAGAGGCTTACATCGATGATTATTTATATGGTATGGTTTGGGTGTTGTTGAGGCTTCTTGGTTGGGGTTTTTTGGAGGAGATTATACTTGCATAGTTTACATCTAGAGGTGTGTGTAGAAGGACATGATACATGTTATGATTTGCATGGTTTCTCTTTGGTCTTGGTTATCTTTTTGGATATTCGATTTTTCTTACACTAGATTTGAGATTGGCTAGAGATTGTGATCACTAGTTTGTGCTCATGCATGACATGTGAGAGATGACATGGTTATTCTTTTATCTCTTTCCTTTTTTGGTTGTGGAGAGCTTGGGAGACTATTGGAGATTTTTTATGAGATTTGTTCTTGTAGGTTATAGGTTTATGTGTTGTGGATGTCCTTGAGACTACATCCAAATTCACTTCTTGGTATATATGTGGCAGGTATCTCTCTTGAGGATTGTGATTGTAGGTTACAAATTGGATATGTTGATGATGTGAGATTCATGTGGTATACCTTTGGAGGTATGGATACAGGGATAACTTTAAGGAACCCCCCCTCCCAAAATTTATAAAATTGTGGTGAATCACATGTCATTTGGGTGAAAAAAAATTAATAATGTTGGCAAATTATGCGTCAATCAATGGATATTTGGTGGTGAATTTTTTAATAGTTTAGACAATTTTTATTAAATAATGGTGATTATAATTTTTGTTTTTAATAAAATTATTAATATTGATGGTGAATTATGTTTTGAAATGTAATTATGTTAAATGTATTATTTGAGAACTTAGATCATTTGATGATCCAAGATCAATGGCTAAGGTTTGATTTCGGCCAACATTTCTTGAAGGAAGAAGAATTGTTGAGTTAGTCACCAAAATGTTGACACGTATCAAGGTAAGTTGTCTATGGAGTATAGTATCACTCATAAAAAAAAAAGCTCACATAGGAAAATGGGAATTTGGTGAATGATGATCATCGAAAGAGACACTCAATTAATTTTGTGGTGAATAAGAGTGAACATTAAAGAGAAATATGGGCAAAGACCCTGACTACCAAACTAAAATTATGTAATAATAGTGGTAAATGTTCCAACCACTATATGAGTATTTTATAAAATTTGGGCAAACCGGTCAACTAGTATTCAATATTTTTTTTAGCCAATTTCTATAGCCCAATTGAGACATATTAGCCAATTGGTGAATAATAGCCACTAAAAAAATCCTTGTATGGATAGTTGGATGGGTTTGACACTTTTTGTGGGTGTTATTTCAGCTATGGATATTTTGACAACTATGGATACATGTGATTAGCTTTGGATCAATATTTTTTGTACTTGGCATTTCATTTGGTACAATATTTTATGATCTTCTAATGCAATAGGTTGGGTGGCTTTCTCTTTGGATGGCTTCTATGTATGTTTAGTGGTAGTGGCATAATAGGAGGTGAGATCATTCATGTTTGAGATGGTGGATACTTTGATTTTGTTGCAGGTACATATGATAGTAAATGTGTTGGCATGGATTGTTCTCTTATTCATTTGTGTGGCTACAGATTGACCCTATGCAATGTATACAAAAAGTGGAAGATTGTTGAGATAATGGGTGTTGCATACATTACATAATATTGTTATATTGTACTATTTTATTTTATTACATAATGTTATACCTAGATGGATGTGCAACATATAAAGCTTCCCATGACATATACTTGATGAGTTGTATTGTAACATTGTGATAATATTTGATGTAATTATTTAATATTGGGAAAAAAAATTAAATTTCCAAATATTAAATGTGGGGTCAATGGGTTAGGTAGCACATAGTTTTAGCTCATGGTTTATGTAAGACCACTTAGTGTTTTTATGGGACTTGCTACTATATAAGCAAGCACAAGTGTAGTTGTTGAAGTGGTGAGACATAAGGAAAAGAAGGGAAAGAGTCAAGCAAGACAATGTTTGATAGGTCAGTCAAGGGAGCATTTGTGAAAGTTGGAATCATGGAATGGAATGTATGGAATCATGCTTGTTCACATGGATTGCTTATTTGTGGCTATTACATTGAAGGTTTTCATGGTTGTATTGCAATGGTGTTTTTGTTGAATAATACATGGTTATGGATGCTTTTGGAGGCTATGTCTTTCCCTCAAAAAGGGTTTCCTAGGGTATATCTTGTGTCACAATTTTTGTGTGTATGTTGTCTATTCTCTTGCATGCGGATTTTAATTGCATATTTATATTATATCTATTATGGGTTATGTGGAAATGATCATATTTCTTGTTGAAAGTTTCCTTACAAAATCTCTACGAATGTTCAAAGCTCTCCACCCTCATTCGCACATAACTCTCCACAATCAAAACACATGGGGAATGATTTATGTCATGTTTTTTTTATAAAAAAATTAAAATCAACTTCACATTGTGTTGAACTCTACCATAGGTGTTTGATTCTCAATAGCTTTCATTTCAACATTTCAACATTCAAGTTTTCAAGTTTTCTCTTTATTATATAGTCCTTTCCACCCTAAAAACCACTTTGTTACTTCATTAAAATTAGGACTTGAACAAAGCCAATGATAAAACAAAGCCCATATTTAATAATCCAATTAATAAAACAATAAAACTCAATCAACTCATGCTAACTGACTTAGCTCAAGATCTTGCATAAAAATAATGCAAACCAGGAAAAATGGGCAAGAAATTTTAGAAAAAACATATCATAGTAGATATTTTTAGAAATAAACAAGCCATAACCTAGTTAAACTAGTCTAGTTGTTGATTAGTTGGGTTGATTACAAATTCCTATAGAACTATCATCAGATTAGGTACAATAAAATGAACAATTGGTTGTTCCTAGCTAGTAGGATAAAATACAATTTTCAAAGGTGATAAAATTGTATATATATATATATGTATGTATGTATGTATGTATATGTATGTATGTATCTATATATAGAGAGAGATCATGTGGATTGTGGAGATCAATAGAGATCTAGGATTTCTTTGTCATGCCCTTGTCACCACTGCATTTCATCATCGTGCCGTTATGATCTCTACATCTCATTTTTGTGCCCTTGTGATCTTTGTGTATGTATGTATGTATGTATATACATATGTATATGTATATGTATATACATATGTATACATATGTATATGTATATATATTTTTATATGTATCTATATAAATAGAGAGATTGGCATGATAGAAAAACAATAAAACTCACTCAATAGGTAGCATGGTCACAGATGCGATGGGAATGCCTATTGGTAAGGAGATTCCTCTTTCTGTCTCTCATTTTTCATTTTTTTATTTCACTTGAACTATTATTTCTTAGAGGGAATTTTCTAATATTGGATTCATTTTATGTAGGAGGCAATCAAGACATTTTTGGATGTACCTGTGTAATGAATTTCTTGTGAGCAATGAAGATGGACTTCCCCTAAGAGTAGTAGGAGGTGATGAGGACATTCCAAGTACTTTAAAGATTCATCATTTCTCAAAGGTTTTAGATGTTAATGGAGAATTTAAATGTTTAGTGGGGCACAAATGAGCTTCCACCTTCATGTGGTTGGCCCTGATTAGTAGAGAATATTAAACTATTCTCAAACCCAAGTGAAGCTCAATATTAACCTACAATTGCACCATAGCTATTCAACATTTGTTGCTATTTTTTTTTATTAATATAGAATGTCATTGCAATTGTGATGATTGGTCATCGATCTCATAATAATCCTTCCACATGCCCATCCCAATTGTGATGGAGGTTTCTGACAGCTTGCCATGAGATCCATATCATTTCTACCACACAAATGTCATAATTATGATAGTATCTTCGAAAGATTTCTATCATAATTGTTACGATGAAAATGAATAGGTTGCCAGAATGGTATCCCAATTTACAACACCTGTAGTCATCTCAATTGCGATGGTAACCATTTTCATCGCAACTTGTGATAGCAAAATTCCAACACTTGTCTTGTAGGAGCCAATTCTAGTTGATGTCAGTTGAGTGATGGGTTACTATCATAATTGCAACAACCTACCCTTGCAAATTGGGCCAAAATGTAGTAGCATTTCCATCTTAATTAAATAAATAATCCCCTTTATCCTAAGTGCACATAGAAAAACATTTTCTCAAATAAAAATAAAAATAATAGAAAAATACCAACTCTTCATGACTAGACTTTCTAATCAGACAAATCTTTTGACTTTTTGAAAAGGGGTTTTGCCTCTTTATCTCCACCACTCATTACTTTTCCTCATAATCCTAGCCATTTCTTTTTCCTCTTGAGACATGACAACATGTATCAATGAAGACTTAGTCTCTACCATTTCTCACTGTTTTGTCTCTTAATCTTGGCCTTCTACTCATTTTTAAACTCTTTAAAAGGAGTCTCTCTCCCCACTATTGACATCCTATTGACTTGTGCTACTATTATGTTGTCACATTGTCATTTGCATTTAAATTACAACTTAGTTGTTGTTTTCTTTCTTCCATTTAGTATAGAAAATCTAGCTTAACTAGAATGCATAGTAATCTTTCATGCATGTTAGTTTAGATTTTACCTGCTCTCTTGTATCTCATTAGCTTACTTTTTTTTTCCATGCATGTATTCATGGAGTTCTCTTGATTCTTGTGAACTTATTGCTTACCATCTATTTCACTCTTCTATTTCATAGTACACCTTGTAGGGATCTTGGTTGCTCAATTTGAGAATCATTTTTACTATCGATTGTATGCATGAATATGTGGCCTCTACTAACACACACACTTCAACACAATCATTGTATGTGAATTCATCCCAGAATGAACATTGGATTGTTCATCCAAAAATCAACCTGCAAAGTGACCTGTTGCCTTCTATCTAAAGGGAATTGCTTGTCAGATATCCTTAGATTCGAGGTGTTTAAGCAACCAGACCCTATAAGAATGAAGGATTTGAATGCAATTTAAGCTATATGAATGTGCAAGTAGTCTAGATGAAGTAAAAGCAATTAATCTAAGAAATAAAAGACATTAAACTAAAAATGTATGCATTATTAAGCTAGATGAATTTAAACTAAGAATGCAAAATGTATGTAAAAATATGAGCAAATGTGAGTATGAATTCCAACAGCAATTCGATGCAAATTCTCCAAATACATGCTCTCTAAATGAAGAGATGAGGGTCTCTTAAATAGACTTTCCTGGAATCCATCAACAGTTTAGATCGATTTCAATCAACAGTCGAGATTAAATGTGAAGTTCATTCATAAAGGGAGATTCCCAAATTAAAGGAAGTTAACAGATTTAATTTGAGTAAAATAAGGGGTTAACTGATTCAATTTGAGTAGAAAAGGGAGTTAATTGATTTAACTCATTTTTGATCAATAGTGAACTGGAAATTTCCCTTTTTTGAACTGAAGAGAGATTTTGGTGAAATATTTAATTTAAATAAAATGAGATATGCTCTCATAATTACCTTTTCTATTTAATTAAATAATCTATTAATTAATTAGAGATATTTTTCTTATTTAATTAAATAACTTCATTTAATTAATTAGGAATGGCTTCCCATTTAATTAAATAACTTTGCTTAATTAATTAGAAGTAAGTACTCCATTTAATTAAATAATTTTGTTTAATTAATTAGAAATACCTTTCCCATTTAATTAAATAATTACATTTAATTAATCAAGATAGGCGTATTTATTAAATTAAATAAATTTAATTCTATAGTAGATTAGCCTTAGGAAATAATTTAATTTAATAAATTATAAATACTTTAAATTAAATTATAATTAAATCAAGTAAGTTTAATGCGACTAATATGAGTACGTACTATAGGAATTAAATAATAAGCATGATGAATGCAGATTAGGGTTTTCTGCATCTGACATTTAAGTCAAGTAGCGAGTAGCAGAATGAAAATTTGCCTAATGGAATAGGACTTTAGGATTAGTTAGAAATAGACCAGAATTGGTATCATGGCAATGAGCCAATTTTGGGGTATTACATCGATTAGATTGTTGCATGCTATGCGTAGGAAGATATAAGTTGCCATTTGGGGATTCAAATCTATTGCATTTCTCAAATGTAAGGGTTTATAGAATTGACCACACTTTTTGGTATACAATAGCCACCCATCACAAATATATATTTTATAAACTTAATACATGATAATTTAATGGTAAAAATGACATTTTCATCTCTCTCCTTTTTTCAACTAATTCTTTTATAATTTCTCTAAAGGACTAAAATTTAAAGAGAATTTATTACGTTGAACTATAGGCTAATATTATTTCTAAAAAAACTCTAATATTCCAACTTGAAGGGAATATGTTAGGAAATATCTTGACAGAGAAGTGAAGGATACATCTTGATGACCTGGTGTCTGTTGTATGGTGACCTTGGCGAGAGAAAAAAGGACTAGGATGATGCTCCCAAAGAGTTATCATGGATGTTCAGTTCTCAACCACTGGTGGGCAGGACGACATTTGTTATGGAGAGATTTGTGATCTCTCGAGTGTAGCGGTAGTATGGCCGACCACAAGATATTTTTCCTGAGTTCTGCACCTATGCCAGGTTGTAGAAGGACATCGAACGAGGGTGGCCAACACAAATGGATCAAGGACGATCCATGATAGACATCCGCAGCCTAGCTGCAGCTCAGTGGGATTACCTGCTAGCGATAGCAGATGCCAGGATGATGCCTGCATATCAGGCATTTTTCATTAGCCATCTATTCCCATAATTTAAAGATCCAGTGGGGATGGTAGGGCAGTAGTGCAGATAGAGAGACAAGCACCCCAGTAGCAGTAGGAATAGCCATAGCCTCCAGTTCAGCCACAGCAACAGTCACGAGTCTAACACCGGGTTCAGCAGATGCAAATTCCCCCACATCAGATGGGATCAAACCTAGGTGCTGGGGGTAGTGGGAGTGGATAGAGCCAATGTCACAAGCAGAGGACAGAGGAGGAGGCCCCTCAGCAGGAGGCTCCACAGTAGCAGGTGCCACCACAACCACAAGCACCACCACAGCAGCAGGCACCTGAGATCTTAGATGAGGATATGCCAGATCAACTAGCAGGTGGGGTGCAGGATGCGATACAAAGGTACCAAGAGCAAGTTCGTGTGGCCTCCTGACAGTTGGGAGAGTTGCAAATTGCAGTAGCAGTCCGAGATGCGCAGCTAGTGGAGAGACAGTGGGAGATAGATCGTCAGCAGGAGTGCACGAAGGCTACAAAGTGAAGGTTGGAGCTAGCACAAGATGAGATCTGCTTCTAGTCTACTTAGGCTACATATTACTATGCTTCATACACCAGCACCGTGCCAGATGAGACATTGCAGGTTCAATGATTCTCTCAGTACACGTGAGAGTCTGGAGGCTCATGACCTCCTGTCAGGCTAGATATGCCACCACCGCCTCCGCCACCTGCTGCCTCTACTCCTCCTACTCCTCTTGGAGGTGAGGGTTTAGGATAGAGTTAGATGCTATGTGCTTAATTTTTTATTTTGATCTCTGGCTATGTATCGATTGGTGTGCCAACGCCACATGTATCATTTTTGATTGATTGCACTCGAGTAGTGCCCATTTTTGTATTGACCCATTCTTTTAATATATATATATATATATATATATATATGAGATTTTGAGCTGAGTATTCTTGTGTACATGTCATTGTCTATTTTGTTTTACTTTGATGTACATGAGATGTATGTTGTACTTAGATAGAATGCATATGCATGAACTAACATCTCACGTAGTGTTGCATCTTTTTGTTTGATAGTCACAGGTATTCCATTGAGGAGCGTGAACCGATGAACCAAATGCTTGTGTAGCTATGGAGGAATCTGATGCATGTGGAGTATGAACAGAATGACCATCAAATTGCTCGATTATGCAAATGAAGTATGTCATGCAAGACTATATTAAATGCAACCCTAGGTCTGGTTACCAAGCCTCAACGATTTATCATCATTGGATATAAAATAAAGCTCGTATGTTATACAATTCCCACTGACATTGCAATCATAAAAATATGAATATAACATATGTTATTGGGGTGTCGGGATTAAATGTAAGCATTCGAGGCACAAGAAGCCAAAATGACTAGAACATTTGTCCCTTTTAATGTAGCAAGTTAACATAAGCATCAGAGCATAAATGCTAGGACGACCTTAATGTTGCTTGCATAACAGGCACACCAAACACATGGGAGATCCCTCTTATGCTAAGTACTTAGTATTCATTCTGTCTGCAATGACCCTTGCGTTCGTAAACTAAGACAAAAGTGTGCTAGATATACTCGCAGTGACCCATACGTTCACTTAGCAGGACGAGTATCAATATTTACTATAGCATGAAGAGTTCACTCCAACAAACAAGGAGAAGCACCAACATTATTGACATATTCTTATAAAAGGAGTCAAGGTACACACGGCCATCCAATACGAGATAGAGGCTCTTATACTGGACACCCCTCTTATAGGAATAAATCAACTTATTGGAACTAAATTGCAAAAAAAAAGCAAAGGAAAAGATCATGCCTCCTAGTCATTGCTTCTCTAGTCAAAGATGACATCATCAAGTTGCTTGAGGAGATATGATAAAGCAAAACAAAGCAAACAAAGAAAATGCTCAGCATATCCAAACAATTATATCATTTTTGAGTTTAATGTTTTTGGGATTGATGTCAAGTGTCAATGTCTAGAACATGTTTGAAAGAAATCTCTTTAGTAGGGTGATGACAGTAGGCAAACACAGTCAAAATGACTAGTGATTGAGGTCAAAGAGGAATCTTCACAATGAAGAACCTAAAGAGGACTAAGCGATAGTAGACAGACACAACCAGGATGACTAGTGACTGACACAAAAGAGATCTTCCATAAAGGAATCTTGAGACATGACCCGAGCAATGGTAGGCAGACACAGTTGAAACAACTAGTGACTGTTGCAAAAGAGATTCTATGAGGAGAATCTCAAAAAGAGTGACACTAGTGACAATAGGAAAATGCAGTCAGAATGACTGGTGACTGTCACAAAGGAGATTCTATGAGGAGAATCTCAAAAAGAGTGACACTAGAAACAGTAGGCAGACATAGTGAGGACCATTGGTGACTATCTCGAAGGAGATTCTATGAGGAGAATTTGAAAAAGAGTGACACTAGTGATAGTAGGCAGACACAGTGAGGACAATTGGTGACTGTCGTGAAGGAGATTCTATGAGAATCTCAAAAATAGTGACACTAGTCACAGTAGGTGGATGCAGTGAGAACCATTGGTGACTGTCGTGAAAGAGATTCTATGAGGAGAATCTCAAAAAAGAGTGACACTAGCAACAGTAGGCAGATGCAGTGAGAACCATTGGTGACTGTCGCGAAGAAGATTCTATGAGAATCTCAAAAATAGTGACACTAGTGATAGTAGGTAGACACAGTGAGGACCACTAGTGACTATCGTGAAGGAGATTCTATGAGAATCTCAAAAATAGTGACACTAGCAATAGTAGGTAGACATAGTGAGGACCACTGGTGACTGTCGCAAAGGAGATTCTATGAGAATCTCAAAAATAGTGACACTAAGGGGGAATGCCCTCGAGTTGTGACAAGACTCAATCCATGGATACATGAGTAGGAAGTAGGAAAGTGAAAGCATGAAAGTGACTGTACAGAATAGCCAGAAGATATGCTACAAGATGAGGCATTGAGAACAAGAGGCGCCTGTTTACCAAGTTTTCACCTTCTTGGCAAGTTTTCTCTTTCTTTTTTTTTTTGGTGTTACTAAGGCGCCTATTGCTAGGTTTTCACTAAGGTAACAAATTCTTTTTCAGGACTTTTTCTAATTTTTAGATTTTTTTCAGGACATACACATATGTATAAAGAGCTTGTTGAGATTAAATCAACTGTAAAACTGCTTCAGGTGGAGAGTGTTGATAGGCTCTTTAAGCACTTCTCCTTTGGTTGTGGAAAGATGATAAGTGCCAGATCCATATACTACAATAATGATGTATGGACCTAACTAGTTTGGTTCAAACTTTCCCTTTTGCATTCATTGTTGTTGATTCTTAGGGTTCTCTTTTAGGACGAGATCACCTAGCTAGAAGTCACATGGCCTGATTCTCTTATTGTAGCTTCGTGCCATTCTTTGTTGATATGCTCGTAGATGATCACAGGCCACTTGTCGTTGTTCATCTAGTAACACAAGCTCTTGAAGTTGAGCTATCCTATATTCATTATCAATGATAAGGCCTTTCATGGAGATTCTCAAGGTAGGAATCTTGACCTCTATTGGAAGCACAGCATCTGCCCCATACGCCAACACAAAACGAGTTGTGCCTGTTGGAGTTATAATGCTTGTCCTATATGCCCACAGGGCTGGGTTGATCTAGAGATGCCAGTCTCTCCCTGACTTACTACTTGTGTGATGAAGAATTTTGAGGATCGCCTTATTGGATGCCTCAGCTTGGCCATTACCTTGGGGATAATAAATGGAAGACCAATGTTGTGTGATCTTGAATTTCTTGCATAGTTCCTTAAGGCCTTTATTTTTGAACTATCCTACATTGTTAGTAATGATTGAGGACGGTATACCATATCTATAGATGATGTAGTTTGTCATAAAAAGTGCTACAGTTTTGCCATCAGCAATTGTGAGAGGGACTGCCTCTACCCATTTCATGAAATAGTCTGTAGTGGTGATAATGAACTTATGTCCATTAGAAGAGGTTGGGTGAATCTACCCCACCAAGTCAAAGGCCCATTGTTGAAATGGCCATGTTGTAGTAGAGGGAATCAGCTCTCTGGCTAGAGCGTGAATGAGATTCTTGTGTAGCTAACACTGCTTGCAAGACCTAGCATATTTAACAGCTTCTTGCTCTATTTTAGGCTAGTAGTAACTAGCACGAGGGAGTTTGTGACCTAGTGTTAGGCCATTGGAATGAGATCCGCAAATGCCTTCATGAATGTCAATTAGTGTGCATTTGGACTCGTTGGGTTCTAAACACCTAAGGAGTGTTCCGTTGAGACCTCTCCTATACAGATCGTTAGCAATAATGACATAATGTGAAGTGTTATAGATTAGGTAATGTTTGTCATTCTGGGTCAAACCTTTCAGAATGGTTTGATTACAAAGGTAGGAATAGATGTGATGGTAGTGGGATGATTCTTTTCCTATAATAGAATAGATCATCCTGGAATTAGGTGTGTCATAGGCCAGGTAGTGTAATGCTTCCACCAAGAACTCGTGTCGGAGATCATTTTTCGGCATTTGTAGCAGGGAGGCCAGAGTGGTCATAGCATCAGTCACTTTATTATCAGCGCATGGAACTTGTTGGAAGGTGATGTGTGCAAAATACTTTGTCAAATCATCAACCATGCATTTGTAAGGAATTATTTTCTCATCCTTTGTTTGATACACATCATTTAATTGGATGATAACAAGCTGAGAGTCACCGAAGATATCCAACTGATCTACTCTCCATTTAGTTACAATTTTCATACCATTGATCAAAGCTTCATATTCAACAATGTTATTTGTACAAGGAAACAAAATCTTGTATGCTTTGGGCAATGAGTATCTCTGTGGTGTAATGAAAAGTAATCCAGCGCCTGATCCTTGTTGTATGAAGCACCCATCGAAGAACATAACCCATGTATGGTGAGTGAGTGTTAGAATTGACTCATCTAGAAAATCAATGTTTATTGGTAGAAGACTCTATATGGGTGCCTCAGCCAGCTGGTCTACAATTTCCTGTCCCTTTATAGCTTTGCATTAAACATATTGGATGTCAAACTCACTTAGTATCATGACCCATTTAGCCAATCTTCCTATGAGAGCTGCCTTACTAAGCAAGTACTTTAATGGATCTATTTTAGCCACAAGTAGTGTAGTGTGGGCAAGCATGTAGTGTCTCAACTTTTGGGAAGCAAAGACAACTGCCAAGCAAGCTTTCTCAATAATGCTATAGTTTTTCTCATAAGAGACCAATATTCGGCTCAATTAATAAATAGCTCTTTCTTTGTTGTCATTGTCTTCCTGAGCCAACAGGATTCCCAAAGATGTTTCAGTGGCTGAAATGTATAAAAGCAAAGGCTTCCCATGCATAGGAGGCATCAAGATTGGTGGATTGACAAGATATTGTTTGATCTGTGTTAAGCTTTTCTCACAATCCTGGCTCCAATTAAATTTCACACCCTTATGTAAGGTCTTTGTGAAGGGTTGTGATTTATCTACCAATTGTGAAATAAACCTACAAATAGATTGAAGCCTTCCCTATAGTCCTCTCATCTGACTGATGTTTCGAGGTGGTGGCATGTCCATTATTGCTTGTACTTTTTTTGGATCTACTTCAATTCCCTTTGCAGAAACAATATATCCCAACAATTTCCTCGATGTGACGCCAAATGCGCATTTCATAGGATTGAGCCAAAGACTAAATTTTTCCATATGATCTAGGATGGGTCCCAAATCGTGCAAATGAGTATTGCATTTAGCACTTTTGACCAAGGTATCATCAACATAGTCCTCCATGGTTCTATGCATCATGTCATGGAAAATTGTAGTAACAGCTTGTTGATATGTAGTTGCAACATTCTTTAAACCAAATGGCATCACATTCCAACAAAAGGTTCCCCATGCACATGTGGAAGCTATTTTCTCTTGATCTTTTGGCACAATTTTTATCTAATTGTATCCATAAAAACCATCCATAAGTGAGTACATCTAATAGCCAGCTGTCATGTCCACGATCATATCTATATTAGGGAGCGGAAAGTTGTCTTTAGGACATGCCAAGTTAAGATCATGGAAGTCTGTACAAACTTTGATAGATTTATTGTGCTTGGAAATAGGAACAATATTGGATATCCATTCAACATAATCAATTGCATGGATGAAACCAGCCTTTAGAAGTTTCTCCAATTCTGCTTTGACTAGCAATGCAACATGAGGATGCATTTTTTGAAGCTTCTATTTAATTGGTTTGATGCCTGGTGCTATGGACAAGTGATGCATGATAAGATCAGGATCCAATCCTGGCATGTCAGAATATGTCCAGGAAAAATTTATTTTCTTCTCCTTGAAAAAGGCAATGAATTGTTCCTTTTCTTCAGTTGACAATGACTGAGCTAGATGTATCACATGAGAATGTTCTTCTGTGCCTAGGTTAATTAGCTGTGTCGGCTCTATTAACACTGATGATCTCTCCTAAAAGTGATTGGGAAGGACATCAAATATCTCATCCGCAAGCACCTTAGAGAGGTTTTCACCCTTGGATACATCTTTTGTTTTTACTTTTTTGGGATCTAACACTGCCACAATGTGGTTTTCACCATCGAACCTCTTGTATTTTTTCTTTTTAATTATGTGATTAAGATATTTTATGTCATCCTCAATCATGTTGACACTCTGCTCATTGGTGGAAGATGTTATAGGTTTGATAGCATTTAGGTAACAGGCAAGAGCATAGTCATTCTAGAATGTGGGGACTTTGTTAGATACATTGGGGTTCCAGTCTATAAGCTCAGGATGTGCGAGTGAGAGAGTAGTGGCTGGTTCAATTGCATTCATAGTATAGTCATTAAGTGCATGGACCAGCAATTCAAGACCTACGGTGACCTCATCCATAGGTGTATTCAAATGCCTTAGAGTACAAACATTAGTAATTGATGACTCTAGGACACTAGTTGGATCAGACCCCCATGACCTAACCCTAGACATTTCACTCATTTTGATTTGATTTTCATAGACATGCACTTGGTCAATGTCTTTATCACTACTCACTTTTGAAAGATTATCAAATTCATATTCATGAGAATCGGTGCTACATGGTGAGAGACTATAGAACTCCCCAACAATGATAGGGACATACTCTCCTTCAGCCTCTGGATTCTTACAAAAATACTCAATACGACATGACTGACTAGATTCTCCCTTTTTTGAATGATATTTGAGTTGCTCAGCATTGTCCTTAGAAGAATCACTAGTATCATCCATAGTACTAACACATAGAAAAAAGTCATCTAGCTCAACAAAGAATTTAGCAAGATCATAAGGAATAGGATGAGGGTAAGAATCCTCATCATTAGATTCTTCTTCTTGAGTACCTGACTCAGATTGTGACTCATTTTCAGATGAACTCATAGGTATGGGTATGAATTTTTTGGATCCCAAATGGAAAGGGATCTTCTTAAACCCTAGGCTAGTTGTGTCACTGTTGCTTTGAGTTGTTGCTTTGATAGGATCTATTAGGTCATTGTTATTGCACCAAATAGGGCTGGTTCCCTTGTAACCAAAATGCTTCATAAGCTTAAGACCAGGTCCATATTTCTTAGGAGTGATTTCTAGAGCTTTTTCTATTAGGTCTACTAGAGTCTCTTCTTTGTCAAGCCATGCAGCAATGCCTCCATTTTCACTTTCATCTTCTAAGGGAACTGTAGCTTTGACAAAAGAGCCATTAAACTTGGTCAGAGGGGACTCTGGAATAGATGTTAATGAAAACACTAGTTTCATGTGGTACTCTCCCATACCAGTTTCTTTCAATTTAAATGACTGCTCAATTTGTTTCAGCTTATTGTTGTGACAATCAGTAGACTCACAGTTAGCAGGGATGAAAGAATCAGTAGCTTTAAGCATATTGCAGGTGTAGCTAGTAGTGTTAGAAATAGTAACTTTGGAGCCATGAAATGGGAATTTAATGCATTGGTGGTATGTGGATGGCACATCATGCATCTCATGTATCCATGGCCGTCCCAACAGAATGTTGTAGGCTAAGGGAATGTCAAGCACCTGACAAGTGACATCCCTTTCTATAGGACCGACTCGAATTGGTAAAGTCACAAGACCTAGTGACTTTCGTTCTACTTCATCATATGCTTTAATAGTGATCTTTCATCAAGGATCAACATAGTCCTCAGAATAATCCAATTGTCTAAGCAGAGCAGCGGAGAGAATATTTAGGCTAGCACCATTGTCAATGAGTACCCGATGAACACGTGTCTAGTGGATCATAACATCAATGTGTAGAGGCTGATTGTGTGGTTGATTCAGTGAGTTTTCATCCTCCTTGGAGAAGGTTATAAGATGAGGTGAGGTTAGGTGACCTACCATGGATTGAAATCGCTCACGATCAAGATCTTGAGGAACATTTTCCTCAGTGAGGACTTTGTCCAAAATTTTCCTATGAGCAGGTGAGATTTTAAGTAGCTCAAATATGGAAATGTGAGCATTGGTTCATTTTAACTAATCGAGAACACTATAATTGGTTGCAGTCATGTTCGTTGTGTGTTTTGCACCTTTACCAGATGGACTAACAAGGGCTTTGTCTTTATGTTGTTCAAGATTTGAAGTAGGAGGTGTAGGGCCTTTGAGTACCAACTTTGCATGAGAGCGAGTAACAGCGTTAGCACAGTGTTGGGAAGATGCATTATCCATATTATTGGAAGTAGGGCCTCTAAAGACAAATGGTGTCTTGGGTTTGTCATTATCTTGCTTGCCCTTTATGGTAATAACGTCGCAGTATCCAGAATCTACAGGTTCAACCATGTGAATAACATTATCATCATTGGAATATGTATAGTTGACTTTATTGCAGGGTTCTGGTTTCGAAGTATCTCCTTTTTCATAAGCTGGGAAAGGCTCTTTGAATGCCTTGTGGTCCAAGTTTTTATTATGTCCATCTGCCACAAGTTCACCAGCATCAATCATGTCTTGGACTTTATGATGCAAGTTTATACAGTCACGAGTTTTGTGTCCCTTGTTTTGGTGATACTCAAAAAATGAGGTCTCATTCCACCATGGTGGATGTGGTTGTGGATCATAGGGATGAGGTTTTTCCATTGGTGAGACAAGCTTGTGTTGTAGCAATGTTTTGTAAAGTACATCCAAAGGTTCTCCCAAAGGCGTATACTCTCGCTTGGGTCATGTTGCCCATGAGTTTCTCAGTTTGTTTCCAAACATCTTATTGTCAAAAGGAGGCTTCTCAGCATTTTTGGCTGCTTTGAGGCAATCTGTGGGATTAAATGCTACTTTAGAAGGTTTTGGTGTGACATTATCAACAACCCCATCATGTACAATTTCTCGATTCTTGTTGACATGTTTGGTTTTATCCCTGTTGGAAGTGGAACCTTATTTTGTGTCTCTCTGAAGAGTGAGCTCACCTTTCTTGACCATAAATTCTTCGATACAGATAGCCTGTGTAATCATGTCTTCAAAGGTACATGGACCTTTTAGTTGGACTCTATACCCAAAATCAGGTAAGAGGTTATCAGTGAAAATGTCGAGCTTCTTTGTTTCTGGGATTTTACAAGAATACTTAGTGTATAGTTGTCTCCACCATTGGAGGAAAGTGAGAAAAGGCTCACCAACCTTCTGTTTAAGGTTGCATAGATCTTGAATATTTATAGGATGTTGAATGTTATGAGAATATTGTTGAACAAATGAATTAGAAATTTTGTCAAATGTCTTGATACTGGGAGGTAAATGTGAGAACCACTCCAAAGCCTGACCATCTAGGCTTCTAGAGAATAAATGCATGAGGTATGTTTGATTGTGTATAAACTCCATAGACAAAGCACCAAATTCCTGCAAGTGATCTTGGGGATCAGTAGTACCAAAGTACTTGTCATATCTAGGTAATTCTATGCCTCATGGGAAAGGCGGCATGTTTATACTTTTGTCAAATGGGAATGAACAAAGAGCGTCCAATGTGTATGTCTTTGTGGGTTTCTCTTTCTCATGCATCATCTGAGCCAATTGGTCTTGCATAATTTTCAGTTGTTTTTGGAGTTTAGCGGTCTCAATTTCTTCTTCACATGTGATAATGTTCTCCACATTGAAATGTGTGGGCAGTTTAGCTCCCTCTTGGGCAAGTTTGAGAAAGTACTTTTCTTTTTGTTGAGTAGGATTCCCATGACCTTCTGAAAGTTTTTGTTCATCCAAAAATCAACCTACAAAGCGACCTGTTGCCTTCTATCTAAAGGGAATTGCTTGTCAAATATCCTCAGATTTGAGGTGTTTAAGCAACCAGACCCTATAAGAATGAAGGATTTGAATGCAATTTAAGCTATATGAATGTGCAAGTAATCTAGATGAAGTACAAGCAATTAATCTAAGAAATAAAAGACATTAAACTAAAAATGTATGCATTATTAAGCTAGATGAATTTAAACTAAGAATACAAAATGTATGTAAAAATATGAGCAAATGTGAGTATGAATTCCAGCAACAATTCGATGCAAATTCTCCAAATTCAACCTCTCTAAATGAAGAGATGAGGGTCTCTTAAATAGACTTTCCTGGAATCCATCAACGGTTGAGATCAATTTCAATCAATGGTCATGATTAAAGGTGAAGTTCAGTCATAAAGGGAGATCCCCAAATTAAAGGAAGTTAACATATTTAATTTGAGTAATATAAGGAGTTAACTGATTCAATTTGAGTAGAAAAAGGAGTTAACTCATTTAACTCATTTTTGATCAATAGTGAACTGGAAATTTCCCTTTTTTGAACTGAAGAGAGATTTTGGTGAAATATTTAATTTAAATAAAATGAGATATGCTCTCATAATTACCTTTTCTATTTAATTAAATAATCTATTAATTAATTAGAGATAGTTTTCTTATTTAATTAAATAACTTCATTTAATTAATTAGGAATGGCTTCCCATTTAATTAAATAACTTTATTTAATTAATTAGAAGTAAGTACTCCATTTAATTAAATAATTTTGTTTAATTAATTAGAAATACCTTTTCCATTTAATTAAACAATTACATTTAATTAATCAAGATAGGCGTATTTATTAAATTAAATAAATTTAATTCCATAGTACATTAGCCTTAGGAAATAATTTAATTTAATAAAATATAAATACTTCAAATTAAATTATAATTAAATCAAGTAGGTTTAATGTGACTAATATGAGTATGTACTATAGGAATTAAATAATAAGCATGATGAATGCAAATTAGGGTTTTCTGCATCTGACATTTAAGTCAAGTAGCAAGTAGCAGAATGAGAATTTGCCTAATGGAATAGGACTTTAGGATTAGTCAGAAATAGACCAGAATTGGTATCATGGCAATGAGCCAATTTTGGGGTATTACATCGATTAGATTGTTGCATGCTATGCGTAGGAAGATATAAGTTTCCATTTGGGGATTCAAATCTATTGCATTTCTCAAATGTAAGGGTTTATAGAATTGACCACACTTTTTGGTATACAATAGCCACCCATCACAAATATATATTTTACAAACTTAATACATGATAATTTAATGGTAAGAATGACATTTCCATCTCTCTCCTTTTTTCAACTGATTCTTTTATAATTTCTCTAAAAGACTGAAATTTAAAGAGAATTTATTACGTTGAACTATAGGCTAATATTATTTCTAAAAAATCTTTAATATTCCAACTTGAAGGGAATATGTTAGGAAATATCTTTCAACAAGAATTGACATATAAAAAATATAAGGATCATATTGCTATTATAATATAAAGTTATATATCAATTATAATGTATATAACATTGCAACAATATTTTGATAAAACATATCATCATATCAAATTGTATAACATGATTTTTGCATTGCCGTATAAAATTTTAATAAGGCTTTCTGTTTTTCTTGGTGCATGGATGGTTTCGTAACATAGGAAGAACCATGTTAATCAAATTGTTATGTAGATATATGTCTAATTAGGGTATTGCAATTTGTATCAAGATTGAGATGGATTGCTAATACAAATTATACCCAAAAAACTTGTTGATTGAGCACTTTTAATTTATTAGTTCAAAATCTTGTGGATAAAATCAAACTAATATAGAATAGCATCCAGTATCCTTAAAGCATTTCACATTGACTGGTGCATGGCATCTAGCACATTATTTATTGGTATACTTTCTGCTTGTTTGTGGATTTAGAATATTTAGAGTTTTTCTCTAGTAGGAGTCCACACAAATGTGGTCCCTTTCCACATTTTCTTTGGTGCTAATGTTTAAAAAGTCCTCTTAAGTATCAAAACATGCTATTTTTCATGGGTAACATAGAACTCCAATAATCTAAGAAAAGTATGTGTCATCTAATATTGTTAGTATTTCAAATAATTTGGAAGTGAATATTTTGATATTAAAATAACATTTTTTTCTCTCATAAGGCTAGAACTACTATGTGGAGAGAACCCTATGAGTTAGATGAAATTAAGGGAGGTAAATATAACAAGTTCAGATATAGAGGATGAGGGGCTACTGAATAGTTTTTAAAATACTTTCTAAGACATGTATTTATTATTATTTATAATGTGATGACACCAACATTTTAGTTTAAAAGAATGTAAGTCTCATTAATAGAAGAAATATCATTCTTATTTATGCTCCTAATTTCTATTATAGATGATACTTAACATATTAGTATATAATTCAAGAGGCATATATTGAATTTTTGTGATTTTAATACATGTTTGAGCATGAATAATAACAAATTTAAAGTTTTATGAATTAAACCAATATGAAATATAATCTTCCATAATATTAATTTTAACTCTACATTATTCTATGAAGATATAATACTCATGTCAAAGAGGGACTTGAAGCTCTAAGATTGGCATGTCTATTAATTAGATGTGCATTATATTTCAATTGTAAGAGTAGATGACTATTTAGTGATTAATGTCGGAAACTTCATCTAGAGATTTACCAAAGAATGACTAAAAATAAAGAGTGAGCACCAAGAAGAACACCTGTAAACTATCAATTTTCAAAAGAGAAAGGTTATGATTCCCCACCATTGGGTAGTAAGGATATTTTATTTAATATTTCAAATGTAATATTTTCATGATTTGCAACAGATATGAATTGTTTTCGCTTGTATAGTAGCACTCTATTTTTTGCCTTCAAATTATTTAAAAGATAAATCTATTTTAAAAGTATTTAAATGTTATAAGAATTAAATAACCTTCTTAATAGAGATATAAAATTGCATCATTTATAATAACATTTACTAAAATTATATATTTCCAACTAATCTTTTTAAATACCTAAATATAATATTCAACAATAAAAAAATATCATAAAAATAAATTTGCAATTTTATGTTTTCCTTTTAAAGTAGTAAAAGATAGAAAAGATAAACTAATATGCAAATTAGAATAAATGAATGGTTTGCTGGCAAGATTACACATAGAATGAGGTAACTAAATAGTTGTTGAGGTTGAGATAAAAAAATGCATTTGAATTGATTGATTAGTGAAATCTGGCTGAACCAAATTCCAACCTCAGTAGGCCCAGTGGATTTGCCAGGCATCTAAAAAAGAAAATTATGACACCAAGACTCGATGGTCAACAAAACTGTAGTGCCTACCCCTAGTTCGCATTTTGCTAACATTGTTGAACTCTTTTAAGACTAGATTTATGTTGTTGGTTAGTAGCATTCTTTTGAGATTAATAGATATTGTGATATGGATTCAGTTTATTATGTGATGAGATCACTTAGACTTTACATTTCATGTATGCATGATGATTATTTTCTGTGTTTGCAGTTAATAATGATGATTAGTAAGATGATTTATTATCATATGTGTTTTATTATGGATACTTACCCCATACTTGCATGTGTATGGTGCGCGTGTTTGCTTTGCGTGTTTGCTTTTGTATGGTGTGTCTAATGTGGTTAAGGAAGGGAGTCATAGTCACCTGCTAGTCGGGATCTACACGATGCACCACTTCCTGCCATTGCTTGTTTAGCTTAGTATATATTGTGCTAGTACATGCGTGGTTTTTATGCAGGTTGTAGGTACCGGGTATCGACTTCCTTGAATTGCTAGGATGAGTGTACCCTATCACATTATCTCAATGATAAGAGAGGGGAGATAAATTCTTAGGTCCAAATCCCAACCCTTAAGCCATTTGTTCTAATTGGAAAATTAGGACAAGTATCCAAGTTGAGTACCCTCTGAATATGTCGGATGACATAATTCGTGATATAAACCCTTGGTTTGATTTTGTATGTATTTTGGCTATGATGGATTTTCATATTTTTATCTTGAGAGTCTTTGATGTATTTTCTATTAATTAAGCCTAATTAAAAGATTTTATTAATGGTTTAATTAAATGGAAAAATTAATATGGTATTTTAATATTTATTTTATTTAATTAATTGGAGAAATTAATTAAATAAAATAATTAAATTTGAAGATAAAAGTTAAAAAGTTTAAATTTGGAATGTGATAATATTTATTTTAATAATAATATATTTGGAGTTCATTTTTAAATAAATGACTAAATAATATTATTATTAAAGCTAAATAAATATTTTAGCAATTAAGTTTTGGAAAATGAAATTTAAAAGTGGAAGATATATTTAAATTAATAAAAGTTTCTAAATTTCATGTGCTTAAAATATAAATATATTAAGATTGCAAAGTGGAATTATAAAAGTTAGTGCATGAGATTTAATAAATTAATTAATTAAATTGGGAAGAGTAAATTAAATATTATTTTAATATTTGGTCACATAGGAGTTGGCAAATTCTCGAGAGTTGTCATGTAGACAACACAGAAGTTTGCACTCTAAGAATGCATAAGTTGTCTACACTTAGAAGTTAACATTTTATTTGAACACATGGTGTCTACAACCTTAAGACTCATCTAGATGGCTAGAGGAGACTCATGCTTGGTTGTCATGCTTATCTTTTAGTTGTCTCTAGAGACACTCTAGATGCATCTTAGAGGCCTTTAAATTGAGGCTCTCCTTGTGTGTTTTGACAAGCTTAAGGGAAGCCTTATGGAAGCTTCAAAGCTTACATGCATTGGAGAAGATTCATATGCTCATGTATTTTCTATTTGCTTCTATGCTCCTTCTAGCACATCTAGTCACTTGGAGGATTTGCGAATGATGAAGAAGGAAGGGGATTTTCTATGGACTTCTGAGGCATGGCGGAATAGCATCAGTGTCCAGGTGCACTCGTGATATTCGTATATTTTCTTTGCACCATTTCTCTTCCTATCTTCATCATGTTTGTTATAAGTGTCTAATTATATTCCATAAATGAATTTACAATTTGAATCGGAATCTAGATATGCATTTATTTGTTTGAAGAAGAAAACAATAGAAAACCCTAGATCCAATTAAAGAGACAATAGATCTAAACGGGTTTGGGTTCGAATTAGAATCAATTTGAGGAAGGTGATTTCAAATTTATAGTTAAACCCATTGGATGTATTAATGGATATGTTTAGAAAACAATTATTTAAAAGGAGAGAATTCTTGTTTAAGCCTCTAAATTTGAGTATATATTTTCCTTTATAAATCTACATATAAATAATTATATATATATTTGATAGTAAATTGTGTATATATATTTATATATATATACATATATAAATATATATATACATACATGTACTTTTATACATATACATATATACATATATGTATATATATTTGTGTAAGTTGAAATGGAAAACTTTATTTAATAAATTTGAATTTGCTATGGTGGAAATGTTTATTATAAATCGAATTAAGAAAAAAGAAAAATGTTTATTTAAAAACGTTATATATATTAATACCGGGGGGGACGGACTCGCACCCTGTACCTTCCCTCTGCGACAGTGGTCGCAAGGTACCTGCGTACTGCAGGGTACCCACAACGGGGCGTTAAACCGCCACGACAGGCCTGTTCTCTACCACACGACACTGTCGTGTACTTTCTTGGCAGCAGCTTTAAGCCTGCGCCATAATGTAAAATGCATACATTGTTATACTAACCATTTTGCAATATGTTTAATATGCAATTTGATCTTTCAATGATATTTTGAAATTGTAATTATTAATATATGTATATATATATGTATATATATATATATGTATATATATATGTATATATATATGTATATATATATATATATATGTATATATATATATGTATATATATATATATATGTATATATATATATAGATATATATTAAATATATTAAATATGTGCTTTGGTAATAGTTATATTATATATACACATATATAGCACTTGACTTCAACCTTATTACTTATAAACGTAGAATGTTGATAATTGTTTATCGATTTAATAATAATTGTCAACTATTGTTAATCGAAACGAGATATTAATTTAAAACATTAATTTGAATATTAAGGGATCAAAAGATGGTTGACTTTAATACTTAAGGGATATTAAATAATTACGAGATGGTAATTTATGTTATGTTGATAATAGCTGTTTAATGATGTCAATTAAGAGACCTTAAATGATAATGGATCTAATTGACAAAGGTCATAGACATTGTTATAACATTTAATAATCTTGCTATGATTGGAATTGTTATGTATTATTAAATAAATTATGGATATACCTTAATAGTGTTAAGAGTTAGTCAAATATTAACTAATGAAGTTATGTAAAGATTCTCTAGATTGATTAATAATAGTTTTGGCCAGTTTATTATTTATTAATGTTTGTTGGGTCTAACAAACCATTAATAAATAATAAATAGTTTAAATAGATATCAAATAATCTGATTAAAGTTAATCTAGAAGAGATTATTTATTGATTGAAATTTGGTAAAAGATGATAATTTTTGGAGTTGGATTATAATTGATTTTAATCAATTGATATTCATTGAGTTGTCAATATAATTAAATGCGATAGAGTTTTAACTTGAAATGATTAATACGAAATTGTTAAGAAAATATTAGTAAGACGAATATGGATGTTACAAGATTATTATTAAGATTTTTATTATAGCTTGTCATTAAATATTAACAAGTTATAATTATTGAACTTATTAGTTAATTAATATTCATTGGGTGGATGGGTTGGTTGTGAAATTATTTATTAAATCAATTAATGAGAGTTAATTAGATTTAATTGATAATTAAGTTATGTAATAGAGATTTAATTGATAGAATTCTTTTAATGAGATTGTGGAAATATTGATATCAAAATTGATAAGTTTTATGACTTGAATTAAGACCTTAGATATTATATGGTTCTCAACGGTGATAACGATTAAATTAAAAGACTCAAGCTTTAGTAGTACTTAATTAAGTTTCTAATTGAAGACTATTAGAATGTTAATAGGTCATGGATGGTGTACCTATGATAATTGATTGATTAAGTTGATCATTTTAATTAAGTTATAATTCTTCTTATTCGAGGATTGATAATTGGTTCTTTTATAAAAAAATAATGATCCTTTGATAATGTTGAAATGTAGAAATAACATTTAGGAAGAGTTATTCAATTAGTAATATGGATCTTAGCAAATAAAGCAATTGATTTAATGAGTAAATATTTATCCTTAAGTTATTCTTAGGATAATGCTATCGGGGAACAATTGGGTTGACTTGTAGGTCAAATGATGGAACTTAGACACTTGAAGTATTCTTGCAAACAGAAAACTGGAAACCCTTACACATTATCAACTATGAGATTATATCAAAACCAAAACATGTGTTTGCATCGTGTATTCTATATGCTTCTTGTTTTGGGTTTTTGGGTTGACTAGTGTTGACCAGTCCTAGGTTGTTACCAGAGGCTCGAGGGTTATGAGATGTGTTGGCATGTTTATCTTTTTGGTCTCGATCTTTATAAGCCCAACCACAGTAATGTGATCGTATGCTCTATGAAATGTTTGTATTTACTGATTGTTATTTTTCATCAGTCTTCATGTGTGAAGCTGAGATGTATGCATATGAGACACTTGAGCTAATCATTTTTGAGTCATCGATCAGTTATCCTTGGATTATTTTCTAGTCGCTATGATGGGACTGAAATATGGATTTATCTCTTGATGATGTCATGTTGTGACTCAACCAATTTGGAGTCTTCGATCAGTATGATTTTGAGATATTCTTGGTTGCTTGTTGAGAACCAATGGATGTGATGATTTATTTTGGTTATTGAGAACCAATGGATACTTATGATTATCAGTGATGCCTTCAGTTGCCAATAGAGAACTGTTGTGGTCATGATTTTCTATGGATGCTTTTCAGATGCTCATGGGGATTTTGATGATTCTTATCTTGGAGATTTGATGATTCTTATTATGGATATTTGATGCTTATATTGTGGATATTTGATGATTCTTTTTAATGGATTATCTTTTGGATTTTCTTTACAGTCGCTTGTACAGGACTGTGGTGATTATGATTCCATGAGCATTAGGGTAGGTAATCTACTTGTAGTGTTGGGAAGTGGCTTGCAATAGGGGTCGGGGCCCTAAGTGGCTACCAGGGTAACTCATTGTAAGTTTGGTTAATAAGTGATAACATTTACACACTAAATGGGGATTAAATGAACCTAAAAAGATAATTGTTTTGGTTCTCGCCCATGCCTTGAGTGCTTGTACAGGCTAGGATGGGAGTAGTGAGACACATGGTTGCGACCTTGCATTCCGTAGTATGCCTCGTCAGTATGAGAGGATACTAGTGGCTGCATGAGATCTGTATGGACCCGTGGAGTTCAGCTAACTGCCAGGGTAACTTGCACGAGATAAATGCGATGACACTTTCCCGCTTACAGAGTAGGTTTCCTACATGTCATTGTGTGCCTTTGGAAATTAGATGTCAATTTTGTGTGTGGTGGAACCTTTGAGTTAGTATACTTTTAGGATTCCTGGACTTAGAGAGTATCTTTGCTATGTGATTTTTGATAGCCTATTTGGGACTTGAGATTATCTCCTCAGCACGGTGGGAGTGGAACACTTAGGTACCACGCAGTCGGGTGGTAGTGTTTTATCACTCTTATCATTTGAGATCTGTTTGAGACATCATGGCTAGAGCATTCTTGGCTGGTATTTATCTTCATTATGTTCTTGAAGCATTATGGTAGATGATACCTTATGATGGATGTATTTACTGGTATGTTTCTTACATTGATGATTTGCATATGTTAGTTGATGATATATTATGCTTTACTTTACATGTTAGTAGGATGTTTTTAGGAGTGACATTCCTACTATGTTAATAGCCGATGATCTCTTTGGTGCTTTGGAATGTTATGCACAGAGGGATGGCTAGGATCCACGATGGTCTAATGATGCTATTAATGGTTGGGAGGAACCATCCACTTAGTTAGTTATGTTTGTGATGTATGGTTATCTTTTATGATGGCTTTTTATATCTTTATGATGATGATGTATCATGTATGGTTATGGTTTCATTATGTTATTGCATCATGGATTAATATTGGATGATGATGTTCTTTCTTTACATGGATGTTTATTCTTTTAAGTTTTTCATACCTTGTAACATGTATAGTGGATGATTGAGCAATCTAAAATATTCACTTGTATATGGTTTAAGAATATTGGATGTATCCTTGTTATTTCATTGTTAAGGATGTAATGTTAGATGAATAAGTTATGTTTAGAAGTAATTCAACGTTAAGGGATCTTTAAAGAATGTGGTCTGTTATGTATGTTATGTTTACTTTCAGATGGATGTTACTATTGCTTCCACAAGTGTTGTGAATGGTTTATCTTTCATGTTTTAAAAAAAAAAAATATTGTTTGGCAAACTTTGTGAAATTATTTGGATCCCTTGGCGGGGCATTACAAAAACAAATGCATGTGACCGACAAAAACAAAACGAACTATTCTCGATCATGAAAGAAAATTTGGGTAAAAACAAATGTCGAACAATAACTTACAAGAAAGGACATAAGAATTTGTAGGCACGGACTTGACCTTGATCTAATTTTATCTTTTTAAAGGTTGAACAATGACTTTGGTCAAGCCAGTCATCATCCACCTGCCACTGCATAAAGTATTCATTCTTTCTCTCTCTCTGTGCTGCCTTGTCAAAACTTGTCATGTAACAAAGTGAAGCCTTGCATTTCAACCTGCCAAACCCCACCCCTGACTCATAACACGCAACATTTTCAGCCCACACTTCATTGGTGGCTTGTGCAAAAAATTGGAGTTCAAACAAAGACATTTCAAATTGCATCCCCAGGTTGCACAAATTGCTCCTCCTTTCAGACAGCTCACCTCTCGTTTCTACCCTTCTTTGAAAGGCATCCACCAAAAACCATCATTTTAGTAGTCAACATAACCAGATAGATTCCACTTCCACCACTAGTTGCCAAATTTTTCATTTACTCTTTCTAAAAATGTAGTTGTCATTCATTTAGGGTTTGTTTGGCAGTGGGGATATGAGTGGACTAGGCATATGTAAATTCAAAAAAATCTGAATTCTCTATTTGGGTGCACCAAATCAGAATTGTGAATATGTATTCCAATTTTAGCCTAACAATGAGCATTTGTAATTCCACCTAAATAGTTAGAATTGGAATACATATTCCTATTCTAGTTTTATTTATTTTAGAAAACATAAGTTTTTAGATCCGTGAATTCCACATAAAATTTTGACTGAACGAAACAAGAATAAGAATATGTATCCCCACTTTCTATTCCTGAATAATAATTTCAATTCCTATATTTCTATTCCCACAACTTTTAAATGGTATTGTGAACAACATCAAGTCTTGCATTTAAATTTTTCATGCACCTCATCTTCAATCTTCACATCATTCATCACTTTTGGAATTTTTTTAAAAACAAATCTTATTACTAGCAATAGGTACGTTGTAGATGTATGGAAGATCAATTGAGTATTTTTTTCTTTTTGGTCTCTCCCTCTCATCCTCCCTAGATCTCTTTATCTCTTTAATAATCTATCACACCATATATAGTTCTTTCTATAGTATCCTCTCTATCTCTCCCTCTTTATGTCTTTGTATATATCTCCCTAGATGTATTACTATCTTTACACCACTATATCTTTCTATCTATTTATCATTTTTCCTCCCATCTTCTCTCACTATATTAATATCTATTGATATCTTCCTCTCTCTCAACCCTATTTAGAAAAATCTCCCTCTCTATCCATCCATCATTTTCCATCACCCCCTTTCATATACATTTAAATCTCTACATATCCATTTCCCTCCCACCACTCACTGCACGCGCGCACACACACACACACACACACACACACACACACACACACACACACACACACACACATAGAGTTATCTCTCCATCTTTAATAAATCTCTCCCATTTAGATGGTCATATATCTTTATTTTTCTCTTCACATAAATCTACATGTCTCTCTTTCTCTCTCCCTCCATCTATCTCCCCTATTTTTCTATTTCCCACTCTTTATCTATCATAATCTTCATATCTATTTGTATATATGTACTTATCTATGTCATATGTCTCTCTCTTTATCTATCTATCTATATACTTGTGCCTCCCTCCTCCTCTCCCTATATATATCCCTATCTTTTTTTCTCTTTATTAATCTCTCTCTCTCTCTCTCTCTCTCTCTCTCTCTCTCTCTCTCTCTCTCTCTCTCTCTATATATATATATATATATATATATATATATATATATATATATATATATATATATATCTTTTTATTTCATTTTGAAAGGATAAATGATATCTTCTTATTATTCATCTAACACAAGTAGTTTATTTGTCATAATTGAGTTTTCCTTACTATTGTAGTATTGAAATTTTATAGCAATTCCAAATTAATCACCTTATTAAAGAAGAAATACCAAAATAATTGCAACAAGAGTTGAAATATCTATTTATCAAAAGTTATTCATCATTGACCATTGTGTCATTGAATCAATTTTAATACTTTATATAAAAATCACAATTGATCACCAAGTTCGAGAATAACAGTAAATAGTGAGATTAGTTCTTTTTAATAATAATTTTTCAAAGAAAATCATCCTCCGAATAACCAAAAATGTAATCTATTTTGATAAGGGTGTAATTATACCATTTGATTTAAACATATGGGATACCTCATCTAGTGAGACAATAGGAAAATACGAATGTGAATGATATTATTTCTAATTGCCTATATTGAAGAGTCAAAAAAGATCTACTCCCCACTCTGCATTGTTTGGTTATCCTAGAATACATTAACTCCTGTGTTTTCTAGTGAAGCTTTGACATGATCTACAAATATTCTTCTAGAGGGATTCACAAAAAAGAAATAGACAATATCATTCTTCATTAATGAAGAAGACATTTTTTGTGTGAAGTATTATATATTATGGGTCAATGAGCTTAACACAAATACTACATAGTTAAATCATGATTGCAATATCATAGTATTATATATTTTCAATGACACTTGAAGCTTATGGTGGAGCCTCATGTGTCGTAGGCACCCTAGAGAACTTTGCAATTGGACATTAGATTTTGTCTAGTTTTACAAAGTATAGTTTGGATTCCTAGTATGAAGATTATATGATGTACTTCTTTGTTTTCTTGTGAGTAATTATGTAGATTGAAACCTAGTAGACATAGAGAGCATGCTTATAAGTCTCAAAAAAAGAGAAGAGAAAGGTTATCCTTTTAGTAGATGGTCAAAGAAAATTTCAAGATTACATGCTTATTATTAGTGGCCATATTGTACTAGATTGTAGTTGTGTTGTGTGTTAATTATGACCACATGGAGGATTTTTCAAAGCTGAAAGAGGTGGGTGTGAATGTTATTGGTTGCTCTATAAATTGCAATTGATCGATGAGAAAAATATTTTTAAATTTACAGGAGTAAGGGGAAGGAGAGTTGAGCATACAAGTGAGATATCCCAACTCTAAATGATTTCTAAGTAGTGGAATCCAAAAAAGTACTATTAGGAAAGCCACTACCTCCTAAATGATAAAAGCACTACCAATTTGTAAAGGATTTTAATGAAAATTTTCTATTTGTTAAAATATTTTTGGAAAGATGCCATCATGAATGAGAATGCGTTACATTTCTCTTAACAAAAAAAAAGATTTTAATTGATAAGTCATGAATTGGTGCACAAGCACCTAGGCTTATTCCTCAATTTTTTTCAATTTTGGCCTATATTGACCTTAGCCAAGTTAGTGATGTTGTTTTGCCTTTAGAAGGTCTTGTTTGTGTGTTTCTAGGTGGATAGACTAAGATCAATCCAACCTAGTTGATTGTTGCTTTAAATGTTGTTAGTGCTAGATTAAGCCTAAAGTGGGAAACATAGGTCTAAAAGATTTTGAGGCTTGGAAAAGTGTAGATATATGCATAACATAGTTCCTAGGATGTTTTTACCTCATTTTAGGTCAATTTGAGACCCTTGGCATGGTTATAGAAAAAAGATGTAAAATTTGTCACAATGTTACTTGACAATATTTTACAATTTTTGAAAATTGCATGACAAAAACCAACAATATTGGATTCTCCTCGAGGCATCATTATAGGTAGTTTCCATAATGGCCTAAAATCAAGTGGAATAGAGCTGCAAAAACTATTTTGGAGTGACAGTCATCTTGCATTGAGAGAAAATGTGTTTTTATTCATTGATTTGTGTAAGTTAGTATTGGATTTGTGTAGAGTAGGTAGATTCAAGCATTTTCTGTTCAATAACTAAGTTGATTTTAGTTCATTAGAGTAGGCTTAAAAATTAATTTGTAAATAGACAGTCTGTTGGGGTAGTAGTTGGTAGTTTTTGGTTTTCATGGCTTCCTCATAGATCTCTATCATCAAAATCATTATGGCTTAGAGGAATATTTTAGGGAATCCATTGGAGGTTATGTGTATGAAAGCAGGAGCACTAAAACAAAGATCATCTATTTTTAACCTCAAGACCTAGGCAAGATTAGCAATCCTAGCTAGGTGCACAACAGTGCAAAATTGGAGTGTATGTGCCGGGGAAAGAGTGTGGGCATTGAACCAAGTATGGTTTTGGAATCTTGGAGGTCCTATAGACACCTAGGAGGCATATTGAGACTTTTCCTATCCATTAACTTAAATTTCCAAGTAGGAATTAGGAATCAACACAATTTTAGCCCTATTAGCCCTATATTTTAGGAACCTAGTGTACGGATGACTTAAGGGCTTAAGACAACCAAAATCCTTAAGATCTTTGAAAAGGGTATCTGAATATTTAGTTTATTTCTAGGATTATTTGGAGGCTTTGAGAAAGAATTGGGAAAAACCCACTAACTAGGGCTAATTGACCAATTAGGCCTATTAGGCCAAAACCAAAGCAAATCCTAAACTTGATAGGAAAACCCTAAATTCCCTATTCAAATGGAGTTTTTTGGGAGTCGAGTAAGTTTTTATTATTATAGATGCACCCCCTATAGAACTGGTGAAGGTCATTTGATGAAATTTCCATTGGAATTAATCAACGAGGAGTGAAGAGTTGAAACACCCTAAAGATAGCTATCTCTTAAGGTGAAGTATAAAGGAACTTACTAACATATTTGAATTAGGGAAGTCTTAGGCTAGGTTTTTCAAGACTTGTGAGGCCCTAGAAGTGGTTTTAGGGTCTAGAAGAGACTAGGTCTAGAATAGCCTAGTCAAAAAATTTGTGCAAGCACACCTTGGAGAGATTTTATCATCAATTCATGCCTACACATAATTTCTCCTAGATGTTACTTGAATGAACTATGGATCAATTAATTTCTATCAAATATTCTAAATAGAGAGGATAAATGAATGAAAATCTCCTTGAAACTATTCCAAACCATACTCTCTAAGTAAATAAGGTAGTTGTATTCTAACCTGCACTCCTTTATTTCACTACGAAAACATAAGTGGTGTCAATGGGAGAAAAAATAAAATATTCTTAACTATTTTGGCCAATTCATTTAAAGGATAATAAATCCATACTAACACCAATTTTAGTGTTTCCAATCTCTATAAGAGGGTTTCAAAGAAAATGAAAAATAATTTGAAGGTCCAATAGCTATTTCTTAAGGAGACCTCAATGCCTTACCTGAACCAATTTTGTAAGAGGTTTTGAGAGCTTTAAATGGTTAGGATGTAGGTAAAGGTACTTAACATTTATGAGAGACATATTAATAGTGAAAAATAGAATTGTAGGTAAAGGATATGAGCCTATTAGGAATTATAAAGTACCAAGTACTCTTCTACGAGTTATAGACCTTAAGGATTGCAATGAGGGATATACTACTCACAAAAATACATTATTCATATGTAAATTAATTTTGATATGAAATTTGATTAAGATATTTATTTATTTTTATTCAATGAGAACTAACTTATTTCTATTTAATCAACACCCAAAACAAGGAGGTTGACCCTTACACAATTACAGCCCAAATATTTTTCAAGACAAAAAAAATGTTATTGTACTATTTAATTTGAATTTCTAATATTATTTTTGTAACAATACATTCCTTTGATTTGTAATATGACTATATATTAGTAATATTTTACACTGATCTAAATATATTATATATATAAAAGTATTAATAAGAACATAAAATATATTTATGAAGAGAACCATAATGGTGATAGAATTTTAGTAACACACAATATAATAGATCCACTAAAGTTTTAGAGTACATGAATAACATAATTATTTGATAGGTTTTTAAAATCATAGACTAAAAAATTACTATAATTTAGTTTCTTATTAAAATTATCCTAAATTAATAGCAAGCCACCTTAAACAACTAACACTCCCTTAACTTTAAAGTTCTATCTTAATAATCTCATCCTCCCTTAATTATTAAGAGATCTTGATTAAAATAATCTAAATATCGCATTAGTCAATAAATAAAAAGTTCTACATATTGAATTGAAAAAATATGTGATGGCATCACTCCAAACTAATTATTTATCATTATTTATATAACAAATTTAATATGAATTTACATTACATTTGGAAAGGGCTATCTCAACTATCCAATGTGCCCAAATTAAAGCTAAAAATGCCCATGAGGAGATAACTATATAATGTTTATTCCATAGTTAAATCTTTGACGTGAAATAATTTGTGCCCATGAGACCTCCACGATCACCAACTACTAAAAGGTCTTGTAGTAATTTATATGGAGATTCCAAAGAAAAAATGAGTATAAGAGGTAGTGTATAATCACTTGTAACAACCAAACATTTGATTTATGCCTGATTTACACCTATATAGTTTTATACTAATTCACATTCAACAAATAATTTTTATATTATGCAAGAACTTTGAGTCTTTGTGCCTTTATTTAAAGCACATAATAATAATATTTTTTGATAAAATATTTGTATTTTTTTTTAAAATATCAAATTATTAAAAGGTTTCATTGACATTACTACATGTACTTACTACAAGGTAGTTCAATTTCATTAGTCAGTACAATAGTACAATTGGGAATGCATATCTAACACCGACACACATAGAGAATTATTTAGCTAATGGGGTTGAGTGCAAATTTTTGGCCCTATAGCCAATGCCAATAAACATCCCCAAACAACCTTCAAAATGCCCATAAATTCTACTCAAATAGGGATCAACAAAAATGTATTCATTGTGAAAAATTAGATTTCTATAGGATTTAAACTAAATACAATATTGATGAATTGACGGCATAGAGCTAAATCCCACCCTACATCCTCTCATATGTTAATCTTATGATCAACATCTACACATATGGTTATCATTGATTGATGTTTATACCTCACCCAAATTTGGGTGCATTAAATGACATACATCACCCAATAAATGAAGCAACAAAAAAAAGTACAAAGTTTCATTTAGGTCCACTTTGTTTTATGAGATTTTCTACTAAAATGATTAGAAAGTAACAATAAAAGTGATATATTAAGTATAACAAGTACCTTTGCAAATCTCTATTCTTTTATATTTCTCCTAATATCTCACTCTATTGGTTCACACCTTTAGGTTCATGAAATCTACTCCTTTCTTTCATCAACTCTCCTTATTTCTCCTTGCTCTATTCTTCTTCACATTCACAACAATATCAACATCATAATCAACATAATTAGTAATATGATCAAAAATAAAAAAAATCTTGATCTCCTCTTTAAATAGTCATCTTTGGCCTTCTAGATTCTTCCATCTATTGCCACTTAATCACCATCATCAATCTTTGATTCAATGTAATTAGCCATATAGAAAATAGAACTTTGCATATTATTTTGTGTTCATCTTTCTCTTTCTTCAATCTCCATCATCATATCCTTCTTGAATTTTCCCAGCCATATATCTTCATAACAAACTTTGTCTCGTACCTTTGACCATCTTGAACTTTCAAAATTTTCATCAAAATTTGACCTTAGATTCCAATTTTCCAAACTTGTTCTTCCAGTCGTTACTTGGTGAACATAATGTTTCAAGAAAATGGGAAAATATTGACTTAGGGCCACCATGTTCTTCTTCTTACTCTTAGATATATTGTCTTCATTTCAATTTGGTTTTGGAGTTATATTGATGAGTTTGATGTGTATTGATTAGAAAACTAGCTTTGATTTAGGAGTTATAATAATGAAGTTGACATTCAATAGAAATCAATGGCATTGTTTTAATTTTTTCCCTCATGTTTCGTGAATTTTATATATGAGGAGTGGATTGACAAATATTCTTACAAATTATGAAGATATAATCTACCACCCATAGACCTATTTACTCTATCAAAGATCTCTTGCTTGCTTGAACATTTATAAAATTCATTATTTGTATAGGAGCCCATATATTAAAGATAGTAAATGATTCATTTTTCACTTGGATAATAGAGCATAAGATTGATACTAGAATATATTTTATCTTCCAACATGCCTTGGCTAAATAACCTCACCACTTCAAACACCACAACCTCACTACTTCAAACACCGCATTTAACTTGAAAATATAAAATTTAACATTAGAGAAGATAAACATCTTGTGCATAATTTCCTAGAGAACATTACCACTAAAATTCTTGTGTCCAATTTTTAATTGAGACATGGAATGGAAGATTAACTCCATTTGGCGACCCAATTCAATTTTCTTCTCTATAACATAGGTATAGGGGAGACCATCTATAACTGTCCATATTCCAATTATCATTCACTACTTGCTCACCCATATTCTGAATTCCTAAGAGTAAAGAAATAAAAATAATGATAACTAAAAGTCATAGTGGATTTAGCCATGGAAGAAGCTTCATAAATATATGTGTTTGGGCTAGAGCATTATTGGGATGAGTGACCTCCCAAGAAGTCTTGATGCTTTATTTTTATGAGAACCACCTAGATCTAACAAGTGCTAAGTATTTCATTCATTCTCATGAGAGACGAGTTCATGTGAGCCACTACTCATGAAACATGGGTTGACGAGTTCAACTCAAAAAAATACATAGTTGAATCTTAATAGCAATATCACAATTTGAACTATTGTGGAAAATATCTCCTACTTATCAACTTAAACTCTATTAATAAATACATCATATACTAATAGCTACCCTATTAAATGTCTTTAGTAGGACATATATACAAAATTATTTGCAAGTTTTGAAGGACCACTAGGGCATTTGTGCATGAGTACTAACAATTTTGAGGTTTTCATAGTATATAGTTATTAAGAGATTTTTAAGTAAGTCTTATGTTACACATTGAAATGACTACACTTTCACCATTGAACACATAATAGATCCCATAGTATGCAAAAATGAATTTAAAAATAAATTAAAATGCTATGTACTATTTAGAATTTGTAGGTGCACAAACTTAGTGATAATGACTTTAAACAAGATTCTCCCAAGTAACACGATCCTATTTTTAAAAAAGATTATATTTTAAAATATAATTAACACCATTAAAATAATGTACAATACTGTGATATAAAATTTCACCATAATGACTTGCCTACATATTTTTGCAATCCCTAACTTCCCTTATTACAAGATGTTTTCTCTAATCTATTTTCCAAACTTCTAGAAAAGGAAGCTAGACTTAAACAACCTTTGACATTCTTATAGAAAAAGAATATATCATACTTTTCAAAATACTAATATTTATTTATTTTGAACTATGTAAAATCATTCAAGATGTAGAAGTAAAATGAGCACAAATGTAAAATGAATGTTTATTTATATTTATTAAATAATAAAAAAGAACTTACAATTTATTGCAAAATAAATATTTGTCAATAAAACTAAAACACTTAAAATTTGAAGTAAGATAAAATACAACTATAATTAGAATAGTTATAAATATATGAGAGCTACAAGTTTAAATAACCACAAAGATACTTGAATGGCTAATAAAAATTTAATAAAATCAATATCCATAAAAAAATCCAAAATCATATATAAGAAAAAAAAAATGTATCCTTAATTTTTAAGGTAGTTTTATAAACTAGATAAAATAAATATTAATAAATAAACAAGCTAGTTGAAAAGATATTCTTATAAGGTGAATACAATGATTTCATTTGAATTAATTTAATGTAAAGCTTTTGTATTGCCCTTTCAAATAAGATAATTAGCACTTACACTAAAGGAGGTGCAAGGGAACAACTGATAGGAAAATTTATACCTATCCATTTTGGTAATGTTTTACTTTGTAAAAGATTTAATCCCTATGGAAATCTTTAGATGATTCAAATTAATAACATTGATTTTTAATTCTAAAATAATTATCTTGTGTGATCCAAATCTAAACATTGATTCAATGGTAAATATCTTTGTTGGAGAATTTTTTGTCATTGATTAGAACTGATGTTCTTGTTATTTTATGTTGTACCACTTAGAAGGAAACTCTCTTATATAACTAGAATGAGTTTTTATTTTGCAATTAAATTTTTTACAAATATTTGATAAAGTAAGTATAATTTGTGTTTGTGATATTTGGTTTTTCATACATGTGAGATTAGTAAATATTAATTTAATATGAATGCATTTATCATAGTATCTTGAATGAAATTTTAAAAGCCTACAATTCAACATGACATTCTTTTTTATCATCAATTATATTTCCAAATATATTTATTTCTAGGTACAAGATTATGCAATAACATTAAATCTAAGAATAATAATTTGTATATATTTTAATTGAATACACATAATATCTATTGTTATGCAATAAGAAACTACATTGCAATGGGTTGTTGTACCCAATATATGAATAATGTATCAATGAAGACCACCTTTTTTAGAATCACACAATCTCCTTTTTCTTTCTTATTTGTGCAGCCCCAAGGCTTGCATGGAGAAATACATGGTTTGATAGGATGAGGAAAGCATGGAATGAAAGATGTACATGTATTTATGCAAAATGAAGAAAGGTCAAGAGTATATGGCAAGGAATGAAAAGCTAGATGGTAGTGCCCCCAAAGCCAAGACCTTATATTGTACAAGGTGTCAACTCCTATTTTTCTATAGTATGGCTTATTCTAGCCATAATTTTGTAAGCAGTAAAAAGCTTGTATAAAAGGCTTAGGGTTAGGGATTTCATAATGTATAGTGATATTGTAGCTTCTTGTAGTGGTATTGAATTGTAACAGATTTTGGATTGTAATCACTGGATAATAATAATATTCAACTTATTGTTGGTGGACATAGCCAAGGGATTGGGTGAACCACATTAAATCTTTGTGTCTTATGTTCTCTTCTATGTGATCTATTATTTTTTGGTAATGCTTATATTTGTATGTAATTATTATTTCTATTCATGGTTAATCCTGACAAGTGGTATCAGAGCTAGATGGTTATAATTTGTTAAGTCAAGCCATCACCATTTTTATTTTATTTTTAATTTTATCTATCCTCTGTGGGAAGGTCTCACAATTGAGTGGGAGTTGCATAGTTGAGTGAGAGAAATGATAGATGAGGGTAAGCTAAAGATTGAGAAGTTTAATGGGAAAAAATTTTAGTTATTGAAAATGCAAATGGGGGAATATCTTTATTAGAAGGATTTATGGCAGCCATTGGAAGGAAAAATAAAAAAATAGGGAACTATGATAGACAAGGATAGAGATATTTTAGACAGAAAGGCACTTGGAAGCGTTAGACTATGTCTATCACCATCAGTGACATTTAACATTACAAGAGAAAAGATGATGGAAGATTTGATGCAAACTATAGTGAAATTGTATGTAAAGCCCTCCCCTTCAAATAAGGTATTTCTCATGAAGTGTTTATTTAATATGAAGATGATAAAAGGTGGATCTATTGCAGATCATTTAAATGAGTTTAATACTATTACTAGTCGGTTATCTTCTGTGAATATCAATTTTGATGAATAAAATAGGGCTCTCTTGATTTTGTGTTCTTTGCCTGAAAGCTAGAATGGATTGGTAATGACTGTGAGTAATTCTTCTTCTAGATCTAATACCTTAAAATTTAATAATGTGATTGGTGTTATATTGAGTGAGAAAAATCATAGGAAAACCTCAGGTGGATCTACATCAGGAAGTGTTTTGAATGCACAAAGAAGAGGTGGAACAATTGAGAGAGGAAATAATTTTTGAAATTATGGGATATCAAGAGGAAATTCAAAGGGAAAGAGGTCTCAATCTAGAGGACTAAGAGATTGTTGGTACTGTGGAAAACCATGGCATAATAAGAAAGATTTTTGGACTAAAAAGAATAATAAAGGATACAAACCAAATAGGAACAAGGAGGAAAATGTGGTAAGTAACAAATCTGAAGAGGATGCTTTACTTCGTTCTTTAGAAAGTGTTGATGATTCTTGGGTTTCAGATTCTGGGTCTTCATTTCATGCTGCACCCCATAGAGGTTATTTTATTGATTATGTCCAAGAGGATTTTGGACTTGTTTATTTTGGGGATAATGAACCTTGTTAGAATGTTGCGAACATAAAGGTTAATATTAAGTTCCATAATGAGAATGAGAACCATTGGCTACTACATCAGGTAAGACATGTTCCAAGATTGAGTAGGAATTTAATTTCAGCAGCAACTTGGTGATAAGGATTGTATAGTTACTTTAAATGATAAAAAGTGGAAGGTTTCAAAAGGTTCCCTTGTACTATAAAAAGGTATAAAGGAGGAAACTTATATCTTTGTACAGGTCATATTGTTCCTTCTACTTTGATTGTTTCAGAGAAAAATGTATGTTCAAGAACAGTTGCTACAATTGAGTAAGGAAAACAAACAAATGTTGTAGATTTTGATACAATGCTATGGCACCCAAGACTTGGGCACATGAGTGAAAAATGAATGAAATTACTTCATTCAAAAAAAATTCTACTAGGTCTTAAATGTGTTAATATGGATTTGTGTGAAAGTTGTGTATATGGAAAACAAAAGATGACGACTTTTGTGAAGAGTGGGAAGGAAAATAAAAATGAGAAATTAGAGTTTGTGCATACATATCTATGGGGACCAGCTCAGGTATCTTACCTTGGTGGTTCTCATTATTATGTTACATTTATTGATGATGAAATTAGAAAGGTATGGGTTTATTTTCTTAGGTAGAAAACTGATGTATTTCAAAATTTTAAGAAATGAAAATGCTTGGTTGAGAATGAGACTAGTAAAAAGATAAAATGTCTTAGATTTGATAATGGTGGTGAGTATTGTAGTCATGAATTTGAATATTATTGGTCCACTAATGGTATTCAAAGACAAAAAATTGTTCCAAGGACTCCACACGAAAATGGAGTGGTTGAACGCATGAATAAGATAATAATGGAGCATGCAAGGAGCATGAGGTTGCATACTTGGTTGTGCTTAAATATGTAGGCACAGGTTGTCAATATTGTTCTATATTTGATTAATAGAGGTCCCTCTACTCCTTTGGTATTCAACAGGATGCATGGCCTAGTAAGAAGGTGAGTTATTTTTTTCTCAAGACCTTCGATTGTGAAGAATTTACACATATAGATTCTAAAAATAGAACCAAGCTAGAAGCTAAGCCAAAGAAATGTGTATTTGTTGGATATAAAATTGATGAATTTGGTTATAGGCTTTAGGATTTTGAACATTGTAAAATTACAAGAAGTAGGGATATCATAATCAATGAGAAAGTATTGTAAAAAGATTTCTTTTACCAACATGAGAAGAAATAAAATGATTATGTAGTATCGGATGATACTCTAAAAGATGATATTTTAGTAGTTCCTCATGATATGCAACAACCACAACAACAAATACCATACACCCCAATGAATGTTAGAAAGTCAACAAGGGTAAATCAACCTCTAGAGAAAAAATTATCCTTCTTTGTATTCTACTTTACTTACTTATTCTAGTGAACTTGAATGTCATGATGAAGCTATGTAGGTGGATACAAAGATTGAGTGGGAGTTTGCAGTGAAAGAAGAAATGGACTCTTTGCTAAAAAATAAGACATGGGATTTATGTAATTTTTTTGCAAGTAAAAGGGTTTTACAAAATAAATAGATTTACAAGTTGAAAGAAGAGGATGGAGGTAAGAAAACATTTAAAGCCACGTTAGTTGTAAAGGCATTTGCATAGAAAAAGGCATTTCTCAAGTGAAAACTGAATTGAAAAAAATTGCTCGAGCAAACTAATGGTTTTGGGAAGACTGCACTGCAAATAGTAGCACAAGGAGGGCACACATGAATTGTACAGAGGCTTTTGAAAGAAGACATTGATCCCTTCTTAAGTTAGTTGAGAAATTAAATAAATAGTGTAGTATAAAATTTTCACATTGAAGATCATTGATAATGTAGTAGAAACTTTTCACGTTGAAGATCATTTTCTAAATTTTATGGTATTTAAAGATGTAAAGCTACAAAAGTCATTATGCTACAAACAAATCCAATGCCATTAATTTTTTTTTGTGTAGAATAATCTATGGTATGCAATGGAGCAGAGACAAACAATAATTCAAACAATATTGTCAATGAGATCCATGGTGATTGCAGGTGAAGAGTCTTCCTAAATTCTCTTGGTCACCTTACATTTTTAAATGATTGTTAATGATGTAAAGAGGGACCCGATTTGATGGGACACTTGAATGACTTGTTCACGATGGAACAAGTGATCAGGATGTAATTGATGGTCATGAAGGGTTTGTAGACACTTTCAACCATGGGTGGACAAAATAAGCTCAACCATCTCATATAAGGGAATGCCTTATGCATAAATATTTTAAAGGTAAGTCAATCAACTTATAAAGAGAATATTAAAATAATTAGTCATACGATATGCTTTTCAAAGTTTAATAATATAGAATGCCATGAGTATTATGCATATTTATATAATTAAATATTTAGTGTGCATACTTTATAAATATGAATCACATGTCCATATTTTGATATTTCCAAATAGCTATCATTATATTTGAAAAGGAGTATGAAGTAAAATATTTAGAAATAAATAAAAGTCATATTAGAAGTACCATAAATTATATATATAATTTATTCTCTTAACTTTATGATTCTTAATAAAGATAGTGCCAAGAAATTAGATAAGGTTAAGAAAATTTACTAAACAATATTTTAAGATTATGAAGTGGTGAAATATTAGTAATTATGAAATTAAATTAATATGATATATAAATATAATTAGTAAGAAAATAAACATAGATATACATTGGAGTTATGCAATTGAGTATTATAATATTGTGAATTAAATAATAAATAATTATAATAAGAAGAATTGTATTAAAACTATGAAGGACAAGTATGAGACAAGAGAAGATTTGGTAATAAGTTTACCTTCTAGTTATTATTTCAATTATGGATCATAGAATCTATTTCTTTTCTATTGATAAAGTATCTTAGGGTAGGGAGTTTGTGGAAGGGAAAGGAAGAGTAATTTTGGGCACATGATGAATTATCCAATACTAAGATTAGGCCTTGAGGGACATTGCTGTAGTCTATTTCATGCAACCTTCACGCGATAAATCTACCATCTTAAGAATAACCTTGTAAAATAGGAAAAGTGGGGGAATTTTATGAAGTTCATATATTAAAGATCTCTTGAATCATTACAATTCAAACCTAAAAAGGGAATTCTTGAACAAATCAAGTAAGGTCTTAGAAGGGATCATTACAAGTGATGATATTATTTTTTTGAAGATTTATGTCAAAATTGCCTAGATGCGAGGAAAAGGCTAAATTGAAGATTTTCACTGAGGCTGCTCTACATCTACAGATCTTAGATTATTATTTTATTTTCTCAATTGAAAATACAACAAAATGCTAGAGTAAACTTGAATCCAAGACCTTCTACATGAGAATTTCATAGGTTACCATAGTGTTATAGTCTCTTTCTTAAACACAATGCTCATAATATTTAATACCTTTTTAAAAATTATCCCAATAGAAGTCTTTCATTTATGCTCATTCCACTTCTACATCTTAAATGTTTTTATTTGGTTTGAAAAAATCAAATGATAGTATTTTAAAAAGTATGTCGTATTCATTTTCTATAAGAAATTTAAAGGAACTCTAGCTTCCTTTTTGTTAGAGGTTTAGAAAAATAGATTAGAGAAAAGACTTTGTAATAAAGGAGTTTATGTAAGGTAAAATAGGTTTTTTTTGGGATTGGTAAATGACCAAAGCTTAGATTTATTTTTGTTATTTATTTTAATTAATTATCTTTGTGTTAAGAAAATTCAAACCCAAGACCTCCCACATGAGAGGTTCACAAGTTACCATTATGTTGTAGGCTCTTGCCTAAGGCACAATAGGTTTTATGGTGAACTATAATATCATTATATTGTCTATTATTATTAATAGTGTTAATTTTTAAAACATTTTTTTGTTCATTTTGATGGTATGATAAGCATGAATTTATAACTAGTTTTGTGTGCACTTATAGATTCTAAATAGTACATCTGATTCTAATGAATTTTCAACAATCCAAAAATGGACATTTCAATGTATCATCCAATACATACTTACACATGTAAGTTTTAAATGAGAAGATTAAACTAAGAAATATATTTAAGACAATTAAAGAAAGAATTGATAAAATGCATAATATAATAATAATAGTGATTAGCCAAATCTAGCATACTTGATATACACATTTATAGAAACATATACAAATACCAAATGGAGAAAAGGGAGAAGGTGAATGGCAATGTGACTTTGGCTTCACATACCCAATAATCTCCCACTTGAAGTCCAATCGGTACAACCATAAACAATCCTTACATTTCTACTTTTAGTGTTAAATCAAAATCAAACCCATAGAAGATTTTGATTTTGTCAAACTCTATTTACAACAATACAATTTAATATTCTCTAATTTTAATCAAAATAAATACAATCTATCATCAAAATGTCTTCCCTTGCAACTTTTACAAGTGAAAAATCATCCATAAATCCATCTAATAAAAAACCTCACTCTTTGTATCCTCTCCTTGAAAATCTCATCTCATTCCTATGGGTAGATTGTATACTATTCTATCTATTTCAATAAGATAGACTCCACCAAATTATGTCCATGAAATGAGACAATGAGAGAAGTGATCTATGTAAAATACATTCCAAATAGATCTGAAAGTTATTGTGTGTAGAATATACCAAGCATTATAGTAATTTCTCAATTAGGTGCAAACTACACTTGAGCTTCATTATTATATTTAGATGCCAAGGAAAATGTGATAATGCCATGGGTTAGTAGATCATCAACCCAACTTGAAAACCCACACCTAGTATCTAGTTTAGTTGAACAACCTAATCTTTCATTTCTAGAATCAAATCTTCCACATATTCTCTAACTCTTCTCAAAAACATTCTACCTCCACCATTTTGGGAAATAGGGGAGTAGAAATTATTTGCAGGGGAAGAGAGACACTTTAATAGGGTTGTAGTTCCTCGCTTATCTAGGCCATTAAGCCATTGAAATATGTATGTAAGGGAAAGAGGGGCATCTCCAAATATGAATCCACTTATAATCTAAATTATATTAGCTATTACCCAAAGGAAGAAGGATGTAAATACCAAATTTGAATTATAAAGGGGAATTCAATACAAGGAAATTGACTCTGTATTCATTATAGGGTAATGTTTATGCAAAATTGAACCAATTGATTAAATAATGTAAATCTAGATGCTATGTCTATACAATTAGCCCAATTAAGATATAGATCTAGGGTAAAGATATGAAAGGAAATAAAATATGAAGAATCACCTTGAAATATGTAGAGGAAGATGTATTTTAGCTTTGAAAGTCATCGATCTGAGCCTTTTTATGAATATCTTGAAATGAAGATGAAAGTACAAAACCTAGAAATCATTTGGCAAGAAGGAAAAAGGGATTAGGTCAACCTATTGGAAGGACATCTTATGAAATAGTTGAGGTATTCAAATGATAGTGTAAGAAACTTCTCAAGAAAAGTATCAAGGAGTAGGTTCCAGATGTGTAAGCTCCAAATTGATATCATGTTTCTACACATAGAAAATAAGGAATTTTGTGGTTGGTTTGGATAAGGGCTTACCTTCATCAAGGCCTAGCTTAAGGAAATAATCATAAATTAAAATTTAATTAATAAAGGAAATTATTGCATGTAGTCAATTTGAATTATATTAAATGATAAATACAAATACCTTCAAAGATATAATTGCATTTGATATATGATAAAATATGTAAATGCAATAGCCTTGACTCAAAGAAACCATAAAGAAATCAAAGAAGTAAAAACCTCATGTATGGGTGTGTATGTGACACTCCATGGATGAATAATGGAAGAGATTGAATAGATTAGAAGGATAGAACTTCTCCTTAGAGCCAAATTCCATTACCAACTTGAAGGAAGAAGCTTGATGCGAGAAGGAGATACTTGAATGCTCAAAGAAGAACACCTTGATTAATTTATTTAATGTGGATGTTCTAAGAGTGCATAATGTGAAAATGAAGTGCCCAAGCCTCCTTTTATACTAGTTTTTGGACAAGAAAATAACTCAAGTCAACTAGGGAGTTAAATAAACTAATTAGAAAACTAAATGACTTTCGAGCCCCAAAACCTACAACCACCAAGGGCTAGGTCAACTTGGATCAACCTTCTTGACCTATTCTCAAGGGAGGGGATAGGAAGACCTTAGAAAGGTATAGAAGAAGGTGTAGGTGAGAATGGAAGATAATAGATTTATTAGGAGATATGACCAAAAATGTAACAAAATAACACCTAAAAGATCATGTTAGAAAGAGAGAGATGATGAAGAAGAATGGAATAAAAGGGGAGTGGATAAAAAGAGACCAAAACCATGCTAAGTGGGGATAAAAGGTATCAATATGAAGTGCATACATTTTAATATTGTACATTAGTGATAGTATGAGGCAAGTCATATTGTCTATAAAGGAAGGAAGAGAAGAAAGGACAATATCACATCGAGGTAGAACATCATTAAGATTAAGGACTTAATCCCCCAAACCTAGGATCCTAAATCTATTCCCATTCATAAAATCATAGAAGAAATGTGAAAGAAATTGAAAGAAAAAAAGAGAAATAAAAATGAAAACAAATCCTAAAAGACACAAAAGAGGTTAGTACTAAATCCAAAATCAACTAGTGAAAGATACCTCAACCAAAAATGCCTTGCCCACTAATATCATATTCGGAAGGCTATTAAAAATTATAAGAGATCACATAGGAAAGAAAATATCATCACAAATGACTACATCCCTCATGATTCTATCCCACTAACATGAAAGCACCAAGAGAGGGAGAGAAAGAGGTTTGTGTCCCTTACCATGAATGATATTCAATGAAAAAGGATTGAATGGTATAATAGGTTTTTTGTGTCTGATAGTCAATCCAAAATTAAAAATTAAAAAAAAGGATCAAATGATCTGGTGGGTTTTCTTTCCTAGTAGTCAATATTGTGTGCATGTTGACGACGTAAGCATGCATGTGTACGTGTATGTTTATATCCATAGATCAATTTTATTGTATCACCATGGAGTGTAAATGTGTGTGTTACCCTAGGAGGTATTAAAGAAAAAAAAATTAGAAAATGTTCATTTCCTTGAGATGGAGAAGTATCATTAATACTCATACAAGAGTTAGCAAAAATAAAAACATAAAAGATGTGTTTCCTCCAGATGAAGAGATGTCACTTACACTTGTAGAGGATTTAGAAAATGTACATAGATTACCCATACACATTAGATTTATCATATGTTCTTGTGTGTGCAAAGGAGAGGCATGAAGCCACAATGCATAGATTTGAGGGTAACCTAAAAATTATACCCAACGAACAAGGATAAATCCCTCCAAGCCATACTCAGAATATGTATTTACTACTTGATGGTTTTCAGCAAAAATTAAGGAGGTTGTATATATACTACTCCTTAGGATTACTATGAATCCATAAACATCGTAAGGAAGATAATCAGTGATATCTACTTATATCAGCAAGGAGATATCCTCTATCAACAATATATACCATAAAATTAGCAAAGAGTGTGCAATCTTATAAGCTAAGGAAATACATAAATTATGAAAGAAAATGTCACTTATGAGAAGAGACCCTTGAAATGAAGAGATCTTATGTGGAATACAACTACCTTGAAGAGGATTTTCATGAACAAATATGCAACTTCAAGACAAAATAGGAGAATAAGAAAAAGAATGCACCTATTTACTCCCCCTTGTGTATAGGTGGAATAGGGATCCTTAGATGAAGGATGGAAAACTTTAAAGAACATGGCAAGGGTAGATTCTTATAATGAACATAGTTTTTCAAATAAAGAAGAGGTTATTATCAAGGATATGAACATCTTGAATAAGAGGGATTCATGATCAAGATACAATTCCTTATAGGAAAATAACATCACATAATAAATAAATTTTGTTGTATTGAGGAAAGTCTATTAGTGTAAATAAGTATTACTATTTACACTTTCCTTAAGTTTACTTAGGTTAATGCATTATTTTATTATTTTATTAGTTAGTCATCTAGGAGTATGCATACTCTTGTGAGTTGTCATGTTGACAACATGAGAGTTAGCACTCTAATTATGCACATGGTGTCTACAACATAGGAGTTAGCACATTATTTGAGCATATGGTGTCTACAACATCTCGACACATGGGACACCTTGTCATACTTATCCTCTCATTGGTGCTTGTATATTTACGCACAATGGAGGATGTGTACTTATTTGTCATGCTTATCTCCTAGCACCTTCGAGAGACATTCTAGATACATCTTAGAGGCCTTTATATATGGGCTCTCCTAGTATGTATGTATCTAAGAACATTTATTCATTGTCATATTGATCATACTCTTTTGGTCTACTATTGTGCTTGTGTTTGAGTTCCTTGATCTTGGGAAATTTTTCCCTAAGAAAAATTCTTACATGGTATCAGAGTTATACCGAATTCTTGCATAGTATTAGAGCTTGGGGAGATACTCTTCACATAGTTGTTCGAGACCAATCTTGCTTCTCCTCTTGGAGGACACCTCAATCCAAAGATCCAAAGAATCTATAGTAATTGTGAGCATCTAGAGCCAAAGTAGACCTCACCATTGTGTCTAGTACACCAATTCAGTGAAAATTGGCTATAAATTTGCCTATACTAGGCTAAAGTCAATTTTGAGGAAATTTTTTTTGCAAACCGGCACCAGAAGGCTTGATTTTCAAATCTAGTATGATCTATTAGATCTACACATTTCAATTGTTTTAGATCTAAAATTTTATCCTTCTCTGCAATTATTTTTGGAATCTTAGAAATTTTCAAAAAAAAAAAAGCCCTACAAGCCTCTGTAAAGAAAATTATTTTGTAGGAACTGGGCAATGACACCTCGGCCCTTGCAAGGAATATTTGTAGAATATTCCTTCATATAACTGACATTAATCAACTCTAATTTTGGTGGGCACCACACCAAATCTTGTGAGCTAGAATCTAGCATTGGCCCACACATTTTGGCACAACTAACAATGCAACCTTTGGCGATTAGTAATTTGGTAGGTTTACGCTTTATGTGAGATACCATGAGCTATTTCTTAAAAACACATGTCATGTTTTAATACCCACCAATGTGGGATTAATTAGAGTTCACTAGCAACTATAAATTAGAGTTTTTCAACCACCCCCTCTCCATCTTTGGCACCATAAATTGATCCTAGCCCAGCAAGAGCAGATTCTAGTAATGGCATTAAGAAACTGATACTCTAGTGTCTATAATACATAGAGATCCTGACACTATTGAGATTTTCCATAATCTCACCAATTTTTGGTTTTTTGGCCAGCCTTTTTATAATTTTTATGTCACATCAAATAGCATAGAATCTTGGCTAACAAGTGACCAAAAGCAGATGTGCCCACTTGGCACCCCCTACAAGCCACAGAGTTGACTCAATGCTCAGTCAATAGCCTCATTGGATCCCTATCAACAAATCTACCACCTCAATAGCCCTCTACATGGACCATAATTTTTCCATGTAAGCAAACACATGTCAGACTGTATAGGTTTTGTACAAATCTATACATGCTAACATCATCATCCGTACAGGACACATCATCATTGATGTCATCAAGAGACCAAATTTAGCTAACATCATCAATTCACTGCTTTAAAATTGAATGTTGTATGACCATCATTTCTAGGAAAAATAGAACTATTGCGACATTTGTTTGATCGTCAAATTTAAGTTTGCATTATGCTACCTAGACCTCTCTCTAGATTTAGTTTTGATTTGACAATTTGACTTTGGAATACCATAACTCAGTCATCTGGACCAAAAATCAATTGTAATTTTTTTAAATTTTGGGTAGAATATCTTGAGCTCTTCAGTGGCGCTATTTTTTTCTAGTTTTGGTGCACAAATTTGTCATAAATTGTGTCTTTTTTTGATTGTACCTATCCAATCTTGCATATTGCAACATTTACTTCATTTAGGCTCATCTGGACTCAAAAATAGGTTCCTTTTTTTTGAAAGTGCATTATTTTCTGTCTACTTTTTAGATCTACAATTAGATTATAGGGTTGTGTGGACAAAAGTATTACTTTCAGCATTAGGGCCTTTTCTATATTGTATTCTTTGATTACTTCTCAAAAAATTTGTACATCTGAGCTATAGTGCTTAATATTATATTTGAGTCTCAAAAATTAGTTGCAACAAGAAAAATCAAAAGCCCACATTATGCACTGTATCATATATTAGGGGGGGTTGATTGATCATTTTTTGCATTTTGGGGGGTACATTTATTGATCTCATGGCATCTTGTCACATATGTTAGTCTAGTTTAAGACTGAAGTTGACACCCAAGAACTATAAAAAATGGAGCACTTTGATGTTTGATCATCTAAGAGAATGTTAGGAAGTGATTCCCTATCTCTTCTTGAAGATACCACCACCTCATCCAAATTGGGAAGATTATCTTCATCGTCTTATTCACTTTATCTATCAAATTATGAGTAAGGAATATTTTGCTCCTCTTCTTATGGCTAGTTTTCCTCATGATGTTTGGATGGCTCTTTGGGAAGCATATGGAGATCCATGAATTCCTCCCTTTCTAGAGGACATTCTATCTTTAGCAGCTTCAGTATCGGTTCCTCCCACTACATATGAGATGACACCTCCTAATGCTCTTGTTGATACTATTGATCTAGTTCTAGCTGTAGACATTTCTAATTTAGTGCAGCAGGAAATATTTTATCTTCCTACTTCAGCTTCATGGAATGACTTCCTTATAGATATTGTAGGTCTATTCGTGGAGTCTCACATTGAAGATGTGGGAGACATCATTGATGATATTTTTTTTCTCTTTGTTGAGGTGAATACTTCATCCATTGCCATAGTGATAGATCTAGCACAATAGGGTACACCTTGTCTTCCATCTCTAGCATTAGTGGATGACTTCTTGATAGATATTTCAAGTTTTTTCATGGAGTCACACATAACAGATTTGGGAGACTTCATAGATGATCTACATCTTCTCTTTGATGAGGAAGATCCTTCTCTAGTTGTTGTGAGGGCTCACTCTAACCCTCTTGTTCATTCTCTGCATGATCAATCTTCATAGGTTGATGTGATTGTGGTTTCTTATGTATAGCAGCTGTAGGAGGTCTCTTTATCACTTGAGAACATGGTTTATTCTTTGGAACAGGTTTGACATCCATCCTTGCTAGATCTGCTCTCATTTTATTTCCTATTATTGGAAGGGGTGACTATCAGCATCAACATAGGGACAACTGAGCAGGTTTCAAAGACACCATTCATCTTCAAGATTCTTTCTACACATAGGGGAAGCATCTCACCTATACCTCTACCATTGTTTCTTCCAAAGGGAAGGAACATTATTCAGTGCTCATGGATCAACTTCTAAATTGGAGCAGCTCTCACTGATCAACACACTACATTTGGGGGGGGCGGGGGGGACTACATTGTCTCCTTCTTCTTTTTTTTATGGGGGGACTTTTTCCTTGTATGGGATTTTTTCCTTCTCCCATTTCTCTATGGTACATATCTCTCTTTTTGGGGGAGGGTTTTTCCCACATGGTTTTCCCTCTTTCCTTGTTTGTAGAGAGATTGCATTGCATTGTCTATTCAGCATTGCATTATGTACATGGATACCTAACATAGCCTAGTAACCAGGACCCATTATGCATTTCATCCTAGCTTTTGTAAGCTTAAGTGCATTCCCCTAAGTTGCACTTAAGGGGGGGTGTTGGTGTAAATAAATATTTACTATTTACACTTTACTTAATTTTACTTGGGTTAATGCATTATTGTATTATTTAATTAGTTTGTCACCTAGGAGTATGCATACTCTTGTGAGTTGTCATGTTGACAACATAGGAGTTAGCACTATAATTATGCACATGGTGTCTACAACATAGGAGTTAGCACAATATTTGAGCACATAGTGTCTACAACATCTCTACATGTGGGACACCTTGTCATACTTATCCTCTCATTGATGCATGTATATTCATGCACAATGGAGGATGTGCACTTACTTGTCATGCTTATCTCCTAAGACCTTCTAGAGACTTTCTAGATACATCTTAGAGGCCTTTATATATAGACTCTCCTGGTATATATGTATCTAAGACTATTTATTCATTCACATATTGATCATACTCTTTTGGTCTACTATCATTCTTGTGTTTGAGTTCCTTGATCTTGGGTGATTTTTCCCTAAGGAAAATACTTACATTGTATTAGAGCTCTAACATGGTATTAGAGCTATACCAAATTCTTACAAAGTCAAACCCTACACAAAAAGAGATAAAGAATGTACAAAAAACCTTGTCCCCCAAGGATGAGACAAGAAAAAGATTATATGGTAAACTTATGCCATAATATATCAAAAATAGAAGATGTTGGTGTAATATCTTGGATTTCCCAATCTTTAAGAGGTGAGAATTTTCATAGAGAATCAATATAATTAGGATCCTTAGGATCTAAGTTAGAATTTGTAAAAGTAAGGTAATTAGAATCATATTTTTCATGAAGAAATAAATTGAAGTAAAATACATTGGGAGAGGAATTAGAAGGAATATCAAATGTGTGGTTTTCTACTTCTAAGGCAATCTTAGGAGGAGTATAAACAAAACTCATAAAGACCTCATCTATAGAAGAAATATCAAGTAAATGCATAGAAAGAGGTTGATCATAAGTAATAACCATGTCAAAATTTGTCTCATGAGGAATGGAATAGTCCAAGTCCTTATCTAAGGGATCATCCCAAGAAGGAGAATCATCTAAGGACGGAAAACACACATTAGAGGAGGAACTTTCATAAGGAAGAGAGTAGTTAATATTCTTATCCAAGGGCTCATCCCAAATAGTAGAAATCTTAAGGTTAGGAACATCATGAATCAATAAAGGTTGATCAACATCATCTTTAAGAAGATGAGCCTTAATAGAAGAACATATTGAAGCATCATCATATGCATAAAATGGAATGCCTTGAAGATCATGAAGATAATTTGAAAATAAAGATAAAACCCCATTTAAGAGAAATGTAATCTAAAAATGAACTTGATGCAAAAAAATTCTATTTTCAAAATACAAATATATGAAATGTAAGCTATATGAAAATAATGCAAAAGGAGATCTAATTTCACTAATACAAAGTAGATCTAGATACACAAATAAAACACCTAATAAAAAGAATGGAATAAGGGATATCAAGAGATATGACTCCAAAATCCTCAAGAAGGGGGAAAGATGTCAGGCTCACTAAAAGAAGGTAAACACCCAATAAAATGAAGAGGAGCAATCTAACACCACAAAAGAATGTGTTGATAGAGTCAAGTTCATGAAAAGAAGGTAAAAACCCAAAATAAAACTATGTAACACCAAAAATAAGGGTGGACTTGTCAAGTTCACCAAAATGTTTAGGGGAAAAGGGTGACACTTTAATAGGGTTGTAGGTATCCCCTTATCCATGTCACTAAGCCATTGAAATATGTATGCAAGAAAAAGAGGGAAATCTTCAAATATGATTGCACTTATAATCCAAAATATATTAGCTAGGACCAAAAGAAAGAAGGGTTCTAATAAAAAAATTTAATTATAAAGGAAAATGCATTACAAGGAAATGTACTCTTTAGCCCTTATAGGGTAATGTGTATGCAAAATTGAACCAATTTTGTAAATAATGTAAATCTAGATGTTATGTGTACATAACTATCGCAATTAAAATATAGATCTAGGGTAAATACATGAAATAAAATAAAATATGAAAGAATTACCTTGAAATATGTAGAGGAAGATGTATTTTATCTCCAAAAGTTGGGGATCTGAACCTTTTTCTAAATATATGACCATAGATCCTAGAATGAAATGATGAAAGTAACACACAATAGAAATCATTTGGAAAGAAGTAAATAAGTACTAGTTTGACCTATTGGAAGGATGCCTTTCAAAATGGTTGATGTAGTCCAACAAAAATGTAACAAACTTCTCTAGAAAGCTCCCATACAATAGGTTCCATATCTATAAGCTCCCAATTGATATCTTATTTCTACACAAAGAAAAGAGGGGTTTTTGTGGTTAGTTTGGATGAGGGCTTGCATTGGTCAATACCTATGTTAAGGAATTAACCATAAATTGTAATGTAATTAATAAAGGACATGCTTGCATGTAGTAGATCTAAATAATATTAAATGAGAAATAAAATTATCTTCAACTATGCAATTGCATTTGATATATGATCAATAAGTAAATGTAATAGCCTTAAATCAAAGAAACTATAAATACATCAAAGCATCTAGAACCTCATGTATGGAAATGTATGTGACATGTCATGGATTAATAATGGAAGAGATTGAACAAATTGGAAGGAGAGATCTTCTCATTAGAGCTAAACTTCACTATCACCTTGAAGGAAGAAGCACGATGCAAGAAGGAGATACTTAGACTAGAATGCTCTAAGAAAAAAACTTTTATTACTTTCTTTCTTTTTGATGTCTTGAGAATGAATGATGTAAAGATGAAGCCCCCATGCCTCTTTTTATACTATTTTTTGGGCAAAAAATAACTCAAATTGATTGGGGAGTTAAATAAACTAATTTGAAAACCTGAGGACTTTGGGCCACTAAACCCTACAACCATTGAGGACTAGGTCAAATTGCTTCAACCTAATTACACAATAGGTTGACTAGTTGACATAGTCTAAGGGGAGGTGATAGGAAGGCCTCAAAAAGGTCTAGGTTAAGGTATAGGTGAGACTGGAAGATAATAGATTGATTAGGAGATATGGCCAAAAAGGTGATGAAATGACACCTTGAAGATCATGTCAAAAAGAGAGAGATGATGAAGAAGCATGAAATTGAAGGGTAGATGAAAAAAAGTGACCAAAAACACACTAAGGAGGGGTGAAAGTTTCAAAATGAAGTGCGTCAATTTTAAGATGGTACTAAGATTATCAACATTGTCAAATTTTAAATTCACTTTGGCCCTCTATGAATCCATAATAGATTTATTTGTATCATTTATCAAATATGAATGAATGACCACCTTTTCCTTATCTATAACAACCTCTAGCCTTCTCACAACAAGTTTTTTGAAAATATGAGAACTTTAAAAAGTAGTCTTCTTATTGTTAGTGATCGTTGCAACATTCTTGATAGAAAATACCTTTGAAAATCCAACAATAGATAGAAACCTCAATGCCCATTGCCACTACTTTGTTTCTATTCTCCATAACATACTTGGAAATCTCCTTAACCACCAACATATTCTCCTCTACAAAAATTCTAAGATTATCTTTCCCAACATTAGGCATGTACATCTACAAAAGTAGAGCATCTTGGTCTTCTAAGTTCCAACATGTCCCATGTCTTCTTTACACTCACCTTTTATCAAGAGGCCATTAGTGATCTTTAAACATCACATATTAAAGAAAAAATTAAGCTAAAAAAAGTAAGTCAATTTTAACTATTTAGAACTTTTAATCCAAGAATCAAACCTTAGTATGTGATGTCTAAGCCATCCATTATAAAATATTTATGACAGATTTGGTAAGCTACCAAATAAAAACCCCTTAGTAGATAATAAATAATGTTAAAAAGGTTAAGAAAATTCCCTTGGTAAACATCCACAACCAGTAGGATTTGGAATTGCTCCTCCCTTGGATTTTCTATCAAATTTATGCCATTGTAGGCCCTAAATTATTCCAAAAAATAATTTTGAACCACATGAAGTTAAGAAAAAGAGGAAATAGAGCATTGAATTCTTTAGTTAGGATGTTGAAGAAGGTATTTGGCCCAACTAATTTGTCATCCATTTCCTTAATTTGTTGAAGAAAAGATGTGAGAGTGTCCATTTCAACTTTTAAATATATTGAAAGAACTCCTTATTCAAATTTTGTTTGCATATTCTAATATTATATCCAATATGTTGGGCTTTCATAAAAGAAAAGAATTTTATAGGATGGTCAAAAGAAAACTTAGAAATCTCTTGCCCTTGTCAATTCAAGTGTATGTTCTTGTAGCTCATCAACACTATAAATTACTCATAAAGACAACATGAGCCAATTATCAATTGTATCTCTAGAATTCATTTTCTATATTCTTTGTTGACATTCCCTAAATACTACCATATTATTCTGTAATGGAATTAGCATTTCTATTTCTTGTGTCTTGCACTTCTTCATATTCCTTCCTTCACCCTACACTCTTGCTAAACATAGACTATCAATCTATTTGTATACAATATTTCCAGCCACAAGTTGGTTTATTCAATCATTAAATTACAAGACAAAGGAAATATATTATAATAGATATAGGTCAAGACTTAAACCATTAGAAACTATAAGAAAAATTCCATACAAGTGCAATAAGTTGTGCAAATTATCAAGAGGGTTGATAAATTAAAGAACAACATAGAATAGTGTGCTATTAGCTTTGCAGGTCATGATTCTTCCATTGAAAGTTGTGATTTAAAAAAAAACCATTAGAAAAGTGCATCCCAGGATAGGAGCAAACCAATATTGAGATAACTTCATCTAAAATCATTAGAAAGATAAGCAACCTAGACAAAGGATAAATGTTATATGTAGTACACACCATAAGGATCTCATTAGGAAATGCACCAATAGGATTGATCACTACCTAAAATAATAAGGATTGATCACCACCTATAAAAAAAATATGAAACTATCCAAATGAATAGTACATCAAATTTAATCACATTGACAAGGGAGTACATGATGCATTGTACATATTTTCTCATTTCATCAATTTAAAATTTGCACATAGCACAAAATAGCAATGAAATCTTTATTTTAAATTTGACTTTCCATGAAAATATGGGAGCATATAATATACACATTTCAATCTCATCTTTTCTTGTTAGTTAATAAAATATTTCATCAAGATGAATTAAATCATCTTAAACTAGTATTAAATAAGACATAATGATACATTATAACAAATATTTTATCATTAAATCAACACACATTTTTTTCTAGATTAAGGAAAAAACAATAAAATTATGCTTCGCATATTCATTAGTAATGCAAGATATTCATATCTAATCATAATAAGAAAATCCAATTTTTTTCATAATGAAATATGTGGAGAATACATAAATCATCATCATTTTCAAGTATGATAAGTCATCCAGAGCCCACCATCCACACAAAAGATGGTGGATAGTGAACATATGCATTGCAGCACAATATGATGAAGTACAACAAGTGACGTATCAGTATTGATCTAGAAGGGAAGGAAAATCCTTGGGTTAAGTGCTATAAAGTTTGTAATATTTGGAAATATTTGTGGTTATTTCCATTTAGGGTTCCCTCACCACAAGAATTAATAATGATGGCAAGAGGACAATCCGCAAGTATTATTTGATAAAGTTAAAATGACCAAGGATGATCATTTTGAATAAACATAATTGAAATTCCCTTATGTTTCACACTATGCATGGGGATTATAGCTAAAAACATTTAATAATGATGGGAATGGTATTGTTCACATGTGCTAAAACTAGAGGGAGTTTAGAAATAATGACACCTTGTGATCTTATGATAGGAATCAATTACTTAATCATGTTCATTTTTAGCATTATATTTTTAAACAACCTTGACATTCAAGTTTTTTCCTACAACAAGGGGATTTCAGTGCATATTGAGGGATTGCTGATTGATCTTTGAGAAGGAGACATGGATGCTAGTTCAAATTGTATTGAATCAAACAAGATTGAAGATTGTATTAGGGATAGTGAGGCAATGTGGTTCTATTTGTAGGAAGGTAGATAGTTGTCATTTATGGAATGCATTGAAGGGTATGATGAGAATGTGTCCCTATAATTTGTCAACACCTAGACTAACAGGAAGGTGAACATCAATGGGGTGGTCTTCAAAATGATGTAGGGGCTCATTGCTAAGGTGGGTAGTTTGGTTCTGAAGAGTAGGATATGGTGTGAATAGCCTAGAGTTTTGGATGAAATGAGTCTGCAAAAATTATTTCACCCTAAGGAGGAACATGTTTGCATGTGTGGTGGCTTCTCTAAGGAGGACCTAGCCGAACTATGGGACATTGTGTGCTATGCCATCATGCACTCCATTACACTTGAAGACCAGTTCTGGATGTTGTACTATTACCACTTACCTATTTTAAACCACTTTAGGAACCAAGACTTGATTTCCTTCCCATACCTTATTTTGCAATTGATGGAGGATAGTATTTTTAATGTTAGGAAAAAGAGGGGAGAAGGAAAACCCTTTTATATCTTGCACCAAGCCTTCATGTTTAAACTCTATAAATTTTAACTCACCCTCAATGGACCTCTTATAATTAATCCCCTTGCTACTATGATGCTCCAAGTCTCCACTAACCCAAGCCCTAGATTGACTTCAAAGAAGGTGGACAAATTTCCCTTGGTTACCAAGAAAAACATTAGCATTATTGACTCTGATACTAATATCGAGTGGAGAAACAAAGTTGCTAGGAGATCCAAAAAATGGCTTAAAATGGAAAAATTTAAGACCCCTCCCTAACATTATGTGAGTTCAGAATCCACAAAGATTGAAATGAAATCCACTAGGAGGAAAGCTATTCACCCTGGCTCCAAGAGTAAGGATATTTCTAGCCCGTCCCATGTTTTGGACACCATGGTAGCCAACCCATCCCCAAATAAGAGTTTGAGTGAAGATATCACCTCCCCTATGAAGGAAGTTTCTAAGGGTGGGGGGGAGGGGAGAGGGGCATCACATCCATGAATAGGATCAAAGAAAAACTATGTTGGATAGGTTCAAGAAGTCCATGCATGACCTAGCTAACAATCAAGAGGCCCTACACCAAAAATTTGGAACCCTTGATAAGTTTTCTATGAAGGTCATGTACTTAGTGGCCACCACTCTATATTTTCTATAGGTGCACAATGAGGAGAAGGAATCTCAGAAAGAGAGTGATACTGCCCACTCCCTCTACAGCTTTCTAGTCAATAATTGGCTCAAGACCCTATTAGGTAAGCCCATCAAGGAGGAGAAGGAAAAACTAGTCATAAAGGACCTAGATGAGAAAGAGGGGGAATAGCCCCTATGCCTTTATTTATTTTTTCTTTTTTTTGGATATGGTTAACTGTAAACTTCATCCCTAGTCTAGCATTTTTTATTAAAGTGGATCTTAGTTGGCTTAATAGCAGCACTTGTAAGTTATGTTTTTGGTACACTTTTTTTTATCAAATGCATGGTGTGGTTTGTTATGTTTATATTGATACTAAGAAGTGCCAAGTTATGTTGTTAATCATTAAGATGTTTTTGATGGCCAAAAAAGGTATTTTTTAGATAGTAGGGAGTAACTACCATCTATTCTCTAGCCCACTATACTATAGGGTCAGGCAATAGTTTAACTCTTACCACATTACGAAGAAATAATTTCTCACAACAAGAAGGAAATAGAGAGGTTTTACATAATGCATCAATAATAATTGCACCAAAAAAATATATTCTTTTAATCACTTATGAAATGTCTCCTAAGTGGAATTAACCAATTATCACCCTTACCTAGTCCTCCAAATCATCAATCATTTTTAGGGACTTAGATCTCCTACCTAAGGATTTCTCTAATCCCACATTTTATAAATTCACAATCAATGGCTTATTTCATTCACTTGTATTTCCTTAACTAACATCTTTTGATAGTCATACTTCAAACATAGAGTAAAAATAAAAGATATGTTTGTTACAAGCTAGAGTTGTCATTGCACCAAAAGATTAACTTGTCAATGCCCAAAAACAACCACTAGAATTATAGAACACATGAGATGATTAATTTATGTCACATATCCTAAACGGAAATGTTAGTAGTTAGTCCAACAATCCCCTCCTCAACATTACCCAAGGAGATTCGGACCTGTGATCAAGCTTTGATACCACTTGTTACAAGCTAGAGTTGTTGTTGCACCAAAAGATTGACCTGTCAATGCCCGATATAGCCACTAGACTTATAGAGCACAAGAGATAGTTAAGCCATGTCAAGAATCTCAAAGGGGATTATTGGTGATTAGTCCAACAATGTTTATTTTATTTATGATGATCCTTATTACACAAACCTTTATATAATTCATTTGGATAACAGATGAAATAGAAACTCTTAAGCATGGTCACTCATACATCTTTTTCATATGACATCACATAAGAACTATATATAACAACAAAGAAGATAACACATGGAGTTAATTTAGTAAACACAAACAATTTAATTCACAACAATAATATGGGAACATGATTAACTAGAGACCTCGCTATTGTAGCCTGGGATCCAATACCAAATGTAATGTCCTACAGAGGAAATTTTGGCACAATAAAATAAAATATTTTTAAATGATATTCATCACTTCAAAGTTATAAAATTAATATTACAAAACAAGTCATATTTAATAATAATAAAATCTATCTCTCTTTAATGAGATCTTTCCTTTCCATTAAATTATATATATTTAACCATATATCTAGATGATTGATAAATTTAAAATGCATCATGTCCACATCTCCTTTCCGTTCACAATTTTAATTGTAACTAATTAAATTATTTTACAATAGTATATCATACAAGTAGCACAAGAAAGAAATATTGTAACATTATTTTATTTTCTCAAAATAGACTATACTATCTAATATTATACATGAGGATATCATGTGTATAGGGTTTGAAACATAAAAACTTATTATTATTTGGGTCTAGGATGTAGATGTAGATGAACTTCCCTAATTTCTTGACTTGGTATTATTAATTTTGTTATTAAACAAAGGTGTGATATATATTGGTAATTATGGAGGTTCATCGATACCAAGAAATGAAACTTTAAGTGTATTTAATCTATCAACTATATCATTCATATTTGGTCTTTCTTGAGGTGACTCCCTTGTGTAGAATAACCCAATTTGTATAAATTGAGTAAGGCATTCCATTAACATAGGTGTCCCTAAATCTTGAGCATCTATAAGCAAGAAATTAGCCACCTCATTAGAGATTCTATTATGAAAATGCATTTGCATCTATTTTTTTAGATTGATTCCTTCAATAAACATATCATGTGTTGGTTTCCTTCTTCTTAATAACTCTAAAACAAAAATTTCATAACTATATACATCCCCTTTTACATAATGGTTTTCACCTATTCCATACTCTATAATAAAAATAAAAGAAGAAAAATTTAATTCTTAGTTATTTAGATAATACAATGGTTTATAAGATAAATAAATAAAATCAATTAGTAGAGAACCCTAAAAAGTACCTGGTGCAATGTAGCCAATAGGTCCTTTAAGTGCATTTGTAGATGTCAAAGCTTCTAAAGAATTTCCAAAAATAATATTGGAAATGCCAAAATCTGCTATATGCCATCTCCTCATAGAACATTACTGGGCTTGAGGTCACAATGAAAAACTTGAACATAGAATGATGGTGAAGGTATCCCATTCCTTCTATTATCTTTATCTCCATCCTTATTCAATCACTAAAATTTAATATACATGTACCCCATTTGGAAGGGTATAAGAATTTCTCTAAAATTCCATTTGACATGAAAGGAAGAATTAAGGATTTAAAATGAAAGTTGGAGCATTCTAAAACAATTTTAGTTACATTTTGATGTTGAACTCAAAACTCCCAATTCCTAAAAAATTTTCATTACTATACATAGTTGTTGCATTTACAAGCTCTTTAAATGTAATTTTGGAGGCCATACTTTGAGATTAGGGATATTGGAATATCTATATGATCTATAGGAAAATACTACAAATAGAAGAGACATTATCAAAATTCCATTTCCAACTACAAGAGGAATTATTACCTTTTTGGAGACTAATGGGTGTTTGATATTAGATTGAGAGCAGGGTGACAAGTTTGACCATACACCACAGAAGCCAAGATTTATCATAACTTCTGAGGCATCAAGTGTTGCTAAAGCTCCTCCATGTGGTACCTCCCTAGTTAACTAGTTTGAAGAGAGATTGAGATGCTTGAGCATTTTCATCTTTTCAAAACCTACTGGTATCTCACCTAAAAAATTATTGCAAGAAAGATCCATGTATTGTTTGCAGAACTCCCAATGATGGTGGGATTGATCCATCAAATACATTTCCAGAAATATTTAGATATTCCAACCCCTTCCATCTTTCCATTGCACTGGGAATGCCTCTAGTAAAATTGTTTTGAGAAATATCTATAGCTAAAACCATAACCATTTTTCTCATTTCCAAAATAGAATCTTGTAATAATTTCCAGAAACACTAAAATAGAATTAGAGATTTTCAAGGCCTACAAATTTTGCTGATATATTTCCTATTAATTTTTTGTGCACCAAATCCACCTTTTCCAGTCTTGTATCTCCCTAAATTGGTAGGTATTTTCCCTAATAATTTATTGTGATGAAGATTAAGCTCTCTTAATTGTGGAAGCTGCACAAGGCTATCTTGAATTCACCCCAGAGTTATATCATTTTTGGGATCACATCTCATCTCTTGAATAGATGAATTTCTAATTGCATAAATAGGAAGAAGAGTTCTTAATACCTTGTTGACTATTATAATATCATCTATTTTTCCTCCCATAGCTCTAATTGCAATTACACTTGCTTTGATTCTTTCATTATATTTAACAATGTTTTCATCTTCTCTCATTTTCATCTAATCAAAATAGCCTCTTAAACTTTCTTCTTTGGATCTTTTCACATTGTCATCTCCTCCATAAATTATTGCTAGCTTATTCCACATGTCATAGGCAGTAGGATAATCTTTGAATTCATCAATTTTAGAAAAGTTGAGAGAGGGAGCAATATCAATCATCATTGTGTTGTGAATCTTCATTTCCACCATCTGATCCATAGTTAAAGTCTTCGAAGGTTCCACATATTGATTCTCTAAGAAATGTAGACATGTATCTCTAATGGTTGGATACATGTATCTCTAATAGTTCCCAGATGTAGGTTCATGAGTTCTTGTCATGTTACAAAGTTATCTCTATTAAGCTTAGGGATCTCTCTTTTGTAAGACATCTTGATCTTTAGCTTAGGTCCTCAAAACCTTTCCTATAAGAGCCAATAACTCTAATACCAATTGCTGGAAATATAATAATAACTAAGAGGAGAGGGATGAATCAGTTACCATATAAACAATTCCAAATCTCTTATGCACCTATACAAACTTCTTACATATCCAAATCCTTGCACATCTCAATTAGAACTAGATAAGCATTGTAGCTTAGTTAACAAAGAAATATTAATATAATGATTTGTTCTAATCTTTAGTAACTTAGTTGCAGAAAGATAAAGCGATAAGAAAATAACACGGACACATGAGACAAAAAGATTTAACATGGAAACCCTATTTGGGAAAACCACCAATGCAACTAGTTATAACATTTCACTCTTCTGAAGTGATCCCTATTAAGAGCCAACCCTGTTAAAGATTACAAAGCATGTTGTTAGGTGTGACCCTATTAAAAGAGTTGAATCACCCTATTAGGAGTGGCCTTGTTAGAGGTCTTAAGACACTTCAATCTAGAAATTCCACCTTGATAGAGGATTTACAAAATAACATTAAGCCAACTTAGTTAAGAGATTTATTTAGGTTTACAATTGTTAGAGAGTAATAATGATTGACTTGATTGATGAACCAACTGATTTATAGATTTAGATCACTTTTCTAGTTTATCCTCTAGATCCTTCTATTGGAATTAGAATAAGAAAGGTAAACTCCTTAGGGGGGCTGAATCAGTACTTTAAACTTTGACCCATAAAATATTCACCACTAATCCATCTCACATATTTAATATGTAAACTAAAATACCATGCAAAACATATACATTTAAAGCTTGTAAATAAGTGAACATTCACACATATATGACACTAGATATTATTACCTAGAAACCCTAAAATGAGAAGGTAAAATTATGGTGGGGATGACACCCACAAATCTTCACTACTGTAGTAATAAAGTATATCCAATGAAGGTTACAATATTTGATCATGATCCATGATCCACCCTGTGAAAGGTTTGCCCTATTACAAGGCTTATAAAGACTATTAGGTCTCACCTTGTTAGTGGATTTCAACACCCCATTAGAAGTGTACCTAGTAAAATGATTTCAACTCACAATTAAGCACATTGTTAGAGGATTGAAATATAGCTTGTTAGGACTACTATGGTAAGAGATTTAATTGATTCACTTGTTAGAATGTCTCAGCAATGATCTTGTGGTTAGCACTCTTATGCTTGATGATAGATCACCTCTATTATGTTGTGCACTTGATCCTTCTTGATCTAATATCTCTAAACTATTCATTGTTTCCTTCCTCTATTCTCCTTTAACTGATTCTACAATTCAGATAATAATACCTTAATCACCATGAATGTACCAGTTTGTGCATGCAAAACTCTCCTTAATCATTCATTCATTCCCTTTCACTCTCATATGAAGTTTAGGGTTTTCCCTCCTTAAGAAGACCTAGGTGACTTAGGGTTAGGTATTAATCAATGGTTGTGATTCATCCATATTGCCTCTTAAAACTTCTTTTTACCTAATTGGGTACATGTTATACATCAGGATTCCAACTTAAGATTTGTCCTTATCACCAAAATATCATAATTCAATCTCTAAGTCAACTCAAAAATGGTTTACATAGTAGTTTGTGCCAATACAAACAACTATGATAAAACTGTGTTACTCAACATCTGAAGTCTCTGGTGCTTGGCACATACTATGACTTCAATTTTTTCACTTAGCATCTGAATGACTTGGCATGCTCTACATGCTTAGCTCCTAAATCACTCGGCATATATTGTCTGCTCATCACTTGAGTGACTTAGCATATGAGTGACTTGGCATTCACTGTTTGCTTGGCATGCTCTAAATTTACATGTTGTCCTTGACATATGTTACTTATTCAACATGAACTAAGTAAATGACTTAAGTGTATAGACACTCACATGTCAAAACCAATCTAAGATTAATAATCTTCCCCTTTGACATGAGTGTCAAAAACACTTGGTCATACATTAATACTCTTATTCTTATGAGCATAACATAAACTCTTACTATGCTTCTAGAAAAATTTTGAAATATCAAAATTTTGTGACATGACTTATGCCTCAAAATCTTATAACTCCCCCTAAGTTCTTTGATCTATTATGTATTGTATCTGATATCAAAATTGCTTCCTCTTTTCGAGTAGGTGTGCCTCAACTAATTCTCTTTCTCTATTTGTTTTCTACTTTCTGCTCTTACTACCCATTTTCTTACTCTTCTCCTTACTCACCTTTGTGCTCCCCCTTAGCTCTTACTCCCCCTTTTTGACATTGATGTCAATGGGTTATACACTAATAGTGTATTTTTCTAAAAAGGATTTATGGACCTCAAGAATAATCTTAAGAGCAACATCCACATACTACCTCCAAAGACTTAATTTTGATGGAAAACTTGAAAGCAAGGTGTACTAAGCCATATAATGTAGAAATATTGGGGTCTTTTTTCATACGTGTTTATGCATATCCTAGCTCCTTGTGTGGAATATCCATATGATGATTCAATGTAGACTAGATGCTAATAGATTTAGCTCTAATATTTTCTTCGTCTACTTATAAAGTGGGAACTAACTTTGAGTTTGTAGCAAGGTCCTTAAATGTTTCTCACTTTGAGTTGGAGTCATGGGAAATTGAGCTCCAAATGACTGCATTTGACTTTCCAAGCTCAAGATGTGATTCTTCATCTCCTGTGTGAAGAGAGTAGGATTACACAATATGGTTTATAGAGAGAAAATATTCTCTATTACCTTCTTTACACTATCTATTTTAGTTACCAATGCAACTTGTGTTAGTGTTATTTCACAAGATATTTGCTCATTCACTTTAGTTTGAAACTTCTTCTCAGACCATTCTAAAAATTTGACATTAGTATCTATGTTTGGATTACTTACTTTTCCACAATGTTGGCCAATTGTTCAATGATTAGCTTTGTTTCATCTAGAGTAGGTAGACTGAATGCATCCAAGAAAATTTCTTTGATCTCAATCAAAGCTTGCTTCTGCCTATGCTCCCTTCTAAGTAGTTCTTGATGTTTATTTCTTTCTAGGGCCTCTTCAAGTATACCTATCTACTCAATTATTATTGCTACATAATCAAACTTAGACAATAAAATTTCTTTATCTAGGCTAACATCTCCATAAGTTATTACCTCTTCTACCTTTGATGAGCTAGGACTCGACACTGAGAATTGCAAAGGTGTTTCATCTATGCTTAGCCTCTGAAGAGTTTGAATGGAATGAGTTCCTAATACTAGTAATGTTACCAATGCTTGAATTACTTCTAGCTCCTATGGCTTGGATATCAAATTGGTATCTTCACTTGCTTGACCTATTCTACCTTTTTTATTTCAGCTACACCTTGATCTTGTGTTGGAGGTGCAAGTACATCTACCTAACCTATTTTTCCTAGTGTCTCTTCATTGACTAGTGTTTCCACCTTATCTTCTCCAACTAACTCAACCTTGTCTTTTTTAGTTTCTTGTGCATTTTCTGAGACTAGAGTACTTACTATGAGTGTACTAATAGTGCATCCTATTGTCTCTTTCCTTTGATATACAACTAAATGTGGTGAAGGTTGTATACTTGTGACTTGAGGAGTGATTGTAGATGTTTCTTGTGTTTTCACTTCCTCTCCTACAATCATAGATTCTACCTTCTTAATTTCATCAACACTTACTAATATAGGGTTGTCACATAATTTGGCATGTAGTGTGGATTGGTCAAGTATTTTTTTCAAATCTTCCTTTGTTAGGGGATTGATGTTCTCATCACTAGGATCAGAAACATCCTTTACTATGATAGATTTAGTACTTGTATTTATTACCAATGGAGGGTTCACACTCACCATTTATGTATCTTGTATACTTTGGTCTAGTTTTTTCTCTTCCTTAGTTGTGTATGCTAGAGAATCTGACCTATTGGTCCAAGAGCAAAGAAACAAATGTTAGCCAATATGCATATATTAAATGTTCAACAAGAAAATGAAACTAACATTTGCTTGAGTTTTGCAACTCAAAGCAACCACAAGATCAAGTCCTCAAGCAACCTTAAATAGCTCAACAAAGGCGCCCATGAGAGACCTTGTTGGTGTGTTTAGATTGGAGGGATGTTGGTGTGCTCTCCCAAAACACAACTATAGTGAATATCTTGATATTGAAATGCAAATGTGATGACGAAACTATGATATATAGATAAAGAACACCTCAAACAATGGTTATTGAAGAAGCCATTCTTGAGAGCATTCAAGGATATGGAGGTGGAAATGCAATAAAAAAACTAATCTAACAATGCAAGATGAAATGAAAAATAATCTAATAAAGCAAGATGAGATGAAAACTAACAACTACCAAAGGTTAGTATGCATGCAACTCTAGAAAATCACTACAAAAGCTCAAATGGAAAACTAGCATGATAACAATGCATATGAGGGAGATGGAAAATGCTTGAGACAAGGGCTCTATTTATAGGCTTGAGAGAGGGCTTGGTAAGGTGGCATCTATGTGGCATCGATATAGATGCCACATAGGAGACATGTGAGAAAGCCATGTAAGTGGTTAAAATTCAAAGTTTTCTCACAAATGTGTGAGCAAACATGAAGAGAGGAGTGGGGGACAAAGGTGTAAGAGGTGTGAGAAGTGTGATGGGTGTGGGAAGTGTGAGTGGTCCTCACACATGTGTGAGCACACAGTTAGGCTTAAGATGGGGTTTAGCATGGTAATTAAGTGGGATTAAATAGTGGATGGGCTTAGAAGGATGAAAGTGATGGGTGTAGACTAGGTTTTAGGCTATTTTTAAGACTAAATCAAATAAGATTTAATTTAATCATAGGTTTAGAGAAATTCATGAGATGGAGGGGATTTAAATAAATAAGATTTATTTAAAAGGAAATTTATGGAGGATCATGTATTAAATAAATTTAATACATTAGGGAGGAGAGTACTTAAATTAAATTTGAATACCTTAGGAAAATCAATTTATTTAATTAAATAAGTAGAAGAATATTAAAAATATAATTAATTAATTATAATGTCAAGGGAAATATTAAATAAATTAATATAGTCTTTGGGATGATTTTAAGCATCTACATTTTCCCCTCTTTGATGTGATGTTAGGATGACATCGTGTCAAAGAAAAGAAAATATAGGTTGCCTCAGACAAGGTAGGAGCCCTAGGAGTGATGATAGAGGAGGAGGGTGCCCCCTCGTGAAAATAGCACAAAAAATAAATTGTGGGAAATTTTCACAAAAAGGTCTTTAGAAGAAAGGAAATAGGAGAAAAAGGGAATAAATGAAGACATTACATGACTTATGGGAAAACAAGGGACGAATACAACTTAGAAAAGGCATAGGCTCCAAATGGAACCTAGAGGACCTATATAAGCCTCCAAGGGGCTCAAAGAAGGTCATTTGCACACCTAAAGAGTAGAGAATCCATAGTGAGGATGGACCCCATTGAGCAATTACATCTTGGCAAGAGCATTTGAGAGCACAAATGATCTATAGACATGGGCCCACCGATGAGTCATCTAAACCTCTTTGTCATCTTTTTATTTTAGTAGGTTAGATGCATTAATTGCACCATAAATAGGGCCAAAATGTAGTCAAGGAAGAGATGACAATCTCTACCTTGTCATTTGTGTAGATGACAAAATAGAGACCACATCATTTACAGAGATGATAGGATCCATCCTATCTTTTGTGATGATGACAAACTAGGGTAATGAGGTCTGCGAAGATGATAGGATACATCCTGCTATTTGCATAGATGGAAAAAGGGAGGAAAAGGAAAGCAGAGATGACAATCTACTTTTTTTCATCTCTACAGATGACAAAATACAACTACCGGTAGAAAATTGGTGTCTGTGTAGCCACTAGAGAGGCTGAAATGGTGTCTCCGTAAACTATTGTTTGCACTGATCAATGTCTACACCAATCAGTGTCTTCATGGATCAGCGTCTGCACTAATTAGCATCTGTACAAATCAACATCCACATCAATTGGGACAAATCAATGGAGGACAAGGTAGGATGCCCCATTCTAGGTACTACATAGGATAAAGAGACTGACCATTTGCATGTCTATGCTACAAGAGGATATGGTGGTGTTCAGGTCAAGGAAGCACTATCCTTCGAAAATGGTGCTAGAGTAGAGATTGATAGAGGTAGACTAGGGACACGTCTAACTATGTAGATTAGAAGATGTTCATCAGTGGCCAAACCTATGAGCACATTCAGCATAATTGTTAGTGCTTATCAAGTGATGGCACACACTAACATTCAGCTTCCATTTGCCTACTAGAGAGGCAATAGTCACACTACTGGATGTGTGGCAAATTTTGTGAGTGCCTATCTAGGGGACATATCCAAAGTACATGCAAGAGGGTGCAGATCCCTTTCTATGGGAGTGCTTTAGTAGGTGATAATAGAGACTGCCAATATAGAGATTGTGGCTGACTTGGAGAGAGGCACTGGAGTGGAGATTGGCCCAATTGGATGTGTATCTCACATCTCTCATTTGGAGGATGGTACCAAACCATGTTGAGCATGGCTTTCCCATAGGATGGGTGTAGGTGATGAGCACCCTATTATAGGATGATAGTGCTATGTACTGCTAGGGCTAGACCATTCTAGCAGAGCTCTATCATGATCTTTATATGTGTGCATACCAAACATAGAGGACGATGGGGCTAGGATTGACATTGCTGATGGTATGGTCCTGGGAGAACATCGAGGTCATGTGGCCTATTACCAAATTAGAGACTAGACATCTTGGTGAACCATTCACCTATAGATATTGGCCAACTATACAGTACACCTCCACAGAGTCTGTTAGATTTTGGTAGCACTACCTAGATAAGATCATCATGTTTGACTAGATGTCATATGATCATGTGGAGCAATGGGGTATAGTTTTGGCAGCTGGTAGAGAGGATGACTCTAAGGATTAGATGTATCTTTTGCATACACAGACAGACTGTTAGATCATGGAACACTTTATTTATGTGATCATGCAATATATGCCCTCTAGGGTGCAACATTAGTTTGATAGAATGTAGGATGTGGTTCCTAATAGGTTTCTATAATCTATCATGTCATGAGAGACCAACCTATGGTTGGCCCAAATTTCATGGGTGTTGATGCTGCCAGTGCCCTAGATACATAGGAAAGATTGAGAAGATGCTAGGATGACACCAACTTATATGCAGTGGTGCATAGTGCACCAGCTAGTTAGACTGATAGTGCATGGGGCACCACCTCTAGCAAAGCAGGCATGTGAAGCTAGGGATGGAGTAGGGGATGGTGGGTAGGAATCTATGATTCCACCATAGACATTGGGTGAAGAAGGGACTGCAAGGGCATAAAGCCCATGCAAGGAGAGCTCCAAGGCCAGTACTAGCACAGGCACTAGCACTAGTACAAGCACTCGTATAGGGACCATAGGTAGAGTTTCCACTAGGTGGATAGGGATAGGGGCCATTAGAGGACCTATACATGGTTAGGGAAGAGCAAGATAGTGTTTTTATGGAGGTTTCCTAACTCCAAGGTGTAGCAAGCACAAGTAGAGAATGCATAATAGGCCTTGGCAGCCATACACGTAGAGTTATAGGCTTAGAGGGCTAGAGAAAATAGTGCATAGGATGCCCTAGCAGCCCTATAGGCATAGATGGATGCCCTAGCAGCCCTATAGCCATAGGTGGATGCTAGAGAGTTCATTGACTTCTAGATGTAGGAGGAGGTTGATGAGCTTGCCGAGACAAAAGCCCTCCAGTGAGAGGTGGCTACTCTTTGAGTCAAGCAAGAAACACATTAGGCATAGCTAGATGAGTACCACAAGAAATAGGATATAGATAGACATATGCTACAACCTAGGGTGGTCATCATAGTGATGTAGGAGGCCATGGAAGCCAACTAAGCAGAGTCACGAGTAGTTAGAGAGGTAGCATATTAAAGATCACTATATCATGATGTCATGCCTACTGATTAGCGGCAACTAGACTTTCAGAGAGGCTCAAGTTCATGGACCACTGGAGCTAGGGTCAAGTCAAAGTATTCTATGGGATAGGGCTGACCTCCATGAGGGGGTGACACAGGGGAGTAGGGCCTCATAGCCAGGTTCTAGATTTTGTATAGTGCATAGTTTTGACAAATATGTGTAGATGCAGCGAGTTTTGACGATGCATTTGTACTACATGATTTTATGTATATGGAGTGTGTGTGTGTGTGTGTGTGTGTGTGTGTGTGTGTGTGTGTGTGTGTGTGTGTGTGTGACATGATTTGATGGCCCTATGTGTGTATGGGTTATGTTATGCATATGATATATATGATGTGGATACTGATGCTTGTGATGCAAGATGTGTGTGATGTGATGTTTCTTATGATGTATATATGATGCCTAACATGTGGATGATGCAGGTTTGTTGGTGACTATGAGATGTATGCATTGTTTTATGGATGCATGATATGTATTTGTGAGAATTTTTTTATGATGTATATGGTACTAGACATGATGACTAAAATGGATGCATGTAATTAATGTAATAAACCAATGATGCAACCTAATTAAATGAACAAAAGACCTAATGAACATGATAATGCATGTATCCTAATAAGACACTAATGAATGCAACCTAAAAGAAAAATGTAAGATGAATGAACCTAATGAATGATCATCTATCAAAACTCTTCACTCGTAAAAAACCAAGTAGCATAGTATAGGAGGTGCACCATAAAAGGTTCCCACCAATACACAAAATGAAATTAACCAAAAAGAGACCGCATGACCAAGTAGTCATTTAGTCCATAGTTCCTACCAAGAACCTTAGGTCTAGAAGTGAATGTCATAATGTCACATATAAGAAGGATTCATCCCATGAAAGTGTGTTGTGTTTGACGTCAATGATCACAAATTGTTTTTTTTTTTTTGGCAAGGGCTATGAAAAGAACAAGTTTCTCAAATCATTAAGTCTCAATGGTGATTTTATTTAAGTCCTAGTGTGGTCACTACTATGGGAAAAGCTTAGTGTAATGGGTTTGTAACAAGAACTTGATAGAAAAATGCCTTGCGGACTAGACATTTTTTAAAAAAATGGAAGTGAATTGAAGCATCACAGACAAGAGGTCTTTTATTGGATGCATGACAAGCATAAGCTAGATATGACTTTTGCACAAAAAGGAAATAGAATGGTGGAATGAATTGAAATAAGCCTTATAGATAATGGACCAAAATACTTTTTTCAGGAACATTTTCTTCTTTTTAGTCTTTTCTTCAGGAACATTTTATGATTTTTTTTGGATTTTTCTATTTTACTTTTTTTTGGGATTTTTGTAGGACTATATCAACACTGTACAAGAACTACAAGGCTCAAGCATAGAACCACTTAAGATACTAGATATTACAGGTTTAGGGAGTGGATCTCCCTCTAGAGTGGCAATCTGATATGCCCCAAAACCATATTTGGCTATAATGATGAATGTACCAAGCCAATTAGTTTCAAATTTTCCTTTCCTTTCACATTCTAGAGATTCCTTGTATTATGCTACAAAACTAAGTCACCCACCTCAAATTCCCATGGCTTGACTTTCTTGTGAAACTAAAGTTGAGGCAATTTTGATACACATGGAGGTCATTTAGAGCACTGAGGTATCTCTCATCAAGGAGTTACAGCTCTTGCAAGCGAGAAACTCAATATTCTTCTTTTATCATCAGATTCTTGAGAGAAATTCTGGTGGAAGGGAGCTCAATTTTGATGGGTAAGATGGCTTTAGAACCATAAACAAGAAAAAATAGAGTGGCTCCTATGGGGGTACAGATGGAGGTTTGATAGGCCCAAAGGGTAGGAGAAATTTGGAGATGCCAATCATAGCCAACTATGTTAATAGTTTTCTTTAGGATTTTCAAAATGGTTTTATTAGTAGCTTCAGCTTGGCCTTTGCCTTGGGGGTAGTATTGGTGGAAAAATGTTGGGTGATTCTGAATTTCCTACACAACGTGGCAACTTCCTAATTTTTGAAAGGTGTTCCATTATCAATCATAATATTTTGAGGTATACCAAAATGAAAAATAATGTAGGTCAAGATGAACTTCAAAATCTATTTTTTGATGGTGTAGGTTAATAGAATAGCCTCAACCCACTTTGTGAAGTACTTAGTGGTAGCAATAATGTACTTGTGGCCATTTACAAAATTTGGATATACTTGACCAACAAGATTGAATCCCCATTAGGAAAATGATCATGGGGTGATGGTGGGTTGGAGGTCTTGGGTGGGAGTTTGTATCAAAATGCCATGTTGCTAACAAGGAACACATCTCTTCAAAAAATGATATGCATCTACTTCCATAGTAGGCCAATAGTAACCCATTCTAAGAAGATTTTTTGCTAACATAAGGCCACTAGAATGGGCACCACAAATTCTTTGGTGGACCTCTTCTAATGCCATTTTGGCTTCATCTAAATTGAGACATCGGAGGAGGGTTCCATCAAAGTGTTTTCAAAAAAGTGTGTCTCCTAGAATGGTATGTCAGGCTGTGCGACAGATGAAAGTTTTGCTTTGATTTGGAGTGAGGGTGATGGGAATGGTTTTGTGATGTAATTAGGCAAAAATGTTAGCATACCATGGAGACTCAGGACCAACAATCTCACACACAAACTTTGAATCAATTTTCTCATAAGCAGGAGTAAAAAGATTCTCAACAAGAAACTCACATTTAAGATTATATTTAGGCATGGCAATCATGGAGGCAATGGTAGCCATAGCATATGTTACTTTTTTATTAGCCCTTGGTATCTACTAAAAGACTATCTCTGTGAAGTGTTGTTTAAGATCCTCAACTATCTTGTGGTATGGAAACAACTTCTCATCCTTTGTATGGTATTTATCTATAACTTATTTAATGACCAATTGTGAGTCTCCAAAGACAAGAAGGCTTTTAATATTCCATCTAATAGCTTGACGTAGCCCTATGACTAAGCCTTCATACTCAGCTATATTGTTTTTGCAAGGAAATGAAATTTTAAAAGACTTAGGAATAAGGTCTCCTTGTGGTGTAACAAAGTAAATTCCTGCCCCCGATCCCTTTTGTGTGAAGGAACCATAAAAAAATAACTTCCATGGTGTACTTGGGGTAACAGTCATAATTGTGTCATCTGGAAAATCTACTACAATTGGATGGTCTCCTTGAAGAGGAGCTTCAGTAAGCTGGTCTGTAATTACTTGTCCCTTAATGGCCTTACAATCCTTATAGACAATGTCGAATTCACTTAAAATCAAGACCCATGTTTCAACTCGACCAGTGAGATAGGATTTTGATAGCAAATATTTGAGTGGATCTATCTTAGCAATGAGATGTGTAGTATGATTAAGAATATAATGATGTAGCTTCTACATGCAAAAGACTACTACCAAACAAGCTTGTTCAATAGTAGTGTAGTTCAACTCATAACCAACTAGTGTTTGACTAAGATAGTATATAGCTTGTTGATTACCATTGTCATCTAGTTGTTCCAAAAGGAGCTAAGGAAACTAAAGTGGTGAAATGTATAGAATCAATGGTCATCCTATAATTCGAGGGACTAAAATTGGAGGATTCGCCAAGTATGCCTTAATTTGTTCAAATGCTTTTTGACAGAGACAATCCCATTGAAACTTATTCCCCTTGAGAAGTAAATGTTGAAGTGGATGAACCTTATCTACCAACTAGGACACAATCTACCTAATGGACTGTAATTTTCCTTGAAAACTATGGAGTTTTTTCAATGTAGTAGGTGGAGGCATTTCCATGATAGCTTTTACTTTGGCGGGATCTACCTTGATGCCTCTTCTTCACACAATGTAGCCTAGCAACTTGCCTGATTTGACCCCAAACACACATTTCTTTGGATTAAGGCTAACTTTATATTTCTCCAACCTTTCAAAAATGGTGGCAAGTACATCAATGTGGGAGTCACGTGTCTTTGATTTTCCTAACATGTCATCAACATAGTCCTCCATTATGACATGTAGAAGATCATGGAAGATGGTAGTCATTGCACGTTGATAAGTGATGCTGCCATTCTTTAAGTCAAAAGGCATAACTTGATAACAAAAGGTTCCCCATGTGGTGGTAAATGTCATTTTATGTTGATCTTCTTCTGCAATTTTGATTTGGTTGTAACTGGTGAAACCATCCATCAAAGACAACATCTCATCTCCAGCAATCAAATCCACTATAATGTCTATATTAGGAAGTGGAAAATTATCCTTAGGACATGCAAGATTTAGATCTCAAAAATTTGAACAAACACGGATGCCCCTAGATGTTTTCCCTATAGGAACAATTTTGGAGACCCACTCAGGATAATCAATAGGGTGAATGAACTTTTCCTCTAACATTTTTTTCAATTCTTCTTTGACTAAAAGTGCTACCTTAGGATGCATCTTGTGCAACTTTTGCTTCACTGGTTTAATCTTGGGATCTACTATTAAGTGATGCACAACCAAATCTATGTCCAAACCAAGCATGTCTTTGTATGTCCATGCAAAATTTATTTTACCCTTTTTCAAGAATTTAGTCATTTCTTTTTGTTCTTTAGGACTTAAGGTAGTTGCAATGTAGGTGATTTGTGGATTATCCTCTATATCCAAATTGACTGGAATTGTGTCCTCATTCAAAATAGATGACTTTTTTGGTGGTAAAGATCTTAATGGAAAGTCATACTCTCCCTCTTTTGGCACCTCTAAGAGGTTTTCACTAGAAGATGCATCCTTTATTTTATCTTTTTCTTCATCCAAAAGTTTCCTAAAAGAGTTTTCACTAGAGGATGTTTCTTCTATTTTTCCATTTTTATTTTCTTTTTCACTTTTTCAACTAAGAGAGTTTACTTGGCTACTAAAGTAGGCTTCCTCATTGTATTGGATCTCATGTTCATAATCTTGGAGATTCTTAAGGCCAAAGAGTACCATCATTGCTTCATCAAACTTATAGATATTAAGAGCTAGTGGTGTGTCTCGAAGGTCCCATTCTATCATGTCAGGATGGGCGAGAGGTAATTCAATGGATGAAAGGTTTGCTATGGTAATGGCATGGAGATGGCTATCTAGGACATCCTTAATGTATTGGAAGGGTACTTCAAATAATTCCTCCTCTTTAGTCTCAAAATCAAGTTCAACCATACAATAGTCATCAGCAAAGGTCACCTTGGGTTTAATAGAGCCCAAACCATGTCCTTTAGGATATTAGCCTCAAGGGGTTGTCTAATTCCATCTTCTTTTGGTTCAAGGAAAATACCATGATATCCCATATTTTTGATAATGGGAGGGGCCTTAACATATTTATCCTTGGGGAATTCCTCGGGTTCATCTTTTCCATCAAAATATAGCCAATCTAAGATATTAGATTCCATATGCTCATCACTAAGTGAACCCCAATGTTCAAATGTTGCCTTGCTAACTTGCATAGTATCCTTATTTGTAGAAGGTAGTAATTATGAAGGTTTTCCAAAGGAATTTGGGGAGAGTGATAGTTGTCCCACACACAAGACATTTTTTAACTTATACTCTCCTATTCCTATGTCAGCAAAAGTAACCTTCATTCCTGTGGTATTGACCTTAGTATCTTCAACCTTCTCTTTTCCTTTGTAGGAATTGGAATCATTATTGGATAACTTTGGTACTATTGTGGAAGATGATTCTATTATGGTGAGAAGATTAGGTATAACCTTAAAACTCACTAATTGGACAAAAGTTTGTTGGTGCACCTTCCAACCTTTTACAAAAGGCAAAAGGGGTGGGATCGCCTGGGATTGTGACCTCTCTTCCTTGGTGAGAAAATTTCAAGCATTGATGATATGTAGATGGTATCACTTTGAGTGTGTGTATCCATGGCTTCCCAAGAAAAATGTTATATGGCAAGTCCAAGTCTAGGACATGACAATTAGTATTTATGACAGTTGGCCCAACTTTAAGTGGTAACATGATAACTCCTTTTGATTCTTTCTCTTTCATCATATGCTTTGATTTTGATCCTTTTATTGACATCTAGGAGGTCCTCTAGAAGTCCCAAGAAATGAATCATTTTCAATGTACAAAGGTTCAAACTGGATCTATTATCTATAAGGACTCTTTTTATTTTATGTCACTATATAAGGACTTCAATGTGGAGCAACATATTGTGGTGTGGACTAGGATCTTGGAAATCTTTGTCTATAAAGACAAGGTGTTGTTGTATGGCAAGGTTTCCAATCATAGCAGTGAATTAAGAGGCATTAATATTTTAAGGAACATGAGACTCTAAAAGTGCCTTCTCCAAAATCTCTTTATGAATGGGTGATGTGGTCAGGAGCTCTAGGATGCATATTTGTGCAAGAGTCTTACCTGGATGGGACAACATTTGATAGCAAGAAGTGGGCCTTTGTGAGGTGGGTGGTGTAGCGGGCACATGTGGAACTAATGGATTGGTGTTTTTGGGAGTGGTAGCTTGCAAAGTAATTCTTCCCTATTGAGTGGTTGCATCACAATCAACTACTTGTAAGACAAGGGTATTCACATGAGTACCTACCTCTTCAATGTGACCACACATGGAGTCAAAACCACATATATCATTGGCTTCTATTTTACCACATAAGGAGTCAAATCCTGATATGTGGTTAGTAGAATAGTCATCGTGTAATGCATTTGATGTGGAAGCTCAATTTACATTGTTCACATTGTTTTTATTGTCATTGTTGTGATCAGGAAATGGCTTTTGAAATATCTTCAATTTAGCATTTTTAGAGGATGATCCTCCTACCTCAATTTTTTAATCATCAACAAGATTTTGAATGAAGATTTTGAGATTGATACACTTGTTTGTGTCATGTCCTTTGATGTAGTGGTATTTGAAATATTCATTTTCCCTATACCATTTTGATTTGGGTTGATTTTCATCAAAGGGACGCGTGTTGGGAAATACCATCAAATTGTGATCCACTAGTTTTTGAAATATGTCATCCAAGGATTCACAAAAGTTAGAGAACTTCCAATTTTTTTCATAGTCAGAGTTGTAATTGGTATTGTTGTTCTTACATTGAAAAAATTGTGTTTGATTGTGAGATTTTTGATTGCTTTGATTCTGGTTGTCATTATTTGAATTTCTATTGTTTCAATTTTGATAGTTGTTGTTGTTGTTTCCTCCTTGAAGGTTTTGTACACTTTTAACATCAATGAAACCATCATGTGTGACACCTTTGTTTTTGGACCAGAATTTGGGTTTGCTATTGTGGTTGGTGTCATTGTGTGAGGATGATGAACTATAATGTTTAATGGTACCTTTTTCTAAAATTCCATTTTCAATGTTCTTTCCTTTCTTGACTAAGGTTGCAAAGTCCTTGGGACTAGCCATCTTCATGTGAAAGATATTTCCAGTATCATGTTATTGATAAATATATCCACAAGATGAGAATCCTCAATTTTATATGGCATGCAATTAGCAAGATGTCTCCACCATTGTAGAAAATTGGCAAATATTTCACCGTTTCATTTTTTTGTGTTGCACAAATCACTCAATGAGGCATGATGTTCAATGTTGTAAGAGTATTGTGCTACAAACTTTCTTGTTAAATCATTGAAAGAATTAAAGGAGGCCTTGGGTAAATTCATTAGCCACTCTAGTGGGGGGCCTCCAAGACTTTGTGTGAAGAGCCTCTTAAGATAATCCTCACTATAGGCTACTTCTTGACACAAAATGGAAAATTCCTTGAGATGTGTGTTGGGGAATGTTTCTCTCATGTATTTGTCAAATTTAGGAATCTTAAAGTTTGGTGGAAATGGTATCATGTTAATGGATCTATCAAGTGGAAAGGGAAAAAATTTCTCAAAAGAGTAATCCTTCACCCCTTTGTTGTTCATGGTAAGGACTAAATTTTGAAGTTCCTGGAACTATTGAGCTAAATCTTGGTTTGGGTGCATTTTTTATTGTTGGGAATTCATAAATCCACCTCCTAAATTGCAGGGAGTCCCAAACATGGTGTGAGGTGGTGGAAGTACTCCACCTTGGCCAATGTAATTATATGTAGTTGTTGGAAGTGGCATGGATGTTTTTACCATACTCATTGGCATTTGCAAATAAGAGAAGTACATTGGTTGTGTTGGAATTTCCATCAATTGAGTAGGCACTTGCCCAATGTTTAAGCATCCTATAGTTGGACCCATCAAGGTGGACTATAGAATACTAGCATGTGTGGTAGTGTTGGACATAACACTAATGATTTTTTGAATATGTTCTGCAATCAATTGGAATGTTGATTGTGTTGATGTGCTAGATGTAGGCATAGCACTAGTTGTCACCATGGGTTCTTTTCCTTTGCTAGATGTTTGAGTTGTTTTTGAAGTTGGTAACATGGGAGCACCACCTTTTGTAATCTATCTAAACAAGGTGCTCTCATCAAAACTTGTGGGGTCATTGATACCATCTTTAACCAAGTTTAGGAAGATCTTAGTCTTGTTTGCCCTAATAGATTTTTCCATCATTTCCAAATTGTAGGGTTCCACAAGGAATGTTCGAACATCACTAGGGATATTGTTGTTGTCAATAGGTTCTTCATCTTGATACACTTCTTCATCATCATGTGAATTGTTTCCCAAAGTTGTGTTTCAAAATGGATCTTATGGTTCTTGTGTAGATGTTAAACTAGGCATGCCAAAGTTCAAACTGGAGGGAAATGTGCTCCCTAATGAAGTTGTTTGTGGAGGAAAAGGATTCTCCATCTCTTGTTGCCTTACTGATTCTAACAAACATGACATGGGATTAAATGTGAACCTACCAAATAGTGTATGTACCATAAAATAGTGACCAAACCAATGGATGGAAGACTATGGAAGAAAGAGAAAATATGTGGGGGAGCTACTAAACCTTATGTGATAAAAAATATGGCCAACAACCTAAATGTGAACAAAAGACCTTGGTTTAGCAAACAAAGTGTGATTATAGGATAAAAGAATCTTTCTCCTACCAAGGATGGTCAAGTGATCTTTAGGAAATATGGGACACCAAATTGATTTCTCACTATTTGGAGATGGACTTGTGATACCAAATAAGTGAGTATAACTATGATAAATATTTGCTTATGGATAAAGGTCTAGTGTTGCAATTCTGGAAGATGTTTTATGCCAAAGTTTTAAGGTTCAAGCTCTCTAGAAGAATATTTACAAATGGAAGACTAGAAATTTGGAAAATGGAAGTAAATATGGAAATGAAGGTGTTATGGCCACTTCTATGGTTAACTCAATCCTCGCTTACTGGGAACAAAAACCTTGGGTTCACTCCTAGCTAGGTAGACCAATTTTGAAGTTTTCCATTGTATTCAATTCTATCATAACGATCTTGTCTAGCTTCCTCTTTTTGGATGTCTTTGATAGCATATCAAAATTGTTTAACAGTATATGCTAGGTTCTTCATTTCCTTGTAGTCAAATGGTTTGGAAAATTTCACCTTCTTATGTTTGACTTTGTTAGTCATGGCAAGAACAAAACAAGACCCAAGTTTCAAGCACATAAATTTTGCATTAAGTTGTAACTAGATTCAACCAATTTCAAATGCTAGACTCAATGTAGAACTACTAAAAATAAACATGAGTCAAGAGGACCCACTTACCATTATTTCACTCAATGAAAGTTTAGCTCACAATTTTACTCTCTTTTTTTTTGGGACTTATTGATGTTTGGCTTTGGTCTTGAATGTTAAACAAGCATGCTGAACATGCCAAAAATCCTAATAAGGCTACCACTAAGATGTATAAGGATTATCCAGAGGGTATCCTCAACATACACAAGGTATGTGAGGCCCAAATTTGTAGATGAAAGAAAATAATGCCACACAACTAGGGGGAGATGGTAACCCAGATCTCCTCCTTCACTTCCCAAAGGTATAAAGTTCTTTGGGACTTAGCCAAGAGTGACAACATTTTATTTCCAAGAGAGGTGTCTTTCGATTCACCTCATGCTATTTATACTCCACCAGAACACTGGAGCTGAGGTAGTCCCAAGGGGTGATGAAATCCCCAAGCAAGCCTCCTTAAAAAAGAAAAACAAGACCACTTATTTCTTGTGCACCCAAGATCACCTGAAGGTGCGAGGGGAGAGAATATGTAAGTGGCCTTGGGGTTTATAAGGAAATTTCTCTTTCTTAATGAAGCTTTAGGTTTTGTAATCTACTATGAAGACACTCGTGTTTATAGCATACAATGTTCTTTCCAACTTGACAACATCACCAACATAAATAAAATTGCAGATTCTTCAACAAAAAGAAAATCGAGCGTGCATAAATAAATTTTTGAAAATGAAATCAATTTTCTTTAAGGCATTTAAAAGTGTGTGAATTCATTTTAAGCACCAAATCCAAATGTTTCATCATAAGCTTCATTAACCTTAGGCACCCAAGAGTGTGTTTTCTATCCTAGGCATACATTCTAATGAAGAGCATACCATTTACCCTTAAAGCATTCAAGACTGTGTGTTCTATCCTAGACATTCATCCCCATGAAAAGCATGTCATTTTTCCTTAAGGAATTCAAGAGTGTGTTTTCTACCTAAACATCCATTCCAATGAAATAATTAGTAAATTCCTTTAAGGTATTCAAGATTAGATGTAAAGTTTTTCCTTTAAAACATTCAAGTTTTTGTTTGGATTTTACTTGTTAATTTGCAATATACATTCAAAAGAAAAGTGTTTATATCATGCAAGTTCATTAACTTTTTAGTCCTAAAGTGAAGAAAATCACTACAAATTTTCTAAATGATAAAAATCACTATGGGTTTGTTTTAAGTCTTCCAAGGTCTGTTTCTTGCATGTAAACTTGTTAGAAATTCTTGCAAACCACTAGTTAGTGAAAAAATGTGCTTAAAACTTAATGATTCTACCCAAAATTATAGACAACAGTTCACATGCATAGACAAAAAAAAAGTGCAGACACTAAAATACGTAGATGTCAAAACTCACAAATGCTAAACTACATAGACGATAGAGGCAAAAAGATACAATTTATAGTTGGTACTTTTATCAAATGTAGATGACAGTTTAGAATCACAGATGCCAAAATACGCAAATGACACAATTTCTCTAGCACACAACACATATGATAGAACTATAGGTGGAGATGATAGGACTATGGTCGAAGATGATAGAACTATGAGTCACAGATAATGAACTATATTATGTGGATGACAGTTTAGTTTTTTTAGTTTGAAAACATGCCTACAACACAAACGATAGAATAACCTATGCAGATGCTAAAATTAGGTTTTCAAATGTAATACGGGTGGATTAAATTAGTAAGGCATGGAGATGTTGATTTGCGCAAATGTCATTTGTATAGATGACATAATGCATACAATACTATGTTCGACATAGATGACAATGCAAGGTTTTGGCAACCAGTTATGATTTTCTTGATGGAATTTTGAATGGAGAATAAGAACGCGGGTCCCACTAGGCATGCCAAAATGTATGCTAAAGAATCTAACCTCTTTGGAGCAAGAGAAAACAAACAAACTTTAGCCAATATGCATATATTAAATGTTAACAAGAAAATGAAACTAACATTTGCTTGAGTTTTGCAACTCAAAGCAACCACAAGATCAAGTCCTCAAGAAAACTCAAATAGCTCAAAAAAGGCACCCATGAGAGATATTGTTGGTGTGTTTAGATTGGAGGGATGTTGATGTGCTCTCCCAAAACACGACTATGGTGAATCTCTTGATATTTAAATGCAAATGTGATGATGAAACTATGATATATGGATGAAGAACATCTCAAACAATGGCTATGCAAGAAGCCATACTTGAGAGCATTCAAGAGTATGTAGGTGGAAATGAAATAAAAGAAACTAATCTAAAAATGCAAGATGAAATGAAAAATAATCTAATAAAGCAAGATGAGATGAAAACTAACAACTACCAAAGGTTAGTATGCATGCAACTCTAGAAAATCACTACAAAAGCTCAAATGGAAAACTAGCATGATAACAATGCATATGAGGGAGATGGAAAATGCTTGAGACAAGGGCTCTATTTATAGGCTTGAGAGAGGGTTTGGTGAGGTGGCATCTATGTGACATCCACATAGGTGCCACATAGGAGACATGTGAGCAAGCCATGCAAGTGGTCAACATTCAAAGTTTTCTCAAACATGTGAGCAAACTTAAGAGGGGGTTTAGCAAGGTTCTTAAGGTAATTAAGTGAAATTAAATAGTGTATAGGCTTAGAGGGATGAAAGTGATGGGTGTAGACTAGGTCTTAGGCTAGGTTTAAGACAAAATCAAATAAGATTTAATTTAATCATAGGTTTAGTGAAATTAATAAGATGGAGGGGATTTAAATAAATAAGATTTATTTAAAAGGGGATTTATGGAGAATCGTGTATTAAATAAATTTAATACATTAGGGAGGAGAGTACTTAAATTAAATTTAAATACCTTAGGAAAATGAACTTATTTAATTAAATAAGTAGAAGAATATGACAAATATAATTAATTAGTAAATAATTAATTATAATGTCAAAGGTAATATTAAATAAATTAATGTAGTCTTTTGAGATGATTTTAAGCATCTACAAGTTTTTGTCTGGTTATCAACATCCATATCAGTGCCTCCGTCAATTGTGCATCTTCATTATCATCTTCCTCATCATATTTTACCTCAATAGGTTCTTGTTCACCTTCTTTGGCTGTGGCTAGTCCATATGTAATCTTCCACATTTCTATGGAATTTTGTACAACATCCTCTATGTTCTTCTGTAATATGTCAAATGCCCTATATTTAGGTACAAATATCACAACATATTTCTTTATGGCTTTATAAATTTTTTCTTTGCTAAGTTCTGGCATAACAATAGTGAGGGTTGTCTCCCTAATTTGTTTCTCTGTGTCTAAACAATAGTGTTTTTTCTGCTCAACTCTATCATATAAACTCTTAGGTATGGAGTTGGCAATTTCTAGAGGATTTTTTGGAAAAGTAGCCATCATTGCATATATTTCCTCCTCTACTTTATTCTTCTCAATATTTCCAAGGTTATCAAATTCAATGTGAGAGAAACTTGACAAGCCAACATTGTTTCTAATGTTCTCACATAGGTTATCTAATTCTTAGGAGGGACTACGACTCACCACTTGGAATTGGCTATAGTCACCAGATTTAGTCTTCTCCTCATTATATTTAGCCTAAGCAACATACTTTCTTCTTGGCCTTTTTTGTCATCCACCTTCTTTCTATTTAGGTTTGGCTACCTCTTTAGGTGTTGCTGGTTTGGGTTGACTTGGTTTTTCAACCTTCTTTGATTTTTTCACTTCAGTTGTCTTTGCCTTCCTTTTCTTCTTGTCAATAGGAGTAGGTACTTCCTCAGCTTCTTCTCCCTTGTCACTTTCTATCATTTCTATCTGCTCCTCTTGTTGATCCTCTCCTTGTCCTTGTGTTAGTGCTAGTGGTGCTTGAGCCTTTGTTTCTTCTTCTTCTTCATCTTCCTTAGCTCCTTCACCAAATTTCTCTTTTAGTTTCTTCACTTATTTGTTCTATTTCTTGATTTTAGAGGCATTCTTCAACTCCATAGTGGTTTTAGATTTGGCTAGTTCATTGTTAACAAATGCTTTGGCTTCTTTGTCCACTCCTTCTACAAGTAATGTTTTGATTATTGCAAAGGCCTCATCAACATTTATCTGATATCCTAATGTCCTTAGCCATCTCACCCTAGGAATTGTTTCTTGTACATATGTATGGTCAATGTCAACTAGGAAATAAACATCATCATAATGTTTCTCCACTAGTAAGACTGGTATTCTTAATCTTCTCTTCATATATTATTTAAAATCTTCAAAATAACTAGTCATTACTAACTCAAATTTATTTCCTAACTGTCAATGAACTCTCCTATATGTATTGCAATTTATCTATTTATCTTCCATGCAACCTTACCAAATATAGGAAATGTATTCTGCACATAGAAGAAAAAACATACCAAAATAGATCCAAATTTGTACTGAGCACTCTTTGTTTTCCTTATTGTTCCCAGATTTTCAATCAATTGTTGTGACTACAACTTAGGAAGATCATGAGTATGATCTTTCTTCACAATTTTATAGCTCATGTCCACTGCAACATAAGGTACATTATTTAATCTACTTGACTAATAAAAATTATGTGATATTACCCTTATTGCAAAAGCTATTAGGAGATCTATGATTGTATCAATTGTCATTCCCCTTTTGTTCCATACAACCCCTATATTCTTTTGAATTACTTCCTTTGACTCACTTTTCATAGTCTTTGGCCATTCTAGGGTTGGAAACCTTGTTACCCTATGAATAATTTCCTTTGTAATTTTAACTAGCCCATCCTCTTGCCATACTAAGATCTCATGAATTCTTCTTAGAACAATCCTACTCCATTTAGTTTTGAAAATATTCAAAATATCTAGGGCACAAGTTAACCTTTTCTTCTCAACAATAATGTATTGTTACTTCAAAACTCCATTTTCACAAAGTCTACCATACTCTTCTCTAATTTCCATGTCACCTATACTTTTGATCTTACAATTATAACAAATTCTAACATCTTGAATCATTAAAACCTATGGTGGTATCATTGAAAATGCACTGAGGGAACTTGTTTATATGATATATTTGGAATAGACTTAAAAATAGGTTGTTTTATCTCATTTCTAATTAACTAAAAATTTGAAACCTCTTTGCCCTCTACACCTTTTTCTTTTGAAGAAGTAGACACCATCACATAAATTTAGGGTTTGCAAAATTGAAACAGTGTAACCCAGCACATAATGAATACCTTATGAATCTTGATGAAATGGTCTCATACACGCATTCAAATATTTTGCAAATTCTTTAGATGATATTCTCCATATTACCTTTATCTCTTCACTTTCTTTCTCAAATTCAAATGATGTTAAATGAGTAGAAATTGATCATATAGCCCTTTAAAAATTTCAATTAATGCTAAGTGCTTACACAGTTGTAAGCTCAGCGTCAACTGATTTCTAGCTCACTCGGCATCCACATATCTTTCCATTACTCGGCAACCATTATGAGCTTAGTCTCAACTAACTAATTTTGTTAACTTAACATTCACTAGTATTTTACTCCATATCCATAAGAGACTTTTCATGCTTGGCAGTAATATGAAAAATTGACAAAACTTAAAGATTTTTCCTTGATTTCTAATACCACTTTGCATCTCTATTCATGCATATGTAATCTTTTCATTGTTGACATATTAATCAAGTTTTTTATTAGTGACACACACTTATTTAGATTTTTTATGGCTACTAATCTCATTGAATAGTCTATAGTGTTTTCCATGTAATTTAGTAGCCACCGAGCTCTATAGTTGCTATCGAGTCTTATGGACTAATCCTAGTGGTTACTGAGCAGATATAGTCAGTGCAAAGTCCAGTAGTTCAAACCATGCATTTTATTATATACCAAGTTCATTAGTGGTTACTAAGCATTACAATGTCTACCAAGTTTGTATTTCATGTGATGCAAAGCCAGTGTTAACTGAGCTACTTTATGCTAACCAAGCAATTCAGTGTTTGCTGAGTCACTAGTGTAGACCAAGTTCAAGACTACTTGAAAGTGACTAGTATGGACCAAGCTTCTACATCTACTAAGTGCATGATGATGCAAAGCAATGACATTGGATGTCATGTATTAGAACTTCTTTGAGTCGGTCTTCAAAACCCAAGTATCTTCATGTGGGTTGACTTTGTAATATTGGTGTTAACTTGTTTGATGGTCGACCTTGTAATTTTGATTGGTATATATATGTAATTTATTGTATCATATCCAACCAAGGAATAAGTAAGTAAGAATGTGAATGTTAGCATATATATTTTCAAGTTATGAATGTAGTAGATAAAGAGAAAATTGTGAAGGCCATAATAGTATAAGGAGCAGTAGAGTTATATCTATCATAGAAAGGTGATCCGTGCAATAAGGAATCTTTATAAAAAAACTCAATTGCAAGTCAAAGATCTACTATTTCATCCTAACAAGTGAACCACAAAAATCCTCTAACAAGGTAGACTTAATAGTTTTTTCATAAATCTCATAACTGAGTGCATACTTCATTGTGTGTTTGTAAATCCTCCCACAAGGTGGACCTAGTAGTCCTAATTTCTCCTAACACAAAAAATCATTAGAAGTGATCAATGTAAGCCTTAATAGGAAAGCTTTATCCTATAGTACTAAATTTTGTGGGTATCATCCCCACCCTAGTTTTACTTTCTATTTGGAAATTTTTTGGGTCACCAAATCTTTGTGTCAAAGTATTATGGATCCTTTCATGTTTTTGGTTTCTCATGCATGCAATTAGATCAGATGTGATGAATTAAGTGCTAATTGATTTATTGGATTAAGAATTGAATTGATAAAATTTTAGAAGTTACTGATTCACCCCTCCTCTCTTAGTAACTTATCATAGTCTTGAATATTTCCAACAATTGGTATTAGAGCTTTGTGGTTCTTAGGAGAAAGTTTAACAAGCTTGAGAAAAGATCAAGGATGTGGAGATATTCAAACTTGACAAAGCTATTGACAATGAAAAGTTGGATCTAGAAATGGTCATTTCCCAACTCAAGAAAGCTAAGGAGCAACTTTCCCAATCCCTAAAAAGAAGGAAGGAACTTTCAAATCAAATGAATGATCATCTCTGCATTGAAGAAAGAATTGAAGACCTTCATCCTTTAAATAGATTAGATGAATCAAATGATGCAATCAAAGAACTCCTAGAGAAGAATGGTTCCCTATGAGAAGAGGTGAGAAAACTAAGAAGAGAACAAGAAATCTAGTCAGTAAGGCTATGTGAACTCATGGAATAGAAAAACAAAGCACACGCATAATTAGAAGGAAAAGATAATGAGATTCAACATCTATCCCTCTAGAAGACTAAATTCATCAATCATCTCACCAATGCAAATGATGAAATCATGAACCTAGGATTACAGAATGAAAGATTATAGAATGATCTAAATTCTAAAAGGCAACTCAATGAAAGGATGATGAAATCCCAAGTAGACATGAATCAGTTCAATTAACAAAATCTCTATAGACAAAAAGGAAAAGTAGGAATTGGATACAAAGAAAAAGGTGAATCCTCTAAACAAGGTGCTCAAAGGAATCAAAGACCTACTTGCAATGATTTTGGTAAGATAGGTCACACATCAAATAAATGTTGGAGTATTAGAAAGGAAAAATTCAATAGAAAGTGCTACAATTGCAATCAGCATGGTCATAGTGCTAATGAATGCAAAGAGAAATGAAGATTTGGAGGAAAATGTCACAAATGTAAGAAACAAGGACACAAAGCATCAGAATGCAAAACCAAGTCATTCAATCTAGCAGAGCAAATTGTGAAAGCAATATTTTCTTGAGATTATAGTACCTAGTATAGATGTCATTGCTATGGAGAATTTGGACACATTGGCATAAATTGTGTTAAACATCATATGAGGAAAAGAGATACCACTAAAAGATGTTTCATTTGTATAGAACTTGGTCATCTTTCCAATAATTGTATAAATACTGGTAGAATTGAAGACAAGAAGAAAGAAAAGGTTGATAACATTTGAAAGTAGATGATACAATAATAGATTCCTAAGTCTACTGAGAATACTGATCTAAGCAATGATGGCCATGTCACTCAAGAATTGGGTGATTCTACCATTTCAAATTAAGTTCTTAATAGACAACTAGAACTAGGTTATCAAGATGGCATCTATATCAATTCTAGTTGAAAGGTAACAAAGATCCAAATCTATGTTGGTATTAGTTATCACTTAGTTATGTTCTCTACTAAGTAAGGTCGATTCATAAACTTTGTCAAGCAAGATCAGGAATAACAAGGATACCTATGGTTATCGAGTTTAGAAGACATCATTGAGTGATTAAAGACAAATAGTGGATGTAAGTTTGTCAAGCATGATGTCAACTCATCTACCTTCATATTGAGCATTAATGGAAAGATTTTATCAAAAGGCATGAAATCAAATTCATTTCTTACCATGAATATTTAAGTGCTATTGTAAAGAGCTATTTTTAGTGCAATCAAAGCAACTTGAGTGAATTTCTTGCAAAAGTCTTTCAAAGTTCTCTCAAGCTACCTAGTGAAAATAACATCCTATAGCAACAAGGTCAAGAAAGGGTTTGACATGTTGGTTTGAGGAGTTGAATGGAAAGTGCTAGATTTCAAGATCACACCCATAGTTGCTAAAACCCTAGACCCAAGAAGAGATCAATCCCAAATCCTTCCTAAGGTACTTCTTATTAATTACATTCGTACTTATTTTTAATGTGCTATTCAAGAAATAGGTACTCTAGAGATGGATGATGCACTAAGTCAGTTATGTGTTGGTGTAACCCTAAAATTTGAGCATCAACATTTGGAAGAAAAAAGATTGACACATATTCCCCATATGCATCAAGAATTTCAAATTAAATGGATTAGGTTTATCCTTAGTTGGGTGCATAATGGATAGTTGTGGTTAGAACAGCCAATTCTAATAACAAAGAAGATGATTCATCAAATCACTGGCCTTCCCATACTTGTTAAAGCCAAAGAAACAAAAACCCTAGGACAAGCAAAGTTGGAGAAAAAAACCATAGCCAAATGGGATGGCAAAGGTATGAAGATAAGAAGTGTTATAAATGCAGAATTGAAATTTGGAATTTATATTATTGCGCATATGATTTGGGATACAAGGTGGTTAAGAAAAATTTATCATTTGATCTTGCCAACCCATTATTGAAGCAATTCAATAAAAACATGGAAAGTATTAGAACATCAAAGAACAACTTGTCCAAATTTGGTTCACTGTTAACCTATCTATTCTTTTATGTTCAAAAGTTCTTCCCTTCTAAAGGCACTGTAGTCTAGTGAAAAGATGTGCATGTACTTTACCAAATAAATGAGTATATTGCAAAAATAGGTGAGAATTATAATAGCATCATGGAAAACTACTTCAATATGTTCAAAGAGAAAATGAACAATAGGTTTAAAATTTTGAAGAAGTTAGTAGAAGATTACAATTATGATGTATGTTTTATGGTTGATAGTGACAAGGTATATATCAAAGAAATTAAGCCTAGAGTTGTGTGGGTGAAACCTCTTGGCTATGAGGTGAAAATTGATAAGACAAAGAACATCATTGAAGTCCTTGTCAATGAACCTATTGATCCCAAGGCCCCTTATTTTGGGACTTATGATGAGGCCAAGGCTAGACTTGAGCTAGAGATAAAGCTCCCACAAGTGGTTAACAAAGGGAAGAGAAGGATAGCTAAACTAAAATCAAGTGCACCTCTCTTGTTAACTAAAGGAAAAGGTGAGGATGAGGAGGAAGCAAAGGATGCAGATGAATCTGAGAAAGAAGAAGAACCTTTCAAGAATAAAGGCAAGGTGATCATCACCAAGCCACCCAAGCCATCCACTATAGCCTTCACAAGGAGGTCATGAAAGAAAGGAAGTGATATTGTATTTAGTAGACCTCTACTCACTTTCTAGGACAAGCTAAAGGAATTAAGAGATGGAGCTGGTATAACCAACTTCAAAGCCTTGAAATATGAGACTAGAACCAAGTTTGAGAAAAAATAGAATGAAGATTTGGTCATGGATAAAATTGGTCAATGGAAGTATTCTCCTAACCAGCTAGCTTCCTAGATTCCCAGTATCCTAATGGATAAATTCAACCAAGGTGGGAATTTTCCTAGCAAATAGTAAAAGACATATATGCTCAAACCTTGAGGTAGCTATTATCAAGCATCTCTAATGTAGAGGTAAAAGAGGAATTAAAGAAGAATGAGGCAAAATTGAATCTCAAATTTAACACTTGCCTAATTTTGATGAAAGATATTGAATATGTTGTGAAGAATGAAAAAAATACTTGGAAAAATTTCTATCATCTTCACAAACCAAGTGAGTTCCCTGTTGAAGTAAAGGATGATGATGAAGAAGATAAGGATGAAGAGGAAACATAAAAAGAACCAACACATTTTGAAAATGAATAAGATGAAGAGGATAAAGAAGCTATCAAGAAATAAAAGAAAGATGATGAGGAGATTGACCTTGTCAAGATAGCAGGAGTAGTCATTGCCTCTCTTCCTCACTCCCTGAGCAAACTATTGACTACATCAAGTATGGAGACAACTTCAGCAAGTTTGATTGTGACTACTACTGATACATCAAATGTCAAATCACTCTTTTCCCCTACTTAGCTCAGCATATCAATGATAAAAGTAACTTCTACTTTATCTATCAAGCTACAGACTCCTTCTTCAATTGAGTTAGTATTATCAACTATGGATATAGTGGCTACTTCAGTTTTGAGTACATACTTGGTAAGCTCTCAAGTTTTGTCTACTTCAATTTTGGATTCTACAATTTTGACTTCATCAATTTTGGATTCCTCAAGTATTTCTATAAGTATTCCATTAGTTAGTATTGTATCAATTTTTACTGTAAGTCCAAGTATGTCTACTATTGTTTCCATTCTAGATACTAAAGCAATAAGTACAAGGATAGTTGAGCCTAAGGCTCAATCGAGTACAAAATTTTTGGGGAAAAAAAAAGAAATAGAAGAAGATATTGATCTAGATGAGGAAATAGTAATCTCCAATTGGGATATCTAAAAGCTTACTCTAGACCAAATGCAGACATTTGGTGAACTCCAAAAAAAGGCTAAACAAAAAAGACTTAAATAGGAGAGAGATAAAGAGCATAAGATTATTGAGGACACCAAGAACATTTTGTTAGAGGCAATAGGAATTGAGATTGACTCTTGTCAATCTATTTTCAACCAACTTGAAGAAGTAGTCCAAAAATTCTATGAGGACATAGATGGATAAGACAAACTAGTTGAAAAGGCTAAAAAGAAATTTAACAATAAAGTGTTGAAGCACATTGCTCAACAAATAGCCATTCATCAAGTGGAGCTTTCAACAATTTTGGTCAATCTTGAGACATCCTATTCAAATGTATCATCACTTTTTGGGAAACTATGTAATGCCACTAAGTATACAAAGGAAGTAAAGGACAAATTGTCCAAAATTGATATAGATCTTAAAGAAAGTGCTCAACAGCTACAATTTGACCCTAATTCAAGCTCTACACATTTCAAGAAGATTAGATTTTTGTCAGACATGCAAGGGGAATTGTTAAGAGAAGAAGCAAGGATCCACTCAACATTGATTAACATACAAAATATGATCCTTCTAGTCATGGATGTTATGTAGAAACATCTTGTATATTTAAAAACTCTTATTCATGATAATAACTTCTCTTGTTGACCACATTATTGAACTATCAGGAGAAGTGAAAATTGCAATTCATACATGCAATGTCTTGCAAGAAAATTGGGATAAAACCTTGGCAATCATCCTCAAGGTACATTCTAAATTCTTATCTCATTTTGGTGTCTCCATGTAAATAAGTCAGAATAAATCTTTGACATTAGTATCAAAAAGGAGGTGAGATACATTGTCTACTGTATATTGTTTTGAGGGAGAAAAATAGTATGGGGGAGAACTTGCAATAAGTAAGACATTTTTTATATAGAAAAAGATGTATAGTATACTATATGTACTTACAAAGATCAATTTTGAAAAATCTCAAAAATATATAGTATACTCTACCAAGCTAGTATCACGTGTTAATGAATACAAGGTATTCAATTTTGGGCTAATAAGTGTTTTTGTCACTAATGCCAAAGGGGGAGATTGTTGACATATCAGTCAAGTTTGTTATTAGTGACACAATTATTTAGGTTTTGTATGCCTACCAAGCTCATTGAGTAGTTTGCAGTGTTTTCCATGCAATTCAATAGTCACCGAGCTCTACAATTGCTATTGAGCCTTTTGGACTAATCCCAGTGGTTACTGAGTAGATATAGTCAATGTGAAGTCCAATAGTTCAAACTATGCATTTCAGTATACACCAATTTTATCAGTGGTTGTTGAGCATTGCAGTGTCTACTGATTTTGTAGTTCATGTGATGTGAAGCCAGTTTTAACTGAGCTACTTTATGCTAACCAAGCAATTTACTGTTTGTCGAGTTGCACAATATCTATCGAGTCACCAATGTAGATCGAGTTTAAGACTACTTGAAAGTGATTAGTGGATGTTGTTTATCAAAACTTCATCTAGTTAGTCTTCAAAACCTAAGTATTTTCATGTGGGTCGACTTTTTAATATTGGTCTTAACTTGTTTGATGGAAAACCTTGTAATTTTTTAATTTGGATTGGTATATATATGTAATGTATTGTATTGTATCCAAGCAAGGAATAAGTAAGTAAGAATTCAAATGTGAGCATATATATTGTTCAAGTTATGAATGCATCAGATAAAGAGCAAATTGTGAAGGCCATAACAGTATAAGGAGCAGTAGAGTCATATCTATCATAGAAAGGTGATCAGTATAATAAGGAATCTCTATCAACAAACTCAATTGCAAGTCAGATATCTATTGTTTCATCCTAATAGGTGAACTAGTCAAAATCCTCTAACAAGGTAGACCTAACAGTCTTTTCATAAATCTCTTAACCAAGTGCATACTTCATTGTGTGTTTGTAATTCCTCTCACAAGGTGGACCAGCAATCCTAATTGCTCCTAATAGGGTAGATCATTAGAAGTGATCAATGTAAGCCTTAATAGGCCAACTTTATCTTGCATTACTAAAGTTTGTGGGTATCATCCCCACCCTAGTTTTAGTTTCTATTTGGAAGGTTTCTGGATCACCAAATCTTTGTGTCAAAGTGTTATGGATGCTTTCATGTTTTCAATTTCTCATGCATGCAATTAGATCAGATGAGATGAATTAAGTGCTAATTGATTTTTTGGATTAAGAATTGAATTGGTAAAATTTTAGAAGTTATTGATTCACCCCTCCCCTCTCAGTAACTTAGCATAGTCTTGAATATTTCTAACATTCATAACTAAATCCTTGGAACTAATGTATGGTATCTCTTTTGAATATTAGTCCCACATACCTCTTGGTTACTTAGTTTGATGAAGTGTGATCACCTGACCCATTGGGTGAAGTGATCCCAACTCTACTTGATGTGTTGCAATCCTCCTTTCTCTTTAATGTCTTTTTCATCTCATCTCTTGCATTTTCAATGTTTGCCTTGCCTTTTTCTTTGTTGAACTCACAACTTGGTGCCTTTGACCTTGTTGAACAATATTAACTGATGTGACCATTCTTCAAATAGCTATAACATGTGGTTTGACTCAACCACCTGTTGCAGTCACTCTTGAAGTATTTCCTAATATAGTTTTTAGGAACATATCCATACTCTTGACAATAGTGACAACTATATTTTGTGTTATAATTCCAGCTATAATAGTTGTCATTGTTCTTTACCTTTTTTTGCTTGTTTGATGAACACACAGGTTTGGATCTGCACTCAAAATCTCTATGTCCATACTTCTAATAGTTATAAAAATATCTTTCAAATCTTTGAGTGTACAAGGTCTTGGTTTTGCATTCATGTGCTTGATGACCTTATTTGTTGCACTTATGGAATTGGCTCATTCTCTTCTACTTAACATTATAATTTATAGTCTTGCTCATACATACATTAGTAGTATGTCCTTTCTTACCACAATTATGGAAAATAGGTTTTGAGTTCTTACCTTTGTTACTTCTTTCTTCAACACTTTTGGATGATTCTCCTTCTTTAGTACTTGTATATCCCAGTCTAGATGTATCATTGTTAGATCTAAGAGATCTCATCAATTTTTCAAAGTATTTGATAGCTTCATTTGGTTTGTTGAAACTTTTAGTAAACTCCTTTTCCCTTTTTAGATCATTGCTCAACTATTCATTTTGAAACTTTAGTGTTGTTATCTTGATGTCCTTGGCATTTAGTTCATGGTTTACATTCATCATTTGTTCCAAATTTTCTAATCGTATGTTAGCAATCCTAGTTACCTTTGATGATTTTTCTTCTAGTCTACTGGTCAAAAATCTCTTGTCATCTTCAATAATGACTTTGTCTTTCACAGAGTTATTTTTCTATTCAATCACCTCACATAGTAACATGGCTTGTGATTCTTGCTCTATTTTAAGATTTATGATCTCTTCAGCTAGGGTTTTGTTCTTTTCCATTACATCTACAACTACTACATCAAATTCATTGGAGTCTCAATTTGTAAATTGTTTACTAGTGTCCATCTCTCAGTTTGTGTGTCGTTCTCCTCAATAGAAATTTCTTTCCTTCTCTTCAATGATTTCTTTAGATAATCTCTTGCTTCTTTCAATTGATGTAGAATGAGTTGTATTTCAATTCCTTTTTTTCAATGATTTTTTCGAACTTGTAAACGTCTATTTCCAAGATCTTTCCTCAAAGCTGCAAAGCGTCACTTTCAGAGAACTAAGCTCTGATACGAATTGTTGGAATTACAATAGGAAAGGTAAACTTCTTAGGGGGGGTAATTAGTACTTTAAACTTTGACCCAATAAATATTCACCATACATCTATCTCACATATTCAATAAGTAAACTAAAATACAATGCAAAACATATACATCTAAAGCATGTAAATAAGTGAGCATTCACACATATATGACACCAGATATGATTATCTACAAACCCTCCAAAGAGAAGGTAAAACTAGAGTGGGGATGACACCCACAAATCTTCACTACTAGAGTAATAAAGTGTATCCAATGACGGTTACAATTTTTGATCATGGACCATGATCTACCTTGTGAAAGGTTTTCCCTATTAAAGGCTTATAAAGGCTATTAGGTCTGACCCTATTAGAGGATTTCAACACCTTGTTAGAAGTGTGCTTGGTAAAAGGACTTCAAATTACAATCAAGTAAGAACCTTGTTAGAGGATTTCAATATAGCCTGTCAGGACCACTCTGCTAAGAGATTTAACTAATTCACCTATTAGAATGTCTCATCAATGATCCTATGGTTAGCACTCTTATGCTTGATGATAGATCACCTCTATTCTATTGTGTACTTGATCCTTCTTGATCTAATATCTCTTTGTTTTTCATTGATTACTTCCTCTATTCTCCTTTAACTGATTTTGCAATTCAAATCATAATACCTTGATCACCATTAATGTCCTAGTTTGTGCATGCAAAACTCTCCTTAATCATTCATTCATTCCCTTTCACTCTCATATAAATTTTAGGGTTTTTCCTCCTTAAGAAGACCTAGGTGACTTAGGGTTAGGTATGAATCGAAAGCTGTGATTCATCCATATTGCCACTTAAACCTTCCCTTTACTTGATTGGGAACATGTTATACATCAGCATTCTAACTTAATATTCATCCTTATCACCAAAATATCATAATTCAATCTCTAAGTTGGCTAAAAAATGGTTTACATAGTAGTTTGTGTCAATACAAACAACTATGACAAAACTATGTTACTCAGTATCTGAAGTCCCTAGTGCTTAGCACATACTATGAATTCAATGTTATCACTCAGTATTTGAATGACTCGGCATGCACTTCTTTCTCAGCTCCTAAATCATTTTTCATATACTATCTACTCGGCACTTGAGTGACTCAACATATGAGTGACTTGACACTCACTATTTACTTAGTATGCTCTAAATTTACATGTTGTTCTTAGCATATGTTACTTATTCAGCATGAACTAAGTAAATGACTTAAGTGTATAGACACTCACTTGTCAAAACCAATCTAAGATTAACACCTTCTTGATCAAAATATTCTTTTTCATCTCCTTGGATGTTTTGTCGTTAATCAAACATCCTTTTTTATTTGCATCTTATTATCTTCCACAACTTCATACTTCAATCCAAAACTTGGCCTTTCATATATATGAAACCCAATGTCAAGTCATCTAGAATATGCTTTCAAACAAACAATTAACATCCACTAGGTCGTCTTGCATAAACCAAATAATGAACAAAATTATTCTGTTGTCACTTGACTAACACTAAAACTAAGTCTCTCAGTTAACATTGAGTTCCTTTGGTAACTGACCTAACTCGGTCTACACTAGAATTTCTTTGGTAACCAACTTGACTTGGTTTACACTGAAATTCTTTATTGACGAACCTAACTTGGTACAATGGACCTCTGAATTTGGTTTGTTCTGAACTTCTACTTAATTGATACTAGAGTCTTCTAAGCTTAGTTATTACTAGGAGTGTTCTTTTGGAGTGTAACATTTGTGTAACATCAATGACAATATACAATTGAATAATTGTTTTCAATAGAATCCTTACCTAAATCTCTCCCTCTTTAATTTTTTTGATCTCCTTGCCCTACTCATATGAACTTCACTCTATCTGGAATAATTGGTTCTTTTTGCTCTGCTTGGGCAAATGACTTTGACAAAGCTGGAAGTTGAGCAAAAAAAATTTGTTTGATAATGATTCAACTCGAGAAATACCCAATGAAGAGTCGTTCATCCTTCATACCAACTTTACTTAGCATTAATTTCTTGGGTGTGGTGGGTGTTTGTCATCCTGCCACCTTGTTTGGCCTGCAACATCTATACCCTTGAAGGATGGGTTGCAAAGCGTCAACCAATTTCCCAAGGGACAAAAGTTTTCTATGTCGTTCATAATTTTTATCATCTTTTAGATTTAAAATACCCATATAAAAATTAACAATAATATTTTTTTCTAAATCTCTATAATAATAAATAAAATAGATTCAAGGCAAAAGCCTACAACATAACAATGAAAATGTGAATCTCTCATGTGAGAGGTCGCGGGTATGAATATTTTCAAACTTAATACATAATAATAATTAATATCAAAAAATTAAAATAATAAATAATAATAAATTAGTCTGTAAGGTTTAGCCCATTACCTATCAAAATAAATAAATAAATTATATTTGTATTAATTAAAAAACATTTAATTTTAATTTTGACAATAAAATAAATATATATATCTTATCATTTATGTTTTATTAATTCAAATAATCAATAGAAATTATTTTTTTATTATATAAAAATTATTAAAATTAGAATAGATAATAATAATATTCCTTAAATTCTAGAATACTAAATAAAAAAGATATTTCTCAATAATTAAAAAGTATTAAAAGTAGGCAAGAGCCTACAACACAATGGTAAGTTATGAACCTCTTATTTGGGAGGTCTTGAGTTTGATTCTACTTAAGCTTAATAGATAATAAGAACAAAATTTATTTAATAATTAATCTCAATAAATAATTATAAATAATGAATAATATAGACTTCTAATCATTATTAGTATAAAAAATTATTTTCTTTTTTGACAAATAAAATACAAGAAAACTATAAAAACTATATATAAAACAATAATATAAAAGAAAAAATTTATTTTAGCAAAAAAATCTAAAATAATATATTTATCATTTTCTTATTAAGTAAATATAATCATTATAAATTATTTACTTTATTAATAAAGAGACTACGAGAAAAAGTATTAATATCCTTAAGTAAATAAAATATTAAAAAAATGCAATGATAATATCTTCGCCTTTAAAATAAATAAATATCAATAATATCTTTTAACAATCATTTATAAATTTACAATTATATTTTATACTTAAAATTAAATAAATATTTTCTCAATCTTTTTATTTTGAATACATAGTAAATATTGAATCTATCAACTAATTAAAAATACTCACATAAAGATAAGCAATTATAATATTTCTAAATTTCTATAATAATAAATAAAATTGATTTGAATTAATTGGAAAAAATATACAATTTCAATATTTAAATCTTGTTATCTATTGTTTTATTAATTATAATAAATAGAAATTAAATGAAAATATTAAAATTAAATTAAATAATTATTAGATTATTAAATTTCTACAATAATAAATAAAATTAATTTGCATTAAATAAAATTGATTTGTATTAATTGAAAAAAAAATTTAATTTGATAATATTTTTTTAAAAATGTTATCTATTTTTAATTAATTAAAATTATCTATTAAAATTATCTTTTCTATTAAATAAAATATCAAAGTTAAAATATAATATTCTTGAATTTCTAAAATAATAAATAAATAAAAATTTTGTCTATTTTTTGAGTGTTTTAAATTTGCCTAAACCACTATTCATGAATCTTCTCCTATGTTGAACTCCTGCCTATAAATATATGGATAGAGTATTTGAAAGAACCACAAATTTGAGAACACTCACACATTGAAAGGTATTTGACATATTCATTTGAATGAGATTCAAATTGTGTTTTCAATTGTCACTATCTATTTTTTATAGTGTTAAGTGAAAATTATTCATTTAATATACTGACTATTATCTTTTTCACTTTTCTATAGAAATGGTCTACATTTATTGTTTCAAAGTAGAGGAGGTACAAGCACATATAGGTGTGTATTTTTTATTCAATCTTTAGAGAAAATATTCTATTTTGTCATCTTGTTATTTCAATAAGGTCTTCTATGTATTAGGGAATATTTACATGTTTCTTATCCAATATTCTACTTGAGCTATGGAAACCTAATGTCCAATAAAGTAATGTCATGTAGAAATTGGGACAATATCATCTTTGAGACTACAAATGTCCTTTTGGCCACAGGATACTATCTGATTTGATATTAGGAATGGCCAAACTATGTAGCTTACTATAAAAATGGATTTCATGTCATGCTCTCTCAAAAGAAATAAATACTCAATTTAACTCATGTGATGGAACAACATATGGACTCTATCTCTTAACGTATGAATTTTTGGCTTGATAATGTCATTACTAATCTTACACATCGAGCTTGTCAATTATTATGCATTATAGTTACCACAACGCAAATTCTTGACCTTTCTTAATTTTTTCATAAATGCAAGTACTTATTTCTTCATGTCCTTTCCACTCCTTTTCACATATTATATTTCTTCACCCAAGGCTTGGGGATGCATAAATAGGTCCAAAAAGAATTTGTAAATATAAAAAATCTAGTCTTCATTGCTACATTCTTCAAATATTGGGTATAATAGCCCATTGTAATGTAGCCATTCACAAACTTCTTATTGCACAATGGAAAATATTATGTGTATTCAATTAACATATATACAAACTATTACTCTAATATTTAGGGTTATTGTATAATCTTGTACCTAGAAATAAATGTATTTGGCTTTATAATTGATGATAACAAACAATGTCATGTCAAAATAGTATAATTTTAAAATTAAATTCTAATTCCTATGACAATGTATTCATATCAAATTAATGTTTCCTAATTTGACATGTATACAAAATAAATATCATATTTATAAATGATACTTTACGAAGTTTTTATAAATGGTCTAATTATAGAATAACATTTCCTTATGAGTCGTACAAAAAAAAATTACATTTCATTATTACTACATAATAGCATTTCCTTCTAAGTTATACAATGGAAAATAACAACAACATCAGTTCTAATCAATTGATTTAAAAAATACTCCAACACATACGTTGAACAATGAATCACTATTTACACGTTGATAATGCTTACAAAATATTTTATATTTATAATTTAATATTAATTATTTTACTTCTTTAAAAAATTTGAAAATTTTTGAAGGGATTAAATCTTTTCATAAGTTAACAATTATCAAAAATATTTGATCCAAATTTTCTATTGGTTGTTCCCTTGTGCCTTCTATGGTTAGAAGAGCTAGTTTCTTGATTAGAGTAAACAGGGGTTTTGAAGGGACCTGAAACCTAAAGTTAAAGTGATAAACACACAAAAACTAGGTTTTTCAAGGACCTAAAACCACTAGTTTAAACCAAGCACAAAAGCAACCAATTTTTACAAGGACCTAGAACCTAAAGTTTTAAACAAAGCTAGAAAATAAAAGGCAAAACTAGAAAAACCACATGGACCAGCAACCAGCACACCAACACCCATGACCAGCACCTACTACCTCATTTAATGATATTTTCCACCTATTTATCTACCTCTTTAGTACTATGGATGATATCATCCATAGCTAAAGAAAGAACCTCTAGAGCTCTACCTGGTTCTCTTACTTGGTCCTCCTAGACTCCCCACCCCAATATTTCCTAGAGATGTTATCTCCCCGTTGCTCTTCTTACCTAGACTAGCTGCCACTGCACACAAACTAGAGGTAACCTATTCCATTCTTTGTCCACTTTTCTCGATTAAATAAAAAATCTCCCTCTCATACTCCTTTAGTTTATCAGGGACGTTACCAACTTGTCTATCCAACTATGCTCTCATAGCTCATTCATTGTCTAATTCTTTCTACATAACCCCCATTTTTTTCTTGAGTACCATGATTTTATTGTAAAGTCAAGAGTTACCTTGAAGGGATGCCTCTATTTTAAGCTTTGCAGTATGAAGGCAGGATAGCTTTGCTTCATGAGACTCTTCCCTACACCCTTCATCAGCCCTAATCTCATAATCAATAGTAGTATTTAATTTATTGATCTAGATTTTAGTGTTAACAACCTGCTTCTCTATACTCTCCTCTTTTTTCTTTTTAATGAGGTTATCATCCTTCATGACAAGTATTTTACCCTCACTTTCCTTTCTAGTATTATTCTCCATTTTCTCTTCATTGTCATTCCTCTTAGGAGAGGAAGAGTGAATACTCTGGTTCTCCTCATCAACCCCTAAAGCTTCTGATCCAACATTAGATTTAGTTATTATGTCCTTGCTACCCTCCACATTATCCTTACCAGTTGAAATTTCTTTGCTCCTAGAATATCCATCCAGGTTGGAGCTAAGGTCCCCCATTTGTTACCCTTTTTTATGCTCTTGTTGTCACTAGTTCCTTCCTCACTTTTGACCTTAATTCTCTTAGAATGAGGATCATTTCTAGACACTTTTTGCTTCTTCTCCAAAATCAAAGAGGATTTAATAGCCTTGATTTTATAGAAATTTTCTATTAATAATATTAAACCCTCATAAAGCATAGGACAGGACTCCTTCTTCCTATGAGCATGAAGGCTTTCAAGCAAGGAGTATTTCAAGTAAAAGGGGAAAGAGATTTTTTCTTTATGCCTAAGATGATTTAGGAAAACAAAGTGAAACTTATCGACCCTCTTATCTCTACCTTCAAGAAAAAAATACTCACAAATGCATGACAACATGTTCTATTGAAATCTAATTGAAAAGATCATTGTTGAAAAAGAGAGATTGTTGAAGCAGAACATATGTTTCAATCATTTATTTTTCACTGATGTCAAACTTGGTATTTTTTGGTAAGACAATTGCTTATAATATCCAACTACTATCACCTAGTTGATTGATGAAGAGGATTTAATCAATAAGATGTAACAACAACACCTAGAGGAAAGGTTGAGTTATGATTATGTAATGAAGTACAAGGATTAGTTAAGACAATGGTGAAATGATGCATTCGTAATCCACTTGAAGTTACAGAGGTTAGCTACACTTAGAAACTTTAGAAGAACAAGTAATACTAAGACTGTCTGCAAAGCTTAACTAAAGTTGATAGTAGGTGCTAAGAAAAGTGAGTTCAAGCTTAGTAGAAAATTAGTTGGTGCCAAGTAAAAGAAAATTCTAGTGTGTGTTGACTAACACATTTGGTGCTAAGAAAAATTCAATGGGTGTCAAGCATCAATAAAATGTAGTTGATGTTGAGTGAACTCACAGTATATATTGAGCTACATAGTATATGCTGAGCATTAGAAGGTTAATAATGCTGAGTTGTTGCATTATTAGAAAAGTCAAAGATTTTCCAAATTTGAGCTGAAAATTTTGTTTTCTTGAAGTCTGTGAACCAAGTGGAAGATAAGGACAATGAGTTGGTGGTACAAAATTTAAGGTAAACCATTTCTAGGCAAATTTAAGAGGATTCTAGTAGAAGTTTCTAGAAAAGACAAGATATGGGGTAGATAAATTGCATCCTAACTAATCCAACTAAACCCTGAATTGGATGATGGAAAATGACAAAGTACTCTAAATTCCTATTTAAGGAATGTATGGTCATGAAGCAAAAGTGTTTTGAGTATGAAGAGGAGCAAAAATTTGAAAAAGTCAAGAGGACCAAGGAAGAATAGAGATAGACAGTTAAGGACTCTGCTTCATTTAGTGACCACAGAAGTGATTGCATTGGCATACCAATCAAGAAGGTTGAAGGAAATGAATTATTGAAGGATGAATAAGTTGTCAGAGCTACAAAGAATGAAAACCAAGAAAATTGAGGATCGAAGAAATAAAAGTTGTAAGTTGTATCACATCAATGCTCTACTATACTCTCTAACAATTGTATCAATTAGGGTAAAATCCTTTGGAGCAAGGTTGACTTAACAATCATTAGAAAATACTTTAATAGGTGACATTTCAAGTGAATTTTCTAAATGACTATGCTCACTTCTAATAGGGTGATTGAAATAACTTAGCAAGGTCACATTTAATAATGTGTGTTGTAACCTTTAACAAGGTTGGCCTTTCACAGGGCATCACTTCAAAAGAGTGAAAAAGGAGTAGCATGTTACTAGTGGTTTTTCCCAAATTGAGTTTCCATGTTAAATCACTCTATCAAGTGTGTGGGTGAGTTTTCATGATTTATATTTTATTGCTACATGTTGATTTAATAGTAACCTGCAAGTATTGGTAATAAACTTTGATGCATATATAGATATGAATGTTTAAATGGGTTCACTAAGCTAAATGAAAAGTTTTATTGGAACATTTGGACCTTGGATAACTAATTCACACCCCGCCCCCCCTCTCTTAGTTATTCTAAAGAATTCTAACATGTCCCTCTAGATTACCTTGATTTGTCTTAGGTTGTAGAAGTCTCTTCTCTTTTCCATATTTTTCTCTTGTTCATCAGTCTTTAGAAATTTCTTAAAGGCCTCATTTGATATACTTGCCTCCTTGATAAATTTTAGCCCTTCCATGGGGAGCCTCATGATCTCAGCTATAAATTCCTCAGATAGATTCGTTGTGATCCTTTACAAGAGCTAGTTATTAAATCATGAAAAATATTTTTTTCAATTGAGTAAACACTTTTAGTTTCTTCTTCTACATAATCTCATTTGCATTCAACTAACTATTGGTTTTTTTTCCTACTAGGTAATGCCTTCTACAACAAAACATAATTTTTCCCCTATTGAGTTTGATATTACAGTTATCAAAGACACATTCTTGTTAATGTAACAATCAAGACTTTATGTGTGTATATGTATATGCATATATATATGTACACATATATGTATATATGTACATATATATAAACATATATATGTGTGTACATACACATATATGTATACATACATACATATATATACACATCTATGTATATGTATATGTATGTATATATGTATGTATATGTATATGTACATATATGTATATATTTCTATATGTATATGTATGTATATGTATATATTTCTATATGTATATGTATGTATATGTATATGTATCTATATGTATATATATATATATATGTATATATATGTATATATATATATATATATATATATATATATATATATATCTATGTGTGTGTGTGTACCTTTTACTATATAGGGGTCATTTAAGGCATAGTTATAAGAAGAATCACTCATGAATAGGTGAATCTCTAGTTATCTCTCTTTTACATGTGGTTGATCCAAGTCACCATTGGTAGGGATCATAATTTGAATATTGATGCTCCAAAACTCTTAGTTATTCCTTGTTTTTCCTTACCTATGTGAAAGTTAGAGCATATGTTCTAACAAGTGGGGTGAAGACATTCGGGCATTTCCCTATAAGTTTCATTATGGAAATTGCACTGACACATGAGGTAGGGCAGAGCTAGCAATGTTATACATATATACATACATATATGTGTCCATATATAACTATGTGTGTGTGTGTGTGTACATATACATATACATATACACATATATAGATGTGTATATGTAAATGTATATGTATATATATGAATATATGTATGTATAAATATGTATATACATAAGTGTGTATATATGTATGTATGTATATATATATATATATATATATACATATATATACATATATATATGCATGTATATACATGTATGTATGTGTATGTATGTATGTGTCTATGTATACTTTTTAAATATTTTATTCAAAATTTAGTAAAATTGATGCATTGCAAATAATTAAGGTACACTAAGGTAAGATTGTTTGTTATATTTTTTAGAAAGTTTAAATATTCAATGGGATTTTCTTTATTTTTAATGTTTTAGTGGATGTTCATATTGCTTGCCCTAAAAAGTTGATTAGTACCAAGTCAAGTCAAAGGCTAATTATAATGAACATCTTTTGAGAAATTTTATAATTTTATATTTTGGTGAATGGCTATATTTTATTCTAAAGCTCTCATTGTGCTATAAGAAAATATATATTGGAAATTGGAGTAATTTTTTTTGATATGTTATAATCTTTTCAATAGCCTGTATATGTCACAAGCATTATGGTTAGTAATGGTACATCTCTTTCTCTAATTATTTTTGGTACATCTCTTTCTTTTTTTTTAATTTGGAAGATTAGGTAGAAATTCTTCTTATCTAATATACTATCTTAAAATGGATGCACTTCCTTTAAATAACTCTATCCCCCTCTTCATAATGCCTTCTTCAAACCATGGATATGTATGTTCTCGATCTCCTTTGCTCTCTTTTTCTTCCTCTTTACACCCTATTCCTCTTGGTATCTGCCCCTTCTTTCTATGGCTTCTCAGACTTGATCTCCAAGACTAGGTCAACTCATGTCAACCTATTCTAGAGTAGGTCAACATAGGTTGACATAGTCCTTGGAGGTTTCAAGGCTTGGGGCTTGAAAAGCCTTAGGGTTTTTTTTTTCAAATTGCACTCTCTTGTTGGCTTGTATTATTTTCCCACTCGATAACTCATATATAAGAAGACTTTGAGGATTTATTTTCATATCTCATTCATATAATTTGTTCATGTATTCAAGTATTCCAAGCTTTGGCTCTCAAGTGAATATTTCTGCCTTTTGCATTTAATTAGTTAAAGTATTCAATATTTTCAAGCATTCAAGCAAGGACAATTATATCTACCATTGAAGGATCATTTGTCAACATTTTCTTTCCAATATATATTTTATAGTTGGCCATCAAGGGAGGATATCTATATTGAAGTGTTCATTATCTTATTTATTGATGCACTTTTATATCCATGACACCATGATGGAATTATAGTAGATCTATTGGAAAGAATGGAAATTCCCTACATTCCTAGTTCAAGAACTACAATATATTTATATATAAAATCATCATTGACAAGGATTTCAATAAAAGTGAATCGTAAAATTTATCTTGTCTTTCAATCATTTATATTTACATTTCTCTATTATTGTTAATTCCTTAACCTAGGGCTTGAGCATGGAAATCCCTCATCAACCCCCAACCCCAAAACCCTTCTTTTATGTGTTGATTTGCATAATATCAGTAAATGATTTATGGATCTAGAATTTACTTTTTGGGAGCTTTCTAGATAAGTCAATTTCATGTCACTATACTATGTCAACCTAGTTGTAGGATGTCTTCCAAAGTCGGCCTAATCCTTCACTCTCCATTTTCAGGGTGATTTCTAGGTTTTGTTCCTTTCATCATTTTACTTTGAGATCCATGAATGGATATTCAAAAATATTTTAGATCTACGATTTTTGGAACTAAATTACATCTTCCTCTATGAATTTCAAGGTGATTCTTTTATACTTTATTTCCTTTCATATCTTTACCCTAGATATATATCTATATTGGGCTAATTATCTTTACATAGAACCTATATTTACATTATTTAAGCAATTAGTTCAATTTCACATTCACACTATCCTATCGAGCACCAAAGAGATTGAATTTCATTTTATTGTGTTCCTCTTTATAATTTGAATCTAGTATTAGCACCATTTTTCCTATGGGTCTAGCTATCCTAATTTGGATTAGAAGTGGAATTATATTTGGAAGTTCCCATCTTTCCCTCACATAAAAATATTTGGATGACTTAGTGCCCTAGAAAGTGGAAGTCTACTATTAAAGTACTTCCATTTTACCACTAAATATTTCGGTGAACCCAACTTGTGCCCCTTTCTTATTTTAGGTGTTTACCTTCTTTTTGGTGAACCCCTTTTTTCTTTTTTTATCATAGAGTTAGATTTGGCTATCTTGTGTGTGGTTAGATCTCTCTTTTAAGATCTTTACATGGTTAGATCTCATTAGGTTTTCCTTTTGTGATCTCCTCTTTTATGAACTTAATTACACATAGTCCAACCTACAACATTACTGTTAGGCAAAGTCATAGACTCATGGGCTCCTTTGATCATGATTCCTCTTTTCTTCTTAAGACTCATGATGACACACATATCTTTACTCATGATATTAATCCTATAATGGAGCATAATTGTTCTCACTCATCCTCTAATGAAGATGATGCTTAAAGAGTTCCTCCTTTGTAGTTTGATAATATTTCTAATGAATTAGATAAATTGGAAACTTGGCTTGCTCAAAAAATTAGAATCTTGGTAGCATTGTTTCTAGTGAAGCTCTTAAGAATATTTTTAACAATGATGAAAATAACCATTCTATCTTACATGGTATATCTCACCTTATTAAAACTTATGCTAAGTCTTTGATAGAATGTGCTAAAGAGTTGGGATATCCTCCTCCTTCCACAATCATTGAACCTTCTATTTCAATTTCTACAACTCTTTCTAGCATACCTACATATGATTTGACTCTTATGACTACTTCTAAACAAGTGTCTACTCTGTTACATTTTGGTCTTCCTAACCTTTCACTTTCTATGAGTATTCCTCCTACTTTCATTCCTTCTTCATTACCTTCATATAATGTTATTCCTTTTACTTATTCAAAGCCTTTACCTATTCCTTCTCATCATCCATGGAAATCTGTATGTATTCCTTCAATTTCTTATAGCTTTCCCAATCCATCTAGCATACTTATACCTACTAGAGTTTCTTCGTATCCTGCCATTAGTACCTCAGTTCAAACTATCATTACTGTACAACTTGCTCAATTAACTCTATCTAAGTACAATATTTCTATATGTGATGTTGTTAATCCCCTTTCCTTAGATATCCTTCATGTGTTGTTATCCCAAAACATGTTGAGGTACCTCATCTTGAGACTTATAAAGGTAAGGGAGATCCTATCATTCATGTTAAAAGTTTCCAGACTATATGTAGTGATTTTTCTCATGACTATAGGCTTATGGCTAGTTTGTTCCTATGTAATTTTAGTGATAGAGCCCTACAATGGTGTTTCTCTCTACCCCCTTATTATATTGATTACTTTCAAACTCTTGCTAATTCTTTCATTCAATAGTTTCAGAATAATATTGGTCCATAAATTTCTTTAACTAGTTTAATGCAATGTAAGTAGAATGTTAAAGAGAAAGTTCTTTAATTTATTGGTAGATTTAAATTTTTGTACGGTTCTATTTCTTATCCTATGCCTGATTATGATATTTAACATATCTTTATTTCTAATTTATAAAAAGATATTAGGGATAAAATTATCCTTACTGGGTATACTTCCTTTTCACATCTATGTGTAGCACTTCATCATTACTAGTTACAAGTTATTCAAATCAAAAGCTCTACTATGATGACTCCTATAGACACCCAAAAATTGGAAAAGACTTGAATTACACAATTTTGATCAATGAACGCAAATTAAGGAGGAAATCAGAGGAAAATTAAAAACTTTCAAATTAAGGATTACATCAAGTCATTAATTGATTAAATCATCTACCAAATTAATAAGACCTAAATCAACTTCAAAAGAAGAGAAAAATAATTCAAAATCATAAAATAAAATTCAAAAGGGAGAGGGAAAAATACAAAATTTTGAAAATAAATGGAACTTTTATTAAATCAATAAATCCATTTATCCTCACAAAATGAAAATTCTCTTTTTATATTATAAAGAATTGAGAAAAATCCATATAGAGCCTCAAATCAAGACTTTTGGGCTCCTCCCCTTGTCTCTTATGGGACATTTTAGTTGAAAAAGAAAAATCTACTTTTATCCTCAAATCAAGACTTTTGGGCTCCTCCTCGTCTCTTATGAGACATATTATTTGAAAAACAAAAATCAAATCAAGACTTTTGGGCTCCTCCTCTTGTCTCTTATGAGACATTTTAGTTGAAAAAGAAAAATGCACTTTTAGCCTCAAATCAAGACTTTTGGGCTCCTCCTCTTGTCTCTTATGAGACATATTATTTGAAAAATAAAAATTCACTTTTAGCCTCAAATCAAGACTTTTGGGCTCATCCTCTTGTCTCTTATGAGACATTTTAGTTGAAAAAGAAAATTCCACTTTTAGCATCAAATCAAGACTTTTGGGCTCCTCTTCTTGTCTCTTATGAGACATTTTAGTTGAAAATAAAAATCCACATTTAACCTCAAATCAAGATTTTTGGGCTCCTCCTCTTATCTCTTATGAGACATTTTAGTTGAAAAGAAATGCACATTTAGCCTCAAATCAAGATTTTTGGGCTCCTCCTCTTCTCTCTTATGAGACATTTTGGTTGAAAAGAAAAAATTCACATTTATCCTCAAAATCAAGACTTTTGGGCTCTTACTCTTGTCTCTTATGAGACATTTTAATTGAAAAAATCCACATTTATCCTCAAAATCAAGACTTTTGGGCTCTTCCTCTTGTCTCTTATGAGATATTTTAATTGAAAAAAAATCCACATTTATCCTTAAAATCAAGACCTTTGGACTCCTTCTCTTGTCTCTTATGAGACATTTTCAATTTCACCTCTATCCACCAATCAAAGGTAAAACTCAGATTCTTACCCCAACCCCTTCTAAAATCCTATAAATAAAAGGAGAATTCAAGAGTAAAGGGACCCAAGTTTTAAGCATCTGCATTATAGACATATTTAGAGTTGTCATATTCAACATATTAGCATTGTTATTCTAGCAAGTTTATGTCATTTTGATAACATTTTAGCTTTGTTTTCATGTTATTTAGTATCATCTTAACACATGTTTAGCTCATTGCACATTCATTTTGATAGTATTTTAAGAGTTGTTACTCACATGTAATATGCATTTTCATCTTAGATCTTGCATACATACAAGTACATCTACATTTTAAGCATACTTCTCATTCTAGAACTCTCACTGAGATGCTAGTCTGAGAGAATTCTTAGCAGTTGTAGTTAGGGAAACATGGGATGTTCATAGAGTTTGCATTTTGACAATGATTTATTGGGTTTAGTCTAGTTCGTTGTCATTTTAGCTACACTCTACATTAAGGTTTCATGACTACACAAATATTTTATATACAAAATGGCACCCACCATGGGGCTTCATACAAAGCCTCTCTATTCTTCAAGTTTTCTTACTAATATATTACTTTTGTTTTAGATCCATTATTATTTTTCTTTTAGATCTACTTTTTTCTCTGGTTTTGGTGTAGATTTGATCTTTTGCAAGTTTTATAGCAAGTGAGAAGCTTCATAATGAGATCAAAAAATTTCTAAAGACATTTCCAAGCTCACAAAGATTGAATCTGCCACTCCCTTGATGCAGTAGGACCCCATCTCAGCTAACAAGAACTCTCAGGCTACTAGAAATGTGCAACAAGAATGAAGACCCTCAAAAATGTGCCCAGCCTTTGCTAGCTCTGAAATTGGTAAATAGATCAGAACCCTTGTGAATTAGATTGCAGAATTTTCTTTTAAGTCCATAACCTAGTCTAAGTAGTATGTTTGAACTCATTGATCTAATTAGAAGTAGGCCTATGCTCTCAACTAATGAGATTTTATTAGAACACCAAATCTTCTATGAGGGTTAGTAACAACCAAACAAGGAAAGAACAAACACATAGTTTAACTAGGAGCCCTTTTGTCTAGTGTAGTTAAGGGCTTGGAATTAAACAAAACTTGTTTGTTGTGTTTGGGAGGTTAGAATAGTAGGGATATTCTCTCACTCTCCTCGAGTGATCAAATTCCTAGACCTATTTATGATTTCCATTTTCTTGCTTTCTACTAAGTAGGATTACTCAGCCATAGAAAGGCTACCTCCTGAGTTGCCTTAGTAGGGTCAGTGAGAGGGAACGCCTCCCAATCTTGCATTCCCAATCAAATGTAAGCCACCTATGTTCAAAACATATCCTTCCTCTAGTAGTCTCATAAGGGATTACTCCAACACTCCTTAGTGTTGGTTGGAATCTCTCTATTATAGGAGAGGTAAATCTGAACATTGATGGCTAAAAACTAAAACCCACTAGTCACCAGCTCTAAAAAACCTTGTTAGGAAGCCCTTTTCTTCTATTTTTTAGGTGTGTGTGGTTTTATTTATTATTGTGGTCTCTACTATTGTGATTGGACATGTTTTTAAAATTTAATAACAAACCCCAGTTTGAATCACGGTCCTTCCGAAAGACATGACTATAAATTGATAATGAGAAACCAAGTTCAAAACTAGAATATCAGTGAAAGACTCTAAAATGGTGCATCTACCACTCTAAATAATGCATCTACATAATGTTGTGACACTTTTGAGCTCTATTATAACACATATAACTGCAAAACATCACATCTAAAGTTTTTAATAGCACATTTTCCCTAATAAAATAGTTCATTTGAACATTTAAATAGCACATAAGAGTAGTGAAATAGCACATATGATTAACAAAATTGCTCATTTCATCAATCATGTGACACATCTGAGCAAGAACCTAAAATATAGGCTATCTACATACTTGACATTTACAAATGAACAACAGATTTGGATACCCTTTTTCCTATTAATATTCTCTAGACTAAGAGATCCGAAAATTGACCAAAACCATTTTTGAAACAAGAAAACCTATGAAGGATATTATTAATCCAACAACCCTCATCACTTTATTTCACATATCAAGTAAAAAATGTTCAAAGAAACACATCCACCTAACTTCACGAGACTAAACTTATCCTATCAATATTTCCAAAACAACTTTTCTATCCTAGCTTGTTACTCTTAATGAATCATGGTCAACAAAAATCCTCACATTGTGAAAATGCATAAGAGTTAGAGGAATGCTATTCACTTCTCATGTCACTATGCAAAACTAGTGTAACCGTGAAGCCAAAATGATCACCTATATGGGTGAGTGCTAGAATAGCTAGTAGAACTATCAAATTCATAAAATCTCTAGATCTCATCGAACCTATTACCCCAACAGATTGTTCACCAAACACAGTTACTCATGAGTCACCCCTGTTGAACCAAAATTCAGAACACTTTGCCAAAATGGGTTCATCTAACATATGGGATGAAAAGAACATTGAAATTGAAATTAAAGACTTTTAGAAAAATCTTGAACTTGTTGATATCATGGAAAAGATACTTGAGAAACACAAAGAATGTTTCATATTAGCATTAGCACAACAAGGTGGGAAATTTTCATCTGACTTTGATATGACCAATTTGAAACAAGAAAAAGAAGAGTCACCCTTAGATATTGTCACACAAAAATTACAAGACTTACAATTGGAAATGGAAAGGATAAAGCAAGGGAAAATATAACCCATAGAGTTTAGCCTCAAAAAGGTGTGTCCTCTACAATTTGATAAAAGCATTACCTTCACACCTTTCTCTCAAAATGTCTAGATACCAAAATATGATAAATATTTTGGTACATCAGATCCATAAGATCACCTTAGATACTTTTATGCACTAAGTATGGATTTTATCCATGACATGACTTACCTAATGCATCTATTCCCTAGGACCCTTGAGGGGAAATCCATGGAGTGGTTCTCAAAGCTACCCTCCAACATTAAAACTTTTGACCAATTGGCTTCCATTTTTATTGCCCAATATTCCTATAGCATCGAAAGGGAAGTTATAATGATCAATTTATGTAACACAAAAAAACTTCCTGGTTAATCATTCAAGGTCTTCCTACAATGGTGGAGACACACATTTTCCAAGTATCATAGATACATACTAGACAAAGAGAAGACAAACATCTTCATCAATAGTCTCTCAAAACCCATGAATTACTGGCTACAAGTCCAAGGGCCTAAAGATTTTAAGACCACCTTATAAAATGCCACTAAGGTAGAAGAAATGTTGATAAACAACAACATTATTAAATTATCTAAAGATGGTAAGGGTTTATCCAACAATTCCACATAGAATCACAATTCTTCTGATCGATCCACTAATAAACAAAAATTGTGGTGGAGAAATTAAAATATATATCACCAATGATGGGGTGGTTGAAGCTAACCATGTCAAACCTCAAACTCAATATCCTCTAAATCAACCAAGTCCCATTGTCAACAACACCAATCTAAATGTACCTCGATAAGATAATGCCTATCTATTTTACTAGCATAACATGACAACTCCCTTTATGTCTAATCAATAAGTTGTTTATAATCAAGCTCCTCCCCCATGAAGATATTAGTCTTCCAATATACCCAAGGGGCATACACCCATCAAGGTGTCTTATGATAGTGCTTTACAAACCCTCTTGGCTGATGAACTCATTGTGTTACCCGAGGCCAAACCCTATGAACCCCAAGTCAAACTGAGGTGGTGGAATGACAAACACTTTTGTGCTTATCACTAAAACAAGGGGCACTTAACAAACAATTGTTTTTCCCTTAAGGGGACCATACAAAAATTAATCAATCAGAAAACTATCAAAGTAAATAACCTTAGTAACAATGAAGATCATACAACCTTCAAGAACCCTTTCATGAGTCATGAAAAGGGTGAATCCTCTAAAGCTAATCAGAAGGCACCTCCTCACGATAAGGTTAATTATGCACATCAATACAATAAAACCATTAGCATGATCTTTGGATTTGATGACATCATAAATGTCATCATAATTAAGGATAAAAACAAGAAACAATCATCAAATGTTGTTACCAAAGGCCATACCTTCAAAGTCATTTTACCAGGACCTATGAAATTTTTTTATCATGCAACTATGAGTTCCTCCTTGCCTAAATACAACCTGGTCAACTTGTTACTTAAGACTCTTGCTCATATCTCCATTTTTGAGTTGTTGTAGATCTCGCTAGAACATAAAGAAATTCTCACCAAAGTCTTAGTGCCAAATGACCTAGATGTGAGTAGGTTTGAAAGCATGGTCAGCAATCTTGTAGCTCCTCATTGCATCTCCTTTTCAACCCAAGATGACATGTCTATCATCTAGGCACAAAATTCCCCTCTGCATATTGAAGTCTATATCCATAGAAATAGAGTTAAGAGAGCATTGGTTGATGGTGGGGTAGGTCTCAACATTTTCATAGTAAATTTAATGAAAGCCATAGGATATACGGAAGATGTTGTTGATCCAAGGAAGAAAATCACTATCAAAGCTTATGATGACAAGGAGAGATCCTCCAAAGGCATAGTTATTCTACCAATCAAGGTTAGACTAGTTCTAAAAGAAACTTTTTGTCAAGTCTTAGACTTGTAATTAACTTATAACATCCTATTAGGAAGACCGTAGATTCATGACAAGCAAGTTGTTCCCTCCACTTACCATCAATGTCTTAAATTTCCATACATAGGTCAAGAGGTGACTCTATCGAGGGACCAAAACTTTGCACAATATTGTAATTCCCTTGTTCCTCATAATATAGAAGACACTACCACCCCAAAAAATGACAAGCTAGTCCACATTGATAGACACTTCATGTTCTACCAATCAAAATAATGACCACTCATCTACATTGACTAAGGGTAAAGAGAAAGTTGGTTGTTCAAGTTTTTCCCCTCCTTCAACATCATCAACAAAGGACCCTAAATAGACACATTATGAAGAAATTGATAGGTTGATGGAGTTTGATAGGAAGTGTAAACTACAATGTAGAGGGGTAGGTAAGTACTCAGTCTTCTTAGTTGATCCCCCACTTTCTCAAAGATCTCATGGCAAACCATCATCCACCACTACACCATATCACACACTTTTTTTTAAGGCAAGTGGAGTACCCCCAAGCAGAGTAGACAAAATTAGTAAACAAAATATTGACATCTCTCCCCATCTACATAGAAAAGATTTTGATCTATTGAAAAAGATGGGATATGCGAGAGAAGGTCCATTAGGGAAAGGGAAAGGCATTGTTGAACCTCTTGTAGCACAATTCTAGTCCAACAAATCTAAAATAGGGGTAGGGTATAGTAAACAAGGCAAGGCATAGAGCACCCTTGAGTCTCTTCCTAAGTACAATGATTCTACCACTTCCACTCTTGCATTGGTATTGAAAGAAAGGGGTGATAATAACAATAAGGAAACTGATATAATAAATGTAAATCTATCTCTCCCTGGTTCACACCACACAAGAGAATTTCTCATGGACACCTCTAATAATGAAGATGATGATGACTCCACTAAGTGGGAGTTTGAATCATTATCTAAAGAGTTCATCCATGATAAAGAATGTGATGTTGTTCATGTTCCTATATCCAATGATTTTACTACACAAGGACCAACCTCTCATCTAGATCTTACTTCACCAAGAGTCTGAATGAAACAAAACAACTTACGGGCTACTATAGAATAGACATGTCACACTGCATCATATGATTATGATGAACATATTAAAGGATTCCAATTTCAAACCCTATTTCTAGACTTCTTTCCAATAGAAGTTGAAGATGACTACTATGACCCACTCGCAAGCTCTACTTTTCCTAACACTTTAGAGGAAGCACATGTCATAGACCTAACCGATATAGTGTATGAGCCATCTAATGAGATCATGTCTTTGAACCCCATGAAACCCTTTCCATATTATGAATCACTCTCCCTAGTCCATCCCAAACTCATTAGTTGGGATACAACTAAGCCTCACCATATCCCCCATTTTGGCACTGACTATGATGTCTTCATCTAACTTAACGTAGTTGAACTATCTCATCCATGAAGAACTAAAGAAATGGATGTAGCTAGGTCTGATATCAATCATCTTAGTCATACTAGTACAGGCCAAGTAGTTCATAACCTTGAGGATCACTACCAAGTTCTAGCTGATCTTGAGAAAAAAATGGAAATAAATAGAAGTGATGCATCCAATGGTGAAAACCCAACCGTGGAACCCGCAGATGAGATGATTGATACCTTACCTATGTAGTCTAAGGTAAAATCATCCATTTTAATTGAACCAAACAAAAAATTCAACATTGGTGTAGAATAGGAACCAATGATCATCTATTTGGCACAGTCTTTAAGCACATAGGAAAGAACCGCATTCATTCACTTCTTTCTAGAGAGGCAAATACACTTTGCATGGTCTTATGATAACATGCCAGGATTAGACCCAACTTTAATCCTCCATCACCTCAACATTTCTCTAAAAGTCAAGCTGGTCAAACAAAAACTTAGGAAAATGCATCCCCATGTAGCTCTACTAGTCAAAGCAGAATTGGAGAAATTGATTAGTACCAACTTCATTCAACCTCTAGCATATGCATCATGGATATCAAACATTGTACCTATATCAAAAAAGGATAGTAGCATATGCATCTACATTGATTTTTTTGATGTCAACAAAGTATGTCCTAAAGATGATTTTCCCCTTCCCAATATTGACACCATTGTAGATCTAATAGTGGGCCATTCCATGTTTTCACTTATGGATGGATTTCCAAGGTATAATCAGATTAGGATAGCTCTAAAGGACCAAGAGAAAATGGCCTTTACTTGTGCATGGGGAATTTTTGTAAAAATGTGATGCCCTTTGGGCTAAAGAATGTAGGGGCCACCAATCAGCAGGCCATGACCACTATCTTTCATGACATGATGCACATCTTTATGGAAGACTATGTAGATGATATCCTTGCCAAATCCCATACTCGAGATGAACATCTCTCCTTATTAGACAAGATATTTACCTACTTAGAAGAATTCAAAGTTAGGTTAAATCCAAAGAAATGTGCTTTTGGCATCAAATCAGGCAAGCTTCTAGGATACATTGTCTCAACCAAAGGGATAGAAGTTGATCTTGAAAAGGTATAGGCCATAGTTACCATGCAACCACTAAAGAACCTAAGTCAACTACATTCTCTCCAAGGAAGGTGTCAATCAGTCATTTCCTTTTCCAGTTAGCAGAGAAGTGTGCGCCTTTCACCCACTTATTACACAAAGACATAATTTTCGAATGGAATGATCAGTGTCAAAAAGTTTTTGATTTACTCAAAACCTACTTGATGAATCCGCTAGTGTTGGTGACTCCAGTGTCACAAAAATCATCACTATTATATATTTCCCTAGCTAAAAAATAAATTGGAGCCCTCTTAGCACAAGAAAATGACCAAGGAAAAGAAAGGGCCATTTATTACATTAGTCACACCCTAGTCAACTATGAGTTAAATTACTCCTTTATTGAAAAGCCATGTTTGGCCATAGTTTTTGCTTCCCAAAAGCTATGCCATTATCTTTTGACACATAAGGTCAAACTCATATCCAAGATTGATCCACTCAAATATCTTCTTAGCAAGATAGAATTAATAGGCAGATTGGCCAAGTGGGTGATGATCCTAAGCAAATTTGATATTCAGTATATCAATAAGAAAGCAATAAAAGGGTAGTCCATCACTGGCTAATTGGTAGATGCACCTATAGAGAGCTCAAATCCTATCTTAGCTGATTTTCTAGATATGCACATTCTTCAAACAAAGTCAATAACTTGGAAGTTCTATTTTGATGGTTCTTACACACACCATGGTGTGGGCACCAGTATTTTGTTCATTACGCTACTGGATATTACCATCCCCAAATCCTACAAAATACTTTTCCCCTACACCAACACCATGGTAGAATATGAAGCCTTGGCCTTAGGCCTTAAGATAGCTTTAGAATGGAAACTAACAATGTTAGAAGTTTATAGAGATTCCCAGTTGATCATCAATCAAGTCATTGACACATATCAGACCAAAGATGAAAAGTTATTGCCTTACAAACATATGGTTGACACAATTAAGGAATGTTGTTTTCATATTACTTTTTAACAAATTCCCAAAGACAAGAATAGACCAGTAAATTACATGGCCACCTTGGCCTCCTTGCTTTAGCTACCAGAGTAGCATGAGCAGTATGAGTTCTTAGTAGAAGAGGTGGTTCAACATCCATTTACTCAACCTGATTCCCTTATGATTTTTCATTTAGACACTCGCAATTCCCTTCAGTATAACCCCATCATCACTTACCTCTACAATCACACCATCCCCTCTAACCTTTCATGCAACTAAAGATGTAATTTCATTTGATAGACCTTGCATTACACCTTGGTGGTTGATACGTTGTATAGGAAGGGTCTTGATGGTACTTTGTTTAGATGTCTTGAGAAATACAAGTAAAGAGTTTCTCTGCAAGAATTCAATGTAGGGATTTGTGGGTCACACTCCATGGTTTTACATTAGAAAAGAAGATTCTCAAGATGGGTTATTTTTGGCCAACCATGGAAAAAAATTATATCAACTATTTTAAGACTTGCAAAAAATGTCAAATCTATGGTAACCTTATTCATGTGCCAGCTCAAGAATTCAACCCTTTGGCCACACCATGGCCTTTTTATTAGTGGGGTTTTCATTTAATTGGATTCATCCACCTTCTTTCCTCTAGCGAACATAAATGGATTATTACTACCACAAAATACTTCACCAGCTAGGTTGAAGTGACACCACTTACTGACTCTATAGGAAAAAAAATCTCTTCCTACATCCTAAAACATATCATCTATCAGTTTGGAATACCTCATGCCATTCTCACTGACAATTCATTCTACTTTAAGAATGAAATAAGTGATTAATTATGTGATAAATTTCACATTATGCACTGCTCCTTGTAAATTTATTGTCCCCAAGAAAATGACCAAGAAGAGGCCACTAACAAGACCATTGTCAACATTCTCAAGAGAATTTTCAATGATATTGGTAGAGATTGGCATTTATGGCTAAATCCTTCCCTTTGGGCCTATAGGACAAGTGTTAGGACATCTACATGCACAACACCCTTCTCTTTGGTTTTTGGTTGTGAAGCCATTCTTCCCTTAAAGTTTGAGATTCCATCCTTGAGAGTTACTCTATGAGACATCCTATTAGATGGGGACTATAGAGTGACCTGTCTAGAGTAGCTACAGTTATTAGAAGAACATCAATGTACAACACATGAACACCTCAAAGTGTATCAAAATAGATTATCAAGACATTACAACAAAAAGGTCAAACCCCATGTCTTTTAGGTTGGTGACCTAGTGCTCCAAGAAAACCCTAAAAACCAAGTTGCTAGGGAAAAGAAAGGAAAATGGGAAGCCAATTGGATTGGTCCTTACATTAGCATAGAATCTTTTGGGACTAGTACTTATAGACTTGTAGATTGTGATGGCACCGATCTAGTAGAACCCATCAACAACATCCATCTCAAAAGATTCAATGTTTAAGACTTTGAGGAGACATATTAGCACCAAAAATACTAAAAAAATCACAAAACACTAGAAAATACAAAAATAATATTTAAAAAAATTGATGCAAAAGAAGTGAGAAATGTCACCTTTGGTTTGTAAAGGAAAGAGAGATAGCACCTTTGGACTTCCCTAAACAACACAAGTCCTTCAATGCTGAAAAAAATCAAGACAGTACCTGAGCAACTACCTCTGTGACAAATTTTTCTTTTTTGAGGCTTATCTAGCACAATCAAGTTAATTTCACACATACCCAATTGAGAAACACTTGTGGGTTATAGTTTAGTGGTCTTTTAGCATTAGACACAGCTCATAGCAATAGAGACAATTAGCGTAATGACACCAAAGGGACGCACAATGGATTAGGAGAAACATGGAGTTAGATTATGTAATTAGATACCATAGAGATGAATTGCAAGAAAATCAGTGCACCTCTCAACTATCTGCCATGGCCAATAATTCCCACTATCTATTTTATCTTTTTATTCGATCATTTTACTATTCTAAATATTCTTTTTTTCTTTCATCATCTCCAATATAGCTCCCTAAGCCCACTCTTAGCCCTTTCAGCCCACATTGGTCTCCTTGACTCTTTTGGTGCCTCCACACAGTCCTAGCTATCTCCATAGTCCAACAAATCTCACTCACATCCTCGCTTCACCCCCACCAGTTAGAAAATTGTTAAAAATTATCAAAAATTATACAAAACTATCAAAAAAATCCAAAAATTGTCAAAAATCATCAAAAAAATCAAAAATTGTCAAAAATTTATCAAAGAAAATCCAAAAATCATCAAAAAAATCTAAAAATTGTCAAAAATAATCAAAAATTGTCAAAAATCATTAAAAACAATTCAAAAATCATCAAAAATCATCAAAAAAATCCAAAAAATGTCAAAAATTACCAAAAAAGTCAAAAATTGTCAAAAATCATCAAAAAATTCAAAAGTTGTCAAAAATCATCAAAAAAAGTTCAAAAATTATCAAAAAATGCCAAAAGCATTTTAAAAGGGGGTAATAATTACCAAAAATAGTTGAACAATCCAAAAAAATTAACAACACCCCAAAATTCTAGTCAAACATGCTTTGTTTCAACTTAAATAAGCTATTCAAATATACTTAAATTGTTGATGTATTTTTCAAATCAATGATCCATTGATTTCATGTCAAACTAGTGTCCATCTATAATTGCTACTCCTTTGGGATAGGTATGCATACCTCGACCAATTTTATATGAAATCAATGGTGAGGTGCACTATATTGAAAAATATCTAAATATTTTATGGCATATTTTATGGCTCCATTACCTCTGGCAAAACTAAAAATAACAAAAAAGTGCGTCAATGACATTAAGAAGCAACATGGTTATGTCCTGAAGCATCTCGCTAAGCTTTAGAAAATTTAGCACAATGCGAATAGCAAAAGAAAATCTGGTAGAGCCCCTTATCTTTCCTCTAGCCAAGAACAACAATTCCAATGGATTCTTAGTCTTATTTATGTTGTAGTGGCCACGATTGATCTAGACCCCTCCAAATAATATATCAATGCTATCCCGATAGGCCAAGATATCCATTGAATTCTTTCATCATCCCCTAACAGGGGGCATAGAATAAGTAAGTGTAAGTTTGAGAGATTTTTGGGGTTCTCCTTTCCTTTTTGGGCCCTAAATGCCTTCTTTAGACCCCTGAAGTGCCTTTTTAGGCCCAAATGCCTTTTTCAAAGCCCCATTTTGGCCTTTTTCAAGCCCTCGAGACACTTTTTTAGGCCCAAACACCTTTTTCAAGCCCTCAAATTGCTTTTTTAAGCCCAAACACCTTTTTCCAAGCCTCTTTTGGCCTTTTTCAGGCCCTCGAGACACCTTTTTAAGCCAAGACACCTTCTTAGGCCCCTGAGATGCCTTTTTAGGCCCAGACGCCTTTTTCAAGCCCCTTTAGGCCCAAGTACCTTTTTCAAGGCCCTGTTTTGGCCTTTTCAAAGCCCCCAAAGTGCCTTTTTAGGCCCAAAATGCCTTTTTGGGCCAAAGTGCTTTTATTCAAGACCCTCAAACACCTTTTTAGGCCACTTAAAACGCCTTTTTCAAGCCCCTCAAGCACCTTTTAGGCCCAAAATGCCTTTTTTAGGCCCTCAAACACCTTTTAGGCCCATGACACCTTTTTCAAGCCCCTCAAATACCTTTTGCAACCCCCTTAAAGCACCCATTTAGGCCCAAATGCATTTTTCAATCCCCTCAAAGCACCCGTTTAGGCCCAAACACCCTTTTCAAGACTATATTTTGCCTTTTTCAAAGCCAAGGTGTCCTTTTTGGCCCCCATACGCCTTTTCATTGACCTTGAGAGTGTCCATCTCAACACACACCTAGAGAAACATCCCAACATTAGCCTTGTAATCATGTGTAAAGGCTATTAATATATGTAGAATTATGCCTTACACATCATAGCTCTCCAAATCTTATGCAAATTTGTACTCATCTTTCATTATGAGCCCACATAGACATTTAGTTCCCCACTTACAAGTAAAGGATTTCCTTACTCTACATATCATATTGTTCCCACTTTTATGGAGATTAAAACCTTTCCAACATTTTTCAAAAATTCTACAAACATTTGAGTATTCCCAAAAATTCCAAAAACATTTCAATATTCCCAAAAATTCCAAAAACATTTCAATATTCCCAAAAATTCCAAAAACAATTCAATATTCCCAAAAATCCCAAAAACATTTCAATATTCCAAATTCCAAAAACATTTGCATATTCCCAAAAATTCCAAAAACATTCAAATATTCCCAAAACTTACAAAAATATTTGAATATTTCCAAAAATCCCAAAAACATTTGAATATTCCCAAAAATTCTAAAAACATTTGAATATTGCTAAAAAATTCCAAAAACATCCAAAAATTCATAAAAATGCTAAAAACATCCAAATACATTCCAAGAATATAAAAAACAAACACAAACAATGTTCATCTAATACATTAACATTATCGCCAGTTGTCTTTTTTCTTGCCACAAAAACAAATATAAATTTTATTCTATTATGATGGCAATGACAACATTACATTCACATATCCTCTACTGGATCATTTATTCTAGCCTCCCTGGGGGGATGTGACAAGACAATGTGTCCAATTAATGGTATTCCTTCAGACCTAGCTCCTGACAAAGAAGCCCCTGGCTTCAATTGTCTACATATCCACACTACATCCATGGGAATCAAAAACTTACCAACTCGCAACTATGCATTTAATAGTTACATACAAATTCCCTATACCCAAACTATGTCTCCCACTAGTTCTCAATCAAGAATGCCTGATGATAAAATCCCATATAATAGGCATCTCCCTAGTGTACCTTCACCATCTGTTGCATATCCACAAATACAATCTCCACCAGTTTTTTTATTCCTAGTATATTGATCACTCATTGGGCCACATCCTACTCCTGCTACATTTGATCAATCACCATTCACCAATACTTTGTTTCCACTTTTGTCTTGCCCAATTGCTCCTATAATTGTCTCACCTTCGACTCACTCAATGCTAACTGCTCCTATAGTTTCAATGATAGGGAGTTTGATTTTGTAATCGCTTCCCTGAATGATGTGAACTATGATTGCAACAACCCCAGCTCATTTTGCATGCTTTCCAATCCCATTTGCACCATCTTTAGGGATTCTTGCAATCTTTTAGCTTGCGACCACTCTGTCTGCATCCCTGTGTCATTCCCTTCCAAATGCAATTGTTCAAACACAGTTTCACTTCTAGTGATTGCACTTGTGCCTACTCTATATTCACCATAGCTTGGAGCCATCTTGCCTTTGTTTTCGCTCCATCATCCCACACCTTCTCTTTCAATCCCAGCAGAAACTCAGCTTCATGTTCAGCATTCTCTGCTCAGGCTCTCTCTACTACCAACATTCTTCATAATTCTTCCATGTCACTTGATGATTGGTCTCCCCATCCTATCTCTACCCATGACTCCTCCACATTTACACCACTTGATTCTCCTTCCATTGATCCTTGTCTTAGGATTTGGAGGCTAATCAACTGACCTACTCCACTCATCCCCTCATCCACACTAATATCTCCCACATCCCCCAAAGCTATTTCCATGGACATTTCAAGAGATTTTATCTCCCTTTCCTCTTCCTCTACTACGGACATACTCTTTGTCATCTTCGGAAGCCTATTCTCTACCTTCATTATCAGCTCATCATTGTCCAATACCATCGATAATGCCTATTGCGCTACAGTCCCCAACAACATCATTAATGCTAACAAGGGTGTTTCTTCTGCTCTCATCCCCACATCTTTAGGTTGTGCCAACCCCTATCTCACTTTAATTGATTCACCTTGTAGTTCAAGCTGATACACTAGCTCCTTAGAGTTTTGCTGAATGTGCTTTACCCTTCACCCTTGCCTAATCCACATTCCCTAGCTAGTAGCACTCTCCTATTGTGAATGATCTGCTGAGCTTGACATGCTTTCACTTACACACTGCCTTAGATTTCTCAATCAATCTAATGACCACATTTTACTCTTCACCTTGCTTCATTCCATTCCCATGCTATATGCCTATTTATAGCCATCACTCACCTAGACTCATTCTTTAATGACCCTACATGTGTCTACTTCCTGCCACACTTGTACTAGGTACACTTCCACCATTCCCATGCCATAATGACCACCAAAAATTTTCTACTCACCTTCTCTTCCAACACACACTCCATGCATTATGCTATCAGTTTCCATTGCCACATCTCATAATTTATTTCCCAACCATTTACGACCACTTTATCCATGATTCAAAAAAATTTACACTATTGTACACAAATGTCAGCACTACTAGTCTACAATTATTGGTTTTTCTATTGTTGCGCACTTCTAGTACCTCAATGATGTACTTGACTAGAGGTACCATGATAAAGTCATGATACTTTATTTTCCTTTGATTTTATGTTGTTCAATTCCAATGCTCCTCTAATTTCATGCATTATTGGTGTCCACTTGTAAGTGCCACTTCTCATTTGGAAAGCCATGTGCACGTCAACCAATAAATTAGGTGAGGATTTTATCTAAAATTTGATTGTTTGCATAGCTATTTTTATTTACTATAGCTTTAACACTTTTTTTCCAATAAATTGTCATACTTTTCATGTACATTATCTGTGATTGGTGGTACTTCTTGACATGACACAGTATTCATATCACCATAGCTAAGCTAGTGGTGGTTGTACTTGGTCACTTTTTGTTAAACACTCTATGATGATAGTTAATTTGCATCTCTTTACAATAAAAGTGATAGTTAGTTGCATTCATTTAGTTTGTATTTTCATCTAGGGTCTCTTACAAACACATAGTTGGCACATAGATCAGGATAACACACACACGGATCTCATCAACAATGCTCAAAAAAAAGGCTACAACAATGAGTAAGGTTATTCAACAAGTCACAACCCAACATATTGGTGCAATGGTTAACACTCTACTATTGTGGACTTAGTCTCCTCACAACACTACCACCTTGCATCACACTTCATTCTCACCTATCATCAATTCCACCTATTGCATTATGTGGCTTTTGAATCACAAACATTTATGGTCACTAATTTCTCCTATTTTTACCTCATATTATATTATGTGACTTTCGAATCTCAAAAATTTTTGGGTCACTATGCATAACATCATTAATCATATTTCATGCACTTATTATTTCACCCATTATTACTTGGATCTCAAATTTCATTTGTAAGTTTTAAATCTCAAATGTTAAGCCCCCTTCCTTCACATCTTTTCATCTTCTACATAATCATTTGCTGCCATACGTTTCTTTCCATCTATCATCTCATTTACCATTTCATTTCCTTTTATTCTACCTTTCATTCACTTCATTTATCATTTTCTTTCCCTTTATCATTATCCTTTCATCTCATCATATTTCATTTATTGCATTTCATTTCATTCCATCATTTTCATTACCCTTAAACATAATTCACTTCTCACATCAGCTATCTAAAGTCCTTGATATCACAAGTGCACAAGTTTGAACATCAAAAAGCTCGAATATCTCAAATATCAAAAGGATTGAATCATCAACATCCAAAGGTCATCGACATCGACATCAAAAGGTCATCAAAATCAACATAATAGGGTCCTCATCATAAATGACATACAAGATAAGCCAATAAACTAAACACAAAAGCTCCATAAATCAACCATGTGTCGCACCACTTACATCATCTATCTATGTCTAATCCGAAGGTTCCTGCTCATTGGGGCCACTCATCCCATCTCAATGAATTGAACACTAAACAAAAACTTCAATTTTTCATCACAAGTGATCATCCTACATCAATCAAATTTCAATATCTAGCTATTCAGTTACTAGTCCTATCTTGAACTTGTTATTTGTCCTACTCTGTATCCTGAGATGGACATTTTTTTTCCCTACTCTACATCTTGAGGGGGGCATTTTTTCTATCTACCTAATATCATCTAATTGATTTTGCACATCATGTTGTGAGTACACAATCCCTATCAACTGTTCTCATCAATATTTCTAGAAATAAAATTGGAATATTCCTATTTTACACATTCATTTTTTTCCAATTTCATTTATGAGGGGGCAGTGTACTGGGGCATCAACAGTATATTAGAGCATCAAAAAATTTCAAATATAAAAAAGGTTCTACCCCAAGGCATCCAAATTTTCAAATATCAACCCTAGCCAAAATTTTAAACATTGAGTTAAATAAAATTGGGGCATCCAAACAAAACATTGCAATATAAAAACATTGAATCAGAAAAATCAATGACACTCAAACATAAAGTTATTGACAATCATACATCATATCAACCTTGAAACATTAAAACATCATTGATCAGCCATTCAATTATCAGAATTTGACCTAAAATCAAAGAATCAAGATAGTCTTTGAACTATTATGCTTTGCACATTAGCTCAAAGTGGGGCATTCGTAGACACCCAAAAACTGGCAAAGACCTAATTACACAATTTTGATCAATCAATGCAAATTAAGCAGAAAATCAGAGGAAAACAACAAACTTTCAAATTAAGGATTACATTAGGTCATTAATTGATTAAATCATCTATCAAATTAATAAGACCTAAATCAACTTCAAAAGAGGAGAAAAACAATTCAAAATCATAAAGTGAAATTCAAAAGGGAAAGGGAAAAAGACAAACTTTTAAAAATAAATGGAACTTTTATTAAATCAATAAATCCATTTATCCTCACAAAATAAAAATCCTCTTTTTATATTATAAAGAATTGAGAAAAATCCACATTTAGCCTCAAATCAAGACTTTTGGGCTCCTCCTTTTGTCTCTTATGAGATATTTTAGTTGAAAAAGAAAATTCCACTTTTAGCCTCAAATCAAGACTTTTGGGCTCCTCCTCTTGTCTCTTATGAGACATTTTAGTTGAAAAAGAAAAATCCACTTTAGCCTCAAATCAAGACTTTTGGGCTCCTCCTCTTATCTCTTATGAGACATTTTAGTTGAAAAAGAAAAATCCACTTTTAGCCTCAAATCAAGACTTTTGATCTCATCTTCTTGTCTCTTATGAGACATTTTAGTTGAAAAAGAAAAATCCACTTTTAGCCTCAAATCAAGACTTTTGGGCTCCTCCTCTTGTCTCTTATGAGACATTTTAGTTCTTGTCTCTTATGAGACATTTTAGTTGAAAAGAAAAATTCACATTTAGCCTCAAATCAAGACTTTTGGGCTCCTCCTTTTGTCTCTTATGAGACATTTTAGTTGAAAAGAAAAAATTCACATTTATCCTCAAAATTAGGACTTTTGGGCTCTTCCTCTTGTCTCTTTTGAGAGATTTTAGTTGAAAAAAATTCACATTTATTGTCAAAATCAAGACTTTTGGGCTCTTCCTCTTGTCTCTTATGAGAAATTTTAATCGAAAAAAATTCAAATTTATCTTCAAAATGAAGACTTTTGGACTCATCTTGTCACTTATGAGACATTTTCAATTTCACCTCTATCCACTAGTCAAATGTAAGACCTAGATTCTTACCCCAACCCCTTCTATAATCCTACAAATAGAAGGAGAACTCAAGAGCAAAGGGACCCAAGTTTTAGGCATCTACATTATAGACATATTCAGAGTTGTCATATTCAGCATATTACCATTGTTATTATAGCAAGTTTATATCATTTTGATAGCATTTTATCTTTGTTTTCATGTTATTTAGTATCATCTTAACACATGTTTAGCTCATTGCATGTCCATTTTGATAGTATTGTAAGAGTTGTTACTTGCATGTAATATGCATTTTCATCTTAGATCTTGCATAGATACTAGTAGATATACATTTTAAGCATAGTTCTCATTCTAAAACTATCACTAAGATGTTAGTCTGAGAGCATTCTTAGTGGTTTTAGTTAGGGAAACATTGGATGTTCGTAGAGTTTGCATTTTGACAATGACTTCTTGGGTTATTCTAGTGCATTGTTATTTTATCTACACTGTGCATTAAGGTTTCATGAATATGAAAATATTTCATGTACAACTCCTATTTCTAGTGATAAGAATGATGCCACCAAGAAAGAAAACAAGTTATATAAACCTAACCATTTCATCAAAATCAAGTCTACAAATATAGTTGTTGATTAAGTGGCTACTACATCTAGTGGTATGTCTACTTTTTCCTCTATATTTCATCCTAATCATTAGTAAACTCACATATATGAGCCTTTTTTCTAAGGTGATGACTAAATTGATTCATGTTTGATTTCTTAACCTTCCTCCTATTCATCATATTGATTCTAGTAAATTGTTGCATAAATCTTTTGATTTAAATTCCTTCTATCAATATCACTATCAACCAAGTCTTGATAATCAAAAGTGTTATGGTTTGAAAAATTTTATTTAGGACCTTATTGATTCTAAGGCTATATTCTGTGATGTTCAATTTAATACCACAAATAAACATGTTACATCACCTAATAAAAATTTGTAGATTAACACTAATCCTATACCATAACACTAAAAAATGTTATTAATCAACCTTGATATTTTGATCACCAAATTAATTATGATGAGAAGCTACAAGAAGTAAATCATGTGGTCAATCATGTTGAGTTAGCACCTCAAACTTTGATTTCTTCTCTACATAAACATAAAAAACACCTATTATTAGATTTAGTTAATCTAATATTTTTATGGAACCTAATGGTCCTCTTTACATCACTACTAGAGTTTCTCATATACCTTCTCATGGTACTTTGGTTGATCCTTCCTCGGATGTAAATGTTATCACTAAAGAACAAATTTTTAACAAAGGCCTTCATAGAGATATTTATGATACTACACCTATTTGGATTCAAACTTATAATGGTTTTATTTATCATCCTCAAGGTTCTATCACTTTATCTATTTCTTTATCGAGGAAAGTTTTTCATACTACCTTTGTTTTTATTCTGACTTTTGATCAATTTCAAGTAAAGTTTGGCATTCCATGGCTTTCTTCCATGCAATATATAACTTATCCTAATAAAAAATTCCTTAAATTTCCTCATGATGGAAAAATTTTTACTGTTAATCATTCTCTTTATAAATTATTGCATCCTAGAGATTGTGCTGAGATTGATTTTAATAGGTCATCTCATCCTAGAAAACCACCTACTCATCTTGATTGTCTTAGTAGAATCTATCAACAAAATAAAGTAGCCAAGATCATGTAACTTAGTCTTCCTAAGGGCCATTCACATGTGCATGTCTTCCCTAATCCATTTTCCCCTTCTACTTTTGACCTTGTTTTACCTTCTACATTTATTCCCTCTACTACTATACCTGAACCCGTAGATGGTCCTTCTTTGAAACCTATGGTAGTTTATCCTAATCCTCCTATTGTAACATGTAATATTATTCGTAATCAACATGCTCATTGGCATTGCAAGAATCATCAAGATAAAGGTAAGGATAATGCTCATTCTCTTGTTTCTCAACCTACATCTTCATCTCAACCTTTACCTTCCTTTGATCAAACCATTTGTGAGTATTTGGAGGAAGCTATAGAAGGTAACATTTTTTAACATGATGATTATGTTCATATTTTAGATTCTTTTGATGTAGATATGAAAGATACTTGAGATGATGAACATGCTACTAGTGAAGAAGAATTAATTTGTGTGGATAATGATTTTCCTTACATGCCTTCTACACAGCTTACAATTGCTCCTAGTAATGTGCATAGTGACTCTCAAACTCCATGTTTTTAATTTCTTGTGATTCTTACTATACTAGATGTTGTTTCTCTTGCAAGTCACCATCCTTCCCCTATAATTTTGGACCAAGATGAGGGGGGAACATAAAATTCTTGATGTGTACTTCATTCATCATAGTATTCTTTGTGTTTTTGTGTTGTGTTTTCCCCCATGTTGTGTTTTTTGTTATGTTTTTAACTTTCAATTTCTTTAGATGATACTTGTTACTTCTTTGAGTTCAAAGGATAAATTAATCACCCTCTCATACACATTCTTCTATTTTTTTCTATTTTCTTCTATATTTTGTTATATGTTATGTCATACTTGTGCTATTGTTCATACCAGTGATCTTGTATAGTCTTATTGGTTGCTTATGATATGGTAGCACTAGTTGTTTTGGATCTCCATGTTGTTAGAAATGCTTTAGAATAATTGAGAGGGTTGGGGGGAGTGAATCAGTTATTCAAGGTCCAAATGCCCTAGTCAAACTTTTCACTAAGTATAGTGAGCTCATTTAACTATTTATTCATCCAACTTTAACTTTTCTAACTAGCAGGTTACTCTAAATCAACATGCAAGCATAAGACATAAGAAATCAACACATAGCATAGTGATTTATGTGGAAACCTAATTTGGAAAAAACCATCAGTAACATGCTACTCAATTTTCACTCTTTTGAAGTGATTCCCTGTAAAAGGCCCACCATGTTAAAGGCTTACAACACACTATTAAATGTGACCTTGTTAGAGGATTTAACCACCTTGTTAGAATTGGGCCTAGTTAGAGGACTTTAGAACATTCACTTAGAATGCCACCCTGTTAAAGGATTTACAAATGGCTATTAAAACAACCTAAGTCCATAGGATTTTCATATCTAATACAATTTGTAGAGAGTATTAGAAAATCTTTGACCTGACTACAACATACAACTTAACTTGCAGATCTCAGATCACTTCTCAGCTTATACCATTGCCTGGCCTTCAATCTCTACAACACTGATAGCTTGGCCTCCTTTCAAGCTTAGTCTCCATGCTCAATGTACCAGTGCAATCATCTTTTCTTGACCACTTGTAGAAGCAAAGCCTCTGTGCTCTTCCTTCTTCTACATCTTCTCCTTGACATCCTTCTAACCACTTCACAATTTGGCTCTTTCTAGTAGTAGCATCAACAAAATTTTCTTCTTGGTCTATGACTCCTTAAATAGAAGTCTTCAAATTATTTTCTTGCTTGATTCTTCTATTCTTTAATTTCAATTCATATGGATTAGGTAGGATTCATTGCATCTAACCCATATTTTATTTTCTCTAGAAACTTCTTAAATAATCCTCTTGAATTCACCTAAAAATGGTTTACATAGAATTATGTGTCACCAACTCATTATCTTCCAACTCGTTCACAAAGTTTAAGGTAACTAATTTGTCAGCTCAAATTTGGTGAATCTTCATTATTAAAAATAATATAGCAGCTTAGCGCTATTGAAATACTGATGCTTGGCACATATTGTGTTACTCAGCATCAACTGTGTTTTTCCTGATGCTAGGCACCTAAAGATCACTCGGCACCAACTAAGATTTTTTGATGCTCGGCACTTGAACTTCACTTGGCACCTAAAGATCATTCGATACACACTAAAATTTTCTATTACTTGGCTCCAACTGAAAATTTTCTTGGCTTCAACTAACTTGCTCGACACTCACTAATGATCTTAGTTTAAGCTTTGCAATCAACCTTGTTACAACTTCTTCCTCCATTGCTTCTAAGTGTGACCAACCTCTATATCTTTGAATATGTTATCAATACATCATTTGACCATTTTCTTAACTGATCCTTGCACATTATTACAACATCATAACTCAACTTTTCCCTTAGGTGCTCTTGTTACATCTTGTTAATCAAATCCTCTTCATCAATCAACTAAGTGATAGTACTTGGATCTTATAAGAAAATATCATTACTAAAAATAGCTGGTTTGACATCAATGACAAAACAATGATTGAAAATATTCTTTTAACAGCAATCTTCGTACTTTGTAACAATCTCCCTCTTTCATTTTCAACAATGAGCTTTTCAATCAGATTTCTAACACATGTTATTGTTGGAAATATTATTACAGACTAATTTACTAAGAGGGGAGGGGTGAATCAATAACTTATAAAGCTTGAACTCAATTACTTAATCCTTTATATGAATTCTAATCTGACTACATGCATGAGAAATAGAAAACATAAAAGCATACACAACACTTTAACACAAGATTTGGTGACCCAAAAACCTTCCAAATAGAAAGTAAAACTGAGGTGGGGATGATACCCACAAGCTTTAGTACTACAATATGAAGTTGGCTTGATAAGGCTTACATTGATCACTTCTAATTATCTACCCTATTAGGAGCAATAAGGACTGCTAGGTCCACCTTGTTAAAGGATTTACAAACATACAATGAAGTATGCACTCAGTAAAGAGATTTACATATGACTATTAGGTCTACCTATTAGAGGATTTGACTAATCCAGCTATTAGAATGAAGTAGTAGTTGATCTCTTATCTACAACTTGGTTTGTTGAGTGAGATTCATTTAAGTGCATAAATCACCTTGTTGTGATAGGTATATCTTCGTTGCTTCTTATACTAATGTAGCCTTTGTAATTCATTCTTCTACTCTTCTTTGATTATTCTCAATTACATTGCATTTTTTTACACACCTTGGATGTGATATAATACATTACATATATATCAATCCAATTACACAATTACAAAGTCAGCCACAATACCAATTTACACAAATATTACAAAGTCGGCTCAAATGTAGACCCTCGGGTTTTGAAGATTAACTCGATGAGGTTCTGATACTTGGCATACACTATCAATGCTTGGCATCATCATGCACTTAGTCCATACTAATCACTTCCAAGTAGTCTTGAACTCAGTTTGCATTGGTGACTTGGTAAGTATTGTGAAACTTGGCATATAAACTAAATCACTTGATTCATAATGCCTAGCTTGGTCAATGCTTCCACAATGAGCTTGGTATAAACTAAATCACTTGGTTAACACTGATTAGCTTGATTAAAACTAGACTTGCATCATATCAACTATGAACTCAGTAAGAATTGCACCACTTGGTTTGTGCTAATAAACTTGACATATGTTGAGATGCTCAGTTTACACTGCTGATCTTCACAATAGTTGTAATTGCTTGACATAAACTAAAATTTGTCCAAAGGACTCGGTAGCAACTGTAGAACTCAATGACAACTAAAATGCTTGGTTAACATTGTTAACTATACAATAATCTCAATAGATACTTACAATCTAAATAAGTGTATGTCACTAATAAAAAACTTTAATGTTATGTCAACAATCTCCCCCTTTGGCATTAGTGATAAAAACACTTATCAGTCAAAACTAAATTCAAAAAAAAATTCCTAAGTACCTTTATCCGTCACCTTGTGATTCTAACTTGGTGGAGTATACTATTTTTGAGATTTTTCATATTTGGTTTTGTAAGATATATTCCTATAATGGTAAGGCTCCTCCATAGTATAATATACATTATACTATACATATGAATACATTTCCTTTCTATATACTTGTTGTACACTCTTTTTTTATTCAATCTTTATATAAATTTTTCTTATATCTATCTCCCCCATTTTTTATTTTCTTTACAACTTTTTATATCTTTCTAAAATACATTTTCTCCCCCATAACTTTTTACATCTTTCTTCTCCTTTACGTAGTTTTACATCTGTTGGAATGATCAAATGGGAAGAATACTTCTGAGAGGGGGGTTGAATCAGAAGTAATAAATTTATCCTTAAAAACTCTTAACTAAAAATAAACTACATGCATGTAAACATATTCGTAAAGCATAAAGTAAGCACATGCATCACAACACATAACACTAGAATTTGGTAACCCAAAAACCCTCCAAAATGAGAAGGTAAAATTAGGGTGGGGATGATACCCACAAAATCACTGCAATAATAATGTTTGACCACTTTTGATGGTCTACCCTATTAAAGGCTTTACACTATTTCAATAGTGACCTGGTTAAAGGATTTAGAAACACTTTACTTGAAGTGTTACCTTGTTAAAGGATTTTATCACCTCTTCAAAGGATCTACAACCTAGTTGTTAAGCTAACCTATCAACATAGGATTTTCCTTCTAATACAATTGCTAAAGAGTATTAAATTCATAAACCTAATAGCTTACAATCCAAGATTGCTAAATTCAAGCACTTGATCTGCTCATTCTGATCTTGATACTTGCTTGATCTAATATCTGCCTGATGTTCTGATACTCTATTCTTGATCAACTAAATGCTAAAATGTTGCTCTGTTCTCTAAGTCTTCTCAGACTTCCCTCTAAATTTTTCTATAGTTCACCCACACATTTCACTCATCCACTAGCAACTTCAAATTGAGGGTTCTATTCCTTCTTATAAAGACTTTGAAGACTTAGGGTTTGCAGTGAATTAATGAAACTAACTTTCCCACTCAAATCCTTAGATTTATCCTATTGGTTGCATGCAATATCCAATTTTCTTATTGGTTGCATGTTGATTGCATAGGTAAAAGAAAAGATTCAAACTTATCTTTTAGATCCTTCGTGACTCATCCAAAAATGGTTTACATCTAAGTTTGTGAAGGCACAAACTCGTATGCTAATTTTTTGTTACTCGGCACATACTGGATTACTGGTGCTTGGTACATATATGATTCTAGATTTCTCGGCACCTATTGCATTTTGTCTTGCTTGACACATGTATGATTTTGTCTTGCTTGGTACATGTATCATTCCGACTTTCTTGACATCAACTATGACTCGACACCTATATATCACTCAACTCATATGGTTCACTTAGCACTAGAAGTCACTCAACACCTGTTGGAATTCTAGCTCAGCACATACTGTGGCTTGACATATATAGTGTACTTGGCTTCTATATGGAAATTGGTTAAGTGTGTTGACTCTTAGTTGTCAAAACCAATCTAAGACCAAAAATCTCCCCCTTTGAAATGAGTGTCAAAAAATACTTAACTAAGCACTATTTATTAGATCTTATGAGTACATTATTCATTCTGTTTGACATATGTACAAAACATCAAAAATTTGTTCAAAATTTTGTAAGAAACAATATTCCTCAAAATTCTTATAACTCTCCCTAAGATTATGTACCATTTATATTCTTCTGACCAAAATTCTTGTGCTGAATTTGTCTCCTATTGATGTATATGATATTCTTTGCCTTTGCCCTGTTTCTACTTCTTGTGCCCTATTTGCTGACTTGTTCTGTCTATTTTGTTTTCACTTGTCCTGCACTTGCAAATTTTATTCATATCTCCTCCTTTTATATGTCTCCCCCTTTTTGGCTATCATAGGCTATGTAAAATCTTTCCCCCTTTATTCTCCAAAAGAATGAAAGAATTTAATTATTTAGTATTCTCCCCCTTAGTTATTAATCTCCCCTTTATTTCATATCTCCCCCTTTTTGAGACTTATGTCAAAGGGTGTTAAGGATTAATACTATATTTCACCAAAAATGTACTATTTACCTCCATAATCATCTTGAGAGCTACATCCCAATTCTCCAAAGCAATTTCCAATGACTTATGTTGGATGGTAGTCTCTATAGCAAGATGTACAAGTCCATCTGAAGTAGAAAGATTAGGATCTTTCTTGAGAATAGTCTCTGCATTTGCTTGTTCTTTATATAGTACTTCAAAATGTGGGGTAATGAAAGATTGAATCTACATTAGTTTGGCCTTGATATTGGCCTCTTCAATTGTTAGTATAGCTAACTCTTTCTATGTGTGAAGTGATTGGGAAAAATGCTTCTCACTTTGAGCTGGATCTTTGGGTAGTTGCATGCTAGAAATCTTTAGATTTATCTCCAAGATCAAGATCCTTTGGCCTATCTCCTATGTGAAATATGAAAAATCACACAACTTTTTGTACAATGAGAATACATTCTCAAGTATAGTTTTTACCTTTTCAATCTTTTTGGCCAACTCAACTTGTTAAAGTGCTATGTCACTTGATATTTCTCATTTACTTTCCCTTGGAATTTCCTCTTAGACCATTCCATAAGTTCTATATTGGTTTCCTAGTCTTCATTTGTCATCTACAATTTCTTATAATTGTTCCATTATTGGCTTGGTCTCATCAGGTGTTTGCAAGCTGAAGGCATCCAAAAAGATATCCTTGATTTCATGTAGTGTTTACTTTTTCTTATACTCCTTCCTAAGTATTTTCTATCTTTTTCTCCTATTTAATGCATCCTGCATCTCTGTGATTTTCTCTATGCTAATTCTCTTTCAGTCATAACTAGGTATGACTATTTCCTCATCTAATTTAGGGTCTCCATAGTGAAGTACCCTTCTCACTTTTGTTGAGCTCGAGCTTGGTGTAGAAATTTTCAATGGCATTACCTCAGTGCTTAGCTTCTAAAGGACTTTTGTAGGAATTCCAATTGTTGGTAGTTCTACCATGTCTATATGGAAGCCTACTCCTCTTCCTTTGATGTTTCTTTTTCCTCTTTTGATCTTCCTTGATCAATTACAACTATTTATGGTGGACCTATTGTCTTTACTGTAGGATCATATGTAGCAATTTGTCATGTTTTCCCTATTGTTGTTTCTTTATCTACTTCTGTACTATGGTGTCAACTGTGTCAACTATTGCTATTAGCGATGGAAGCATTAAAATTTGACCACTAGTAGCTATAGAGATGATAGAGAATGGTTCTTATGGATTCACCTTATCTCTTGATGAGTCAACTATTGCTTTTTGCAACTCATCCACATTGACCAATACAAGACTATTACACAACCTTTCTTGTTGAGTAGATTGGTCAAGGATCTTTGTGAGATCCTCTACAGTCATTGGATTAGTGTTCTAACGAGATTCATCAGTAACATATTTCATAGTTATAGTATCTACAAGTGTGGAGATGACATGAGGAGGGCTAAGAGGTGGCAATTATGTGTCTTACTCACTCTATTCTTCTTGCTGCTATAGTTGATCAGTTGTTGCCATTTCCTCTCCTTTTTGTGTCTCCTCCTCTTCTCCTTTTTCTATTTCCTTTTCCTCCTTTTTTTTCTCTTCCTTCTCCTTCTCACTACTCTCTACCTTATTTTCATCTATATCCTCCTCTTTTTTTCCATCCTTGTCATTAGTCAATTTATATATTGACTTCCACAATTTTGTGGATTTGTTGACAACTTCCTCAATCTTGTTTTGCAAGATGCTAAAGGCTCTATACTTTGGTGCAAAATTGCCCCCATGTTTCTTATTTGCCTTAGCAATTTTTCCTCTTATCAATTCAGGCATCACTTATGCTAGTGTTGATTCTCCTATTTCCTTTTCCATTTTCAAACAATAATGCCACTTATTTTTAATGATTTCACACAATTCTTTGGGCATAGTGTTGTCTAATTCAAGAGGTGTGTTCTTGAATTCTATCATCATGACATATACAAATTCTTCTATCTTATTCTGATCTTCTCTATTAGTTTATTGAAATCAACACTTTTCAAATTAGTAAAATCTACATTCTTCCTAACATTTTCATAGATTTTATCAATGTGTGACTTGGAAGGATGACTTATCACTCCAAACTAGCTGATGTCTTCTGATTCTATCTGCTCATCATCAGAATCTAGTTGTGCAACATATTTCCTCCTTGGTTTCTTCTATAGTTGACTAGTCTGTTCAATAGCCTTCTTTTTCTCTTTCACTTTCTCCTTGGCCTTTTGAGTAGAGGCCAGATTGTTGTTGCTCTTGTCACTGGTGTTGGCTTGGCTTTGGTTGGCTTTGCAACCTTCTTAGCTTTTGGTTGGGCTGTAGGCTAAACTTTGGCCTTTATCTTTTTGGACTCAGCTTGAGTTGGTGCTTCCTCAGCTTCTTCTTCCTCTACACCTTCTTCCTTCTCTTTATCATCTCCTAAGCCTTGTGTTATCTCCAATGGTCCTTGCCCCTATTCATCTTCTTCACTCTCATCTTCTTCTTCTTCCTCAGTTGCCCCTTAAATGCCTTCACCAAATTTCTTCTTTATCTTCCTTACTAGTTTATCTTTCCTCTTGATTATAGAGGTTGTCTTGAGCTCCATTTCCACTTTGGATTTTACAACATCATATTTACCATAGGGTATGGTAGTCTTATCTATGTCTTCTACTAGCAATGTTGTGATTGCTACTGATGCTTCATCAACATCTAGCTCATAGCCTAATGGCCTTAGCCATCTAACCCTTGGAATTATTTCTTAGATATAAGTGTAATCAATGTCAACTAAGAAGAAAATGTCATTTATGTGTTGTTCCACTGGGGAAATTGGTATTCTCAGTCTTCGTTTCATGGATTTCTTGAAATCCTCAAAATAACTTGTCATCTATGCTTCAAAGTCATCACCCATTTGTTTAATGTACTCATTGATTTGTGTAATGGCTGACTTGTTTGATTTCCAGTTCACTTTACCAATAGAAGGGAACTCTTCCAAAACATTGAAGAATATGCAAACAAGAACCAAACCAAAATTACACTAAGCTTCTTTAGATCTTCTAATTGCTCCTAGATTATCCATGATCTATTGTAACAACAACTTGGCTAGATCATATGCATGATCCTTTTTGACAAGTTTATATGCCACATCCACAGCAATACATGGTACACTATTCAATCTGCTAGATTGATAGAACTTGTAAGATATCACTTTCACTACAAAATCCAAAAGGGGAACTATAATTGTGTCAATGGTCATGCCCCTTTTGTTCCATTTGGCCATGGTGTTTCTTTTAATAGCTTCTTTTGAATCACTTCTCAAGGTCTTGTGCCAATCTAGGGTTGGAAATCCTGTAGCCCTATACACTATCATCTTCATCATTTTGATAGGTCCTTCGTCCAACCATAAACAACCATCATAAATTAAACTTAGAACAATTCATATCCACTTAGTTTTGAAAACTCTGGGGAAAACTAGAACACTAGTTAAACCATTTTTCTCAACTATTTGGAATTCATGTTTCAAAATCTCATTATCACATAGTTTATCATATGCTTGGAAAATCTCTAGGTCTTCTATTGCTCCTACCTTACAGTTGTAACAATTTCTCACATCCTATACCATCACCACTTTAGACAGAATAATGGAGAGTGTGCCAATAGGGTCATTCTTATAGGCAACCTCTAGAATTGACCTAAAATTGGGTTGTTTGACTTCATTATTGACTAACTGGACCTCATGACGTTCCTTTTCCTTAGGGTTCGTAGAGCTAGAAGCCATATTGCTAATCTAGGGTTTCAAAAGATATAAAAAAATTTAATTGTGCAACTCGACACTTGAAGAATACCTTAGATCGATGAAAATGATGTTGAATCTATGTTGAAATCCATGCAAAAAGCTTCAATGCTGCTCTTCAATCACTTATGCACTCTTCTTGTTCTTGCTCTACATTTGAATGGCATGAAATGATCAAAATTTGACCTTATACTCTATCTGAACCTAGCATTAAATGCTTAGTGCATATAGTTATACACTCACTCTCAAAGATTTCAACATGACTCAATTTCCATTGGTTTTCCATCACTTGGCTTCAACTAGATTTCCTCTTTACTCAACTTCCATTGAATTTCCCAAATCAGCACTAACTACCAACTCGGTCGCTACTAGCAACTTGACATGTACTAACATTTACTCAGCATCTGAGGACAACTTGGCAATATTTGCAAAAACTTCAAATTTTAACTTGACATCTTTGTTCATGTTGTTCTCTCCTTTGTAGTGCTTATTTGTCTTGGGATTGATTTATGATATAACTTTGTATATCATTCCCATACACCTATCCTTGCTTAGTTGGATGAGGTGTGACCACTTGACCTCTTGGGTGAAGTGATCTCTCCATTGGATGTGTTGGCTCCATCCCTTCTCTTCCATGTTTTATTCATCTCTACTTTGATGTGTTCAACATCTACCTTTTCCTTCCCTTTGCTAAATTTTGACTTGGGTACCTTTGACCTTGTTGGGCAATACTTGCTAATATGGTCGGTCTTCAAGAAACTAAAACATGTGGTTTGACTTAGCCACCTACTATAGTTTCCTTTGAAATGTGTTCTAATGCAATTCTCAGGAACATGTCCATACTCCTGATAGTAATGGTAGCTCTGTCTAGTATTGTAGTCCCAGTTGTAGTGGTGTCCATGGTTATTTCTTTTTGTAGGCTGATTAGGTGTCCACATAGGCTTTGATCTGCACTCAAAAGCTCTATGACCATACTTCTTGTAGTTATAGCAGTGACCATCAAATATTGGTGTCCTCATAGTCTTGGTCCTACAATCTTGTGTCTAGTGTCCCTACTTGTTGCATTTGTAATAGTGACCCTTGTTCTTGGGTTTGTCTTATTGATTGCTCTTCCTACTTTTGTATACATTAGCAATGTTTCCCTTTGTACCACAAAAATGACAAGTGGGTTTAGAGTTCTTACCTTTGTCACTTCTTTCCACAGCACTCTTTGATGACTCTCCTTCTTTAGTACTAGTGAAACCTAATCTCAAGGTTTCATTGCTGGATCTTGGTGACTTTAATAGCTATTCAAAGGGCTTGATGGCTTTACTTGATTTCTTGAAGCTTTCTACTATCTCCTTTTCTCTTCTCAATTCATTTTGCAATTGCTCCTTTTGCATTCTCAAGGTGGAGATCTCAATGTCCTTGACATTTAATTCATGATGAACATTTATCATTTGGTTGAGGGTATCTAACTACATGTTGGAGACTTTTGCAAGTTCTATTGACTTCTCCACCAATTTTTTTTCAAGGTTTCTTTTATCATCCTAAAGCATAGCATTGTCCTCAATGGCTCCTTTCTTCTATTTAGTTATCTCACACAACATCATGGCTTGTGATTCTTGCTCCATTTTAAGAGATCTTATCTCTTCTACTTGAGCTCTATTCTTTTCCATCAGTTCTACTATTGTTGCATCAAACTCTTTAGTATCTCCATTGGCAAACACTTTTGTGGTATCAATCTCCTTTTAGTGTGTGTCATTTTTAGCTATGGCTATATCTTTTCTTCTTTTCAAGGATCTTCTCAATTCTTCTTTGGCTCCTTCTAAGTTGTGTAGAGTGAGTTGCACAACAATTACCTGATTATCTATGATCTTCCCAAATTTGAAGACTTCCATCTTCAAATCTTTTCTCTAAGTTGTTAGGCTTCTCCTTTTGAGAACCTTGCTTTGATACCAATTGTTGGAATAATCAAATGGGAAGAATATTTCTAAGAGGGGGGCATGAATTAGAAGTAATACAATTTATCCTTAAAAACTTTTAACTAAAAATAAACTGCATGCATGCAAACATATTAGTAAAGCATAAAGTAAGCACATGTATCACAACACATAACACTAGAATTTGGTAACCCATAAACCCTCCAAAATGAGAAGGTAAAACTGGGGTAGGGATGATACCCGCAAAATCACTGCAGCAATAATGTTTGACCACTTCTGATGGTTTGCCCTGTTAAAGACCTACCCTATTAAAGGCTTTACATTGTGTCAATAGTGACCTAGTTAAACGATTTACAAACAATTTACTCGAAGTGTCACCCTATTGAAGGATTTTATCACCTCTTCAAAGGATCTACAACCTAGTTATTAAGCTAACCTATCACCATAGGATTTTCCTTCTAATACAATTTCTAGACAGTATTAGATTCATAAACTTGATAGCTTACAATCCAAGATTGCTGAATTTAGGGACTTGATCTACTTATTTTGATCTTGATCCTTGCTTGATTTGATATCTGCTCAATGCTTTGATACTCTATTCTTGATCAACTAAATGCTACAATGTTGCTCTATTCTCCAAGTCTTCTCACACTTCTCTCTAAATTTCACTATAGTTCACCCACACATTTCATTCATCCACTAGCAACTTCAAAATGAGGGGTCTATGCCTTCTTATAAAGACTTCAAAGACTTAGGATTTGTAATCAATTCATGAAACTAACTTTCCTACTCAAATCCTTATATTTATCCTATTGGTTGCATTCAATATCCCATTTTCTTATTGGTTGCATGTGGATTGCATAGGTAAAAGAAAATATTTGAACTTATCTTTTAGATCCTTCATGACTCATCCAAAAATAGTTTACATCTAAGTTTGTGAAGTCACAAACTCATTTTTTGATTATGTGTTGGTCAACACATACTGGATTATTGGTGCTCGATATATATATATATATATATATATATATATATATATATATATATATATATATATATATATATATATATATATATATATATATATATATATATATATATATATATATATATATATATATATGATTCTAAATTGCTTGGCACCTATTGCATTTTGTCTTGCTTAGCACATGTAGCATTTTTACTTTCTTGGCATCAACTATGACTCGACACCTATATATCACTTGGCTCATATAGTTCTCTCAGCACTTGAAGTCACTTAGCATCTATTGTAATTCTAGCTCGACACATACTATGGCTCAACATATGTAGTGTACTTGGCTTCTATATGGAAATTGGTTAAGTGTGTTGACACTCAATTGTCAAAACCAATCTGAGACCAACAACATCTTTCTCCCCCTTTTTGACATTAATTCAAAAGATTTATTCTATATATTTACATAGTGATGCCAAAATGAGACAAGAAGTCTAAATGTACCTTCAATATGAGTTCCAAAGCCTTGCCCCAATTATCTTGCAATACCTTATATGTGTGTAGTGCAATCTATACTTCTGCTAACAACTCAATCATGTGGTCTGCAATAGAGAAATTATTGTCATGGATAAGAATTTTTGAATGTACAATATGTTTTTGTAGTGCATCCATGTTAGGGAGAATTATTATGTATCTCTACCAATGTAGATCTAATTCTTGCTTCTTCTCTAAGCAATTCTTCTTGCATATCTATCAAGAATTTGATCTTTTTGAAATGGGCAGAGCTTGAACTTGGATCAAGTTGTAATTGCTATGCACTCACCTTGAGATCTTCATCAATCTTGGACAATTTATCCTTTATTTCCTTAGTAAAATTTGAAACATCACATAATTTACCAAAAAGTGGTGATAAATTTGTACATGCAGCTTCTAAAAAATCAAAAAATTTAAATAATTTTACTTGGTAAATGTTAATCTATTGAGCAATGTGCTCTAACACTTTAATTTCAAACTTTTTCTCTGCTTTCTATAGTAGCTTGTCTTTTCCATCTACATCTTCATTATACTTATGGACTACCTCTAATAATTGATACAAAATCGGTTGAAAATCTTCAACCTCTATACTTAGGGCCTCTGCAAAAATGTCATTGGCATCCTCAATGATTTTTAATTCCTTATCTTTTTCTTCTCTAAGCCTTTGCTACTTGGCTTTCTTTTTGAGGATTTCATCAAAGGTCTACATTTGATCTAGATTGAGTTTGGAAATGTCCTAATTTGGGATCACAATTTCCTCATTAAGATCTATATCCTCCTTTTCTTTTACTTTACTCAAAAAATTTGTTCTCGGTTGAGGCTTGGTCTCAATTGTCCTTGCACTTATTTCTTTCTTACTAGGAGTGGAAACAATAGTAGACTTAATAGGACTTGCCGCATAAATTGATACTGTACTTATTAAACTAGTGGTACAAATACCTTTAGTGTCCAAAATTGATGTATCCAAACTTGTTGTGTCCAAAACTGATGCATCCAACATAGTTGAAGAGGAAGGAATCTGTAGCTTAGTAGATGAAGTGTAGGTCACTTCAATCAATGTTGTGTTGAGCTAGATTGGTGCAAGGATTGATTGGATGCTTGTGCTTGTTGTGCTAGTCATAGTCAATCCTACTAAGGTTGTCTCTGTGCTTGATATTGTCAATATTTTTCTTGGAGAGTGAGGAAGTGAGGCTATGACTATTGTAGCAATCTTTACTAGGTCAATTCCCTCAACATCTTGTGTATCTTCCTTGGTAGCCTCTTGCTCCTATTCCTCTTTATCATCAATGTTATCAAAATGTGTTACTTCTTCAACATTTTTCTCTTCATCCTTTTCTTCCTAATCATCATCATCCTCATCATTTATATTTACAAGAAAATCACTTGGTTTGTGAAGAAGATAGACATTCTTCCATGTATTTGTAGCATTCCTCACAATATGCTCTATGTCTTTCATTAATACAAGAAAAGTGTTGAATTTCAAGGTTAATTTCTCATAAATTTTTCTTCAATGATTCCTTCACCTCCTTGTCAATTAAGCTCAACATAAGTTGCCTCAGGGTTTTCTCATATATTTATTTTTTAGTTTGCATGGAAAATTCCCATATTGGTTTAATTTTATCCATCAAGACTCTAGGAATCTAAAGTGCAAGCTAATCAAGTGAGTATTTCCACATACCCATTTTATCCATCACCAAATCTTCAATCTACTTCTATTCTACTTCAGTCCTGATTTCAAACTTTAGTGCTTTGAAATTGGTTATGATGGCCCCTAATTTCAATTCTTTCAATCTATCCTAGAAGGTGGGTGAAGGTTTTTTACATATTATGTCTTCTCCTTCTTTGTCTAATTTCTTCTGAGAGGATCTTCAAGTGAACACTGCAATGGATGGCTTAGCTTTCTTGGTAATGATTACCTTGCCCTTTTTCTTTAGTGGCTCTTCCTCCTCTAACTTTTCCTCATCATTTTCTTCTTCATCCTCTTCTTTTCCTCTGGTCAACAAAAGAGTGGTACTTTTTTTTACTTGGTAATTCTTTTCTTGCCTTTATTTACCTCCTGAGGGAGCTTAATCTCTAGTGCTATCATGGCCTTGGCTTCGTCATATGTGCCAAGATTCCTTAGGATCAACTAGTTAATTTTTTAGTGCCTCAATAATATCTTTTGTTTCATCTATGTTGACCTCATATCCTAGAGGTTTCACCCATGCAATTCTAGGCCTAACTACCTAAATGTATACCTTATCACTATCTACCATAAAACATACATCATCCTTGTAATCCTCAAATAGTTTCTTGGGGATTCAAAATCTGTTATTCATTTTTTCCCTAAATGCATCAAAATAATTATCCATAATACTATAGTAGTTTTCTCCCATTTCAGCAATGTACTCATTAATTTGATAGAGTATTGGCACATCTTTTCTCCATACAACAATGCCTTTTGAAGGAAATAATTTCTAAACATAAAATAATAAACATGTCAAAAGTGAGCCAAACTTACATGTATTGTTCTTTGATGTTCTGATGCTCTCCATGTTCTTGTTGAATTGATTCAAAAGTAACTTGGAAAGATCAAGAGAAAGATTATTCTTGATTACCTTGTATGCCAAGTCAATAACTTTACACAACACACTATTTAACCTACTGGAATTGTAGATTTTGTGGGCAATGATATGAATGACAAACTTTAATTCCATATTAGTTATGTTTCTTATCTTCATACCTCTTCTATCCCACTCTGCTAGGGTTTTCTTCTCCAATTCAACCTGACCTAGGGTTTTGGTTGTTTTGGCTTTTGCCAACATGGGGAGACCGATGATTCTATGAATCATCATCTTCATGATCAAAATTGGTTGCTCCAACCATAACTATCTATTTTTCACCTAACTAAGAATAAACCTAATCCATTTCACTTGGAATTCACAAGGCATGTGAGGAATATGGGTTAATCCTTTATCCTTTAGATGTTGATGCTCAAGTTTCAAAACATCATTCACACATAACTTTCTAGGGTTTCATCCATTTCCAAAGTACCAATATCTTGAATCATGTATTTAAAATGAGAATGAATTTCATTAATCAATAGTACCTTTGGAGGGATTTGAGACTATGCTCCACTTAGATCTAGGGTTTCCACGATGGTAGGAGTGAGCTTGAAATCTAGTGCTTTCCATTCTATAGCTTGAACCAACATGTATGATCCTCATTTCACCTTGTTTCTAGTAGATGTCATCTTAACTTAATAGGGCTTGAGAAAATTTGAAAACTTTAGGAACAATTCACTCAAATTATTTGAATGCTCTTGAAGATCACACTGTGTAATAGTTCTTGAAATTTCACAGTAAAAATGACTTGGAATTCATCCCTTTTATCAAATTATTACATAAATGCTTGGTATGAATATTAGATCAAATTAACAACCTATCATCCACTTCCTTTTATTGAATTCTTGACAAAGTCTTTGTGACTCAATAACCATATGATTTTTAGTTACTCTCGACCTCGCTCAATAGAGTCTATGACCCAACCTTTCTCAGTAGGATAGTAACCTGACCTTGCTCAGTGATAACTTTCATTTGTTGCTCGATGATCATTTTTTCATCTTGAATATTGATTTGGATATTTTTTCCTACTAACTAGAATTGATATATGATATCTCATTTAATATTATGATTCTAGTTCTCCTTTGAGAGATCAAGTAGAAATGGTGGAGTCACCCAATTCTTGAGTGACCTGTCTATCATTGTTTGGACTTGTATTCTTAGTAGACTTTGGAACCCATTGTTGTCTAATCTATTTTCTAATGTTATCATCTTTTTCCTTCTTTTCATCTTTAATTCTTTTAGTGTTCATGTAGTTCTTGGCAAGATGACCAAGTTCTATACAAATGAAACATCTTTTGGTAATATCCTTTTTTCTCATGTTATGTTTTACACAATTCATTCCAATGTGTCCAAATTATCCATAGTAATGACATCTCCACCAGGTTTTGTACTCCCAACCAAATATAGTATTTATAATTTGTTTTGCTAGATTCAATATCCTGGTTTTGCATTATGATAACTTCTATCCATGTTTCTTACATTTGTGACATTTGCCTTCAAATCTTGGTTTCTTTTGCATTCATTAGCCTTATGACCATGTTGATTGCAATTGTAGTACTTTCCATTGAATTTTCCTTTTTCATTGCTCCAACATTTGTTTGATGTATGACCTATCTTACCATAGTGATTGCAAGCATGTCTTTGGTTCTTTTGAGTTCCTTGTTTGGAAGATTCACCTTCTTCTTAATAGCCAATTCCTGCTTTTCCTTTTTTCTTATAGAAATTTTTGTCATTCAACTAATTCATGTCTACTTGGGATTTCATCATTCTTTTATTGGTTTGCCTTTTAGAGTTTAGGACGTTCTATAATCTTTCATTTTATGATCTTAGATTTAGGATTTCTTCATTTGCATTGGTGAGCTGTAATTACTGAAGTTAGCCTATTGAAGGGATAAATGTTGAATCTCATTATCTTTTCCTTCCATTTCTACTTTTATATTATTTTTCTCTTCCATGATTTCACATAGCCTCACTAACTAAATTTCTTGTTCTCTTCTTAGGTTCCTTACATCTTCTTGTAGTGAACCATTCTTTTTTAAGAGTTCTTTTATTGCTTCATTTACTTCATCTAGGCTACTTGTTGAATGAAGGTCTTTAATTCTTTCTTCAATTTAGAGATGATCATTCATTTGAATTTCAAGATCTTTTCTTCTTGTTAGGGATTGAGAGAGTTTCTCCTTTGCTTTCTTGAGTTGGGAAATAGCCATTTCCAAATCTAGTTTCTCATTGTCAATAGCCATGTAAAGTTTGAATATCTCCATGGCCTTTGATCTTTTATCAAGCTATTAAACTTTTCTTTGAGAACCACAAAATCTCTAATACCAATTCTTGCAAATATTATTATAGGCTAAGTTACTGAGAGGGGAGGGGTAAATCAGTAACTTATAAAACTTGAACTCAATTACTTAATCCTTTATATGAATTCTAATGTTACTACATGTATGAGAAATAGAAAACATGAAAGAATACACAACACTTTAACACAAGATTTGGTGACCTAGAAACCTTCCAAAGAGAAAGTAAAACTAGGGTGGGGATGATACCAACAAGATTTAGTATTGCAGTATAAAGTTAGCCTGTTAAGGCTTACATTTATCACTTCTAATGATCTACCCTATGAGGAGCAATAAGGAGTGCTAGGTCCACCTTGTCAAAGGATTTACAAACATACAATGAAGTATGCACTCGATAAAGATCATAAGACTATAAGGTCTACCTTGTTAAAGTATTTGAATAATCTTGATTGATCCACCTATTAGGATGAAGTGGTAGTTGATCTCTTATCTACAACTTGGTTCTCTAAGTGAGATTCCTTTAAGTGTATAAATCACCTTGTTGTGATAGGTATATCTTTGTTGCACTCCTTATATTGTTGTAGACTTTGTAATTTGTTCTTCTACTCTTCTTTGATTATATTTGATTACATTGCATTTCATTACACACTTTGGATGTGATATAATATATTACATATATATCATTCCAATTACACAACTACAAAGTTAGGCACAATACCAATTTATACAAATATTACAAAGTCAGCTCAAATGTAGACACTCGGGTTCTAAAGACTAGCTTGGTGAGGTTCTGATACATGGCATCCACTATTAATGCTTGGCATCATCATGCACTTGGTAGACATAAAAGCTCAATCCATACTAATCACTTCCAAGTAGTCTTGAACTCGGTCTACACTAGTGACTTAGTGAATATTGTGAAACTTGGCATATAAACTAAATCACTTGATTCACACTGCCAGGCTTGGTAAATGCTTCCACAATGAGCTGGGTATAAACTAAACTTGGTTAATAATGAGTAGCTTGATTAACACTAGACTTACATCACATCAACTATGAACTCAGTAGGCATTACACCACTCAATTTGCACTAGTAAACTCGACATATACTGAGATGCTCGATTTACACTGCTGATCTTCACAATAGTTGTAACTGCTTAGCATAAACTAAAATTTTTCCAAAGGACTTAGTAGAAAGTATATAACTTAGTTACAACTAAAATTCTTTGTAAACACTATTAATTGTACAATAATCTTGGTAGATACTTACAATTTGAATAAATGTATGTCACTAAAAACAAACTTGATTGTTATGTCAATAGTTATTGGCCAGAAAAGACTCTTCTTTGTAGCTCTTATGCATCTTCTTTTCCTCCATTGTGGCATAGTTCTACTTCCTTTGGGGAATGATGGTATTTTCATACTTGATAAATATTACATTTTATCATATGATCTTACCTACCCCAAAGTTAGTAGTTCCCTTTTTGCTCTTTCTTTTTGTTATGTGATCATTTTCCTTGATATGTTTCTCTTCTTGGGGGCACGTCATAGTGGAAATATTCTTTAGTGGATGCATGCATGCTTTTGTTAAACTATTTCTCCCATTAAGGTGTTTGAAATTTCTTCAATGTGGGGAATACACTCCACTCATCCTTTGTCCATCGAATACAATTATGGATCATGTGTATAGCTTGGAGTACTTAAGCCTTTAGTGTTTGGTATGATTTCTAAGCTACACCCAAATCTATTCATTTTTATTTCATGTTTACCCCTCTCTCAATTTTTCCTTCTATTTTTTGGGAACTATTGATAGTTCATGGGGCTTGGTCTCTTTTTGGATCTCTCTAAACTATTGATAGTTTGGGAGGCTTGATCTTTGTTTTTTGGACCCTCCTTTTGACTACTAAGAGTCTAAGAAGCCTAGTCTTATTTTGATCCCTTAAGGACACACACATATTTATGTTTGGGTTTATTTTTTCTTTTTCTTTTTGGAACATGGAGTTCCCTTGAAGTTGAATCTCTTAATGGACTAACTATCATGCCACATGCACTCGCTAGATCATTTGGTTCATCTTTAGATGGGTTGACTAGCATGCCACATACACTTGTTAGACTATTCAGTTCCATCACCCTTTTGTAGTATTTATCTATGTTATTATGATTTTATATGTGACAAAGTCTCAAGTATTTTTGGAGCTTGATCATTTCTTTTCCTCCTAAATCTCAATAGGATTTTTGGTTTTTCTCTTGATCTACTATAGTGTGAGCTTGAGGAAAATCATACTCCTACTAAAGTGGGGGCTAAATGTACCATCTTAAAATGGACAAACTTTCCCTTTAAGTCTTCTTAGCTCCATCTTTATAATGTCTTCTTCATACCATGGATATGTATGTGCTTGATCTCATTTTCTCTTTTTGTCTTTTGCTTTCCACCCTAATCCTCCTAGTATCTACCTCTTCTTTCTATGGCTTCCCAAACCTGATCTCCAAGACCATGTCAATTTATGTCAACCTGTTCTAGACTAGTTCAATGCAAGTCAAATATTTCTAGACTAGGTTGACCTAGCGGCTTCAGGGCTCATATCCCAAAAGGCCTTATGGGTTTAATTTTTTTTCTTGCACTCTCCTATTAACTTGTATTGTTTTCCCACCTAAAAAATATATGTAAGAAGAATTGGAGGCTTCATTTTCATATCACATTTATATATTCATTCACATATTAAATTAATCCAAGATTTGGCTCTCAAGTGAATTTTTATTCCTTTTGCATTCAAGGAGCTCAAGTATTCAAGATTTTCAAGCATTCAAGCAAGAAAATTTATATCTAGCATTGAAGGATCCTTTGTGATAATTTCCTCTTCAAGAGCTAGCTTATTGTCATTCATCAAGGGAGGAGAACTACATTGAAGAATCCATTTTCTTCTTCATTGATGTACTTTTATATCCATGGAACCATGATGGGGTTATGGTAGATCTGTTGCAAAGAGTGGAGATGTCCTACATTCCTATTTCAAGATCTACAATACATTTACATACAAAATCCTAATGGAAAAGGGTTTGAAGAAAGGTAAATCTTAAAATTTACCTTTTCTTTCAATCATTTACATTTATATTTATCTATTAAAGTTAATTCCTTAGCCTAGAGCTTGACCAAGGAAAGCCCTTATCAAAACCCAACCCCAAAACCCTTCTTTTCTGTGCTAATTTGTAGAATATCAATGAAATGTTTATAGATCTAGAACCTACTTTTTGGGATCTTTCTAGATAGGTAATTTTCATGTCATCAAACTATATCAGCCTAGTTGTAGGACATCTTCCCAAGTTGACCTAGTCCTTCAATGTCTATTTCTGGGGAGATTGTTGGGTTTTGTTCCTTTCGTCATTTTATTTCAAGATCTACTAGCAGATATTTAGAAACAATTCAGATTCATGAATTTTGGAGCTAAAATACATATTCCTATATGCATTTCAAGGTGATTATTTTATACTTTATTTCCTTTCATATCTTTACCCTAAATATATATCTTAATTGGGCTAAGTATCTTTATAAAGCATCTAGATTTACATTATTTAAGCAATTAGCTCAATTTCACATTCACACTATCCTATCAAGGGCCAAAGAGAGTGCATTTCCTTGTATTGAATTCCTCTTTATAATTCAAATCTAGTATTAGCACTCCTTTTCGTTTGGGTCCTAGATAATCTAATTTTGATTAGAACTGGAATCATATTTGGAAGTTCCTCTCTGTCCCTCACATATACATTATTAAATGGCTCAATACCCCATAAAGTGGAAGTCCACATCCTATTAAAGTGCTTCCATTTTACCATTGAACATCTATATGTAGGGTAGCTTTAGGGGGGAAACAAGCTTTCAAGGAGTCATTTTGAAAATTACCCAAAATGGAAAAAATTGAAAATTGTGAAAATCTACCAAAAGGGGAATTTTCATTTTTTTTAGTTTTCTAAATTTTTGGTTATTTAAGTATTTATAGAGAATTGTAGAAGGGATGATTCATGAATGTAAAAATATTAATTATTGAAAGTCTTTGTGTTTTACCTATACATTTCATTTACTTCCATTTATGATCAAAGCATTAATGTGAAGAGATAGTCATGTGTTACATTACTGAGTATCAGAGCAAGAAGATGATTGGAGGAGGAAGAGGAAGAAAAAGAGGGGGTGTTATAAAATTACATAGAATGATACAAATTCTATAAAGGTAAGTTGAAGAACTCATGGAATGATTATTCAATCAAGATATACAAAGAGGGAATGAATCTGATAAAGGCATAAGCCAAAGAGTAGATGATCAAAATGAAGAAAATGCAGAACAGTACTTGGAAGAAGTGAGATTTGAAGAGAGAATTATTAGGTTCTTAGAAGGTAAAAATGAGGGAATCAACATTAATGTTTCAAGCTATGGTGGTAGTGTTAAGTTGAGTTGATACACTAGTTGAATGAGATGGGGAAATATTTTGAATGGAAACCTATGATAGAGGAAAAGAAGATGAAGTTTTCATGCACAAAATTAAAAGGACATGCATTGATACGGTGGGATCAACTTCAAAAGGAATGAATGATAAGAAGAAAAGAAAAGATAAAGGTATGCAGAAAGATGGAGAAAAAGCTAAGGGAAAAATTACGACCCATTTATTATTCATGAACCCTTTTTTGCAGGTTCTAGAATTTGAAGCAGAACTTGTCTTTTGTGGAAGATTACACAAATGAATTATAAAAGAACTTATTCATGTGTATATAGAATCAATAAACAAATGAAGATGGATATTATATATATGTCTAGCTTATTTTTTCCCATTTAAGTTGAGTTGGGCATGTAGAGTGTTAGTAGTATGGAGGAAACCTACTAGTTAGCTCTTAAGGTTGATGTGCTCATAGGAATAGAGAAGGTAGAAGGGCTACCTCAACTCCATTTCAAAGAGGTTCAAATTACGATCGAGGAGAGTCCTCCCAAGGATTTGAAAATATAATAGACACTAGACTAGATCATTTGAATCAAGAAAGAGTAAGGGGATTTTAGAGAGGTGAGGATATGGTAGGAAAAGAGGCTAGGGAACCCAAAGAAGTTCTTACACTTTTTTAAGGTTTCAAGAAGAAGGGTACATAGCCTTTCAATTCTCAAAGTATAAAATGCCAAAAAGAAATCAAGGAAAAAATCCTAGATTCAACTTGGTTCAAATAAATGATAGAAGGGGAAAAATAGGAAGTTCTAGCAGATATGGGAGGAACCTTCATGATGAGAAGATTAGTGATCATTCTAGAGAAGGAAGAAGTCCCCACAAAGAACATTGACAATTCATGAATTTGAACTAATATATTTAGAACTGTATGTACTTCAAGTAGAAAGGTATGTCAAGTTATTATTGATGGGGGTAGTTGTGAGAATATGGTCTCTAGAGAAAAGGTAGAAATTTTGAATTTACAACATGAAAATCATCCTTTCCCTTATTATATTGCATGGTTTATGAAGGGAAATTAAGTCATATTAATAAAAAAAGTTTCGCCAGGTTTACTATAGGAAAATATATTAGTATGAGATATGGTGTGATTTTATTCCTATGGATGCTTGTCATATTTTGTTTGGAATATCATGGAAGCATGATTGGAAGATCCTACATGATGGAGAGAAAAATACATATACACTTTGGAATGATGCTTCTAAAGTGACTCTTTTTCTACTTAAGGATGAAAAGAAGAGTGAGACCATGTTGTATACAAAGGAATTGTCAAAGATATGAAGGAAATTGGTTGTTGTTATGCAGTGGTGGTAAAAAGAAGAGAAGAAAAAGAAAACATAGCACCACCTGATGTGGTAAGGATACTAGAAGAATTCGATAATGTTATTCCAAACAAGCTACTTGATGGTCTACTACCAAAAAGGGATATCCAACACCAAATTGATCAAATTCCTAGAGAAATTGTGCATAGTGAAGTTGCTTATTGAGTAAACCCAACACAACATGCAAAGTTGAATAAGCAAGTAACAAAATTAATGAAAAAATGTCAAGTTAAAGAAAGTATGAGACCATGTGTAGTACATACATTGTTGACTCTAAAGAAGGATGGTACATGGAGGATATGCACTAATAGTAGAGAAATTAATAATATTTCCATTAACTACCATTATTCTACATATAAAGGACATGTTGGATCATGTTGGATGAACTAGTAGGGACCAAGTACTTTAGCAAGATTGCTTTTTGAAATGGATATCACTAGATTCATATTTGTGAAGGGGCTAAGTGGAAGATTTTTTTTTTTAAGACTAGTGATGGCTTGTATGAATCTATTCATATGACATTTTGGTTTTCTACTCCACCTAGTACATTCATGTGTTAGATGAATGTTAAGCTATGACCTTACACTAGTAATTTTGTAGTTTATTATTTTAATAATATTCTATTTTTTAGAGAAAGAAAATAAGAACACTTGAGGACAATCTTAAGTGTACTAAGGAAAAATAATCTCTATGAAAATTTGAAAAAGTGTAGACTCGTGTAAAATAGTTTGACTTTTCTAGGATCTTTCATTTTTGAAGATGGTGTTTATAGGTATCTAGGAAAGGTCAATGCAATCCTAGAATGGCCCAGTCCTTCTAGTATAACAAAGGTAAGAAATTTTCATGGGTTGGAAACATTCTATGAAAATTTGATTCAAAATTTTAATTTTATTGTACCATCCATAATAGATTTTACCAAAGGAAGGAAATTCACATATACAATAGATGTTGAGGAGAGTTTCAAATTCTTGAAGAAAAGGGTAACTCAAGTTGTTATATTGGTAGTTCCAAATTTTGATAAGGTATTTGTAGTAGAGTGTGTTGGTACCCTTGTTGGAATGGTTTTTGTTCTTAGCTAGGCAAGTAAACCAATAGCTCTCTTTAGTTTAAATTTAAATGAAGTAAGGGAGAACTATTCTACCTATGATGTGGAATTTTATGGTTCCATCATTAAGGAATTAGAGGAATTATTTGGTTCCACAAGAGTTTTTTTTTATCTATAGATCATATTGCCTTGAAATACTTGAATAGAAAAAAAGGAATTATCTAGTTGGCATGTTAGGAGGGTCTCTTTCTTGCAAGGTTATACTTTTTTTTTCAAATCATAAGTATGGAAAACAAAATCAAGTTGTTGATGCCCTAAGTAGGTGCATTGCACTATTAGCTAAAGTGGAATTTAAGGTCATTGGTTTTTATTCCATTAAATTTTTGTATGAGGCTAATGAATATTTCTAGGAGATTGTATAGAAAATTAAGGAGACACCTTCTAGTCTTTAAAATCCTATGAGAGGAGAGTATTTTCTATAGGATGGTTACCTCTTTAGAGGGAAACAACTTTGTATGTACTACCTATCTTCATGATAGAGAATATTGTTCAATATTTTTACAATGGTGGTATGGTTGGCCACTTTGGGAAGGAGAACACAATATCCTTGGTGGAAGATAAGGACTACTTGTCAAAGCTGAGAAAACATGGCACTAAGTATGCGAAAAGTTGTAAATTCTGTCAAGTGGATAAAAGTCACTCCCAGAACAAAGGCTTATATACACTATTACTTGTACCAACCAAACCATGGATAGATGAGTCTAGATTTCATGTTGGGGCTTTCCCACACCTAGTGAGGTAGACATTTTTTTTTTAGTTTTTGATAGATTTTCCAAGATACTATTTTATTTCTTGTGAAGAAACTAGTGATGCAATAAAGATAAATGACTTATTTTTCTAAAGGTTGTTAACCTACTAGAATTCTAAAGACTATGACATCTGATAGGGGTACTAAGTTTTTGAGACATTTATAGAGGACCTTTTGGAATAATATGGGAATGAAGTTACAATTTAGTAGTGCCTATCATCCTCAAATAAATGGACAAACTAAGGTAGTTAACCAAAGTTTCAATGATTTTTTAAGGTGCATTCTTGGTGAGAATCCCAAGTAGTGGGGCCTGGCATTACCTCAAGCATATTTTTCTTATAATAGTTCTATTAATAGATCTAGTGGGAATTCTCCTTTTTATATTGGATATGGTAAGAATCCTAAAGGTGTTTTCGACCTTGTACAAGTTCCTATGCAAGATAGAATTAGTGATGATAGGGAATCACTTGTTGAACATCTTCAATAACTACAACAAGATGTGAGGAGTAAGTTGTGTGATAGGAATGAGAGACACGAGATTTTTGTAGATACCAATAGATGGCAAAAAATATTTAATGAAGGTGATTTGGTAATGGTATACTTTAGACATGAGATATTTCCTACTAGAATAGATCATAAGTTGAAGTACAAAAATATAAGTCCATATAGAATTATCAAGAAGATCAATGATAATGATTATGAGGTATGTTTACCAAAAGATATGGATATTTCTCTTTTTTTTTAATATTTCTAATTTATGTACATTCAATTGTACATTCAATTGAAAGTTTGATGAGATAGATAATAGCAAAAAAGTGGATTGGCAACACTATCTTCCAAGTAAGAATAAGGAAAAAAATTACCCAAATTTTGGACAAGAAATCTACAGTCACATAGAATAGTCAATATAGTAGGTATTTGATTTAGTAGGATCAATTACCAATAATAGATAAAACTTTGATATTAGAGTGGGAGGTGATGAAGCTAGACCCCACAAAATTACAACAATTCACAAACAGACACTTATAGGAGTTGGGTTCCTTTCAACAAGGGGAGAATGATGTAGGGACTTTTGAGTGTCATAAATTTTGACTCTGACCAGAATTTTTTATAAATCTTTTAGGGTGGTTTCTTTATTAGGAGTTAAATGTCTTTCCAATTCAAATATTCTCTATTGGTGGCCATTTCAATTGATTTTTAAGAGCTAGAAAGATCATCTAGACCCTCAAAATTAGCATTTAATTTTATTTCTATTTTTTAAGATACTTGTGTTTGTAATAACTTTGAAAAGTTAGATGTTGAGTTTCTCCTTAGTAATATGCCTGATTAGTTTATTTTGTGATTAGACTATTGGTATTTGCTGGTATCTAGTATGGTATAAAATAGGGTATTAAGTATGTTGTTATATTATCCATCTGATTGGTCGAGTCTCTATTTTGTTTTTTTATTTCCCTCAGTGTGTGAGCTAATGATTAAGTGATAGGTATTAACATGATTGCATCATGATGGTGTCCAAGTTGTCTCTCTTTCCTTTTTTCATTTTTCCCATTAGCGAAGTGTATGTAGGTGTCATTATTTAGGTCTCTCTGATCCCTATCTAGATCATTATGAGGTTTTGTCTTTTTATGGTGTTGCTCTCAAAAGTTTAACCTTTCACTTTCAATGGTAATGGAGACCAATGTGTTAGTTTTTCATACCAAGGAAGTTCATAATATGGTCTTTTGGGGCATTATTACCCCTAAGCATTGGAATAGAATCCTAAACCCTTTAGATGACATGACCAGAATTATGGTTGGAAGGGTAATTGGAGAAGGGATTTTCAATTACATGTATACATGGTAGACAAATAGAAATATTATAGGGGCATTTATAGGTTGCTTGGCTAGAGCCAAGGTGGATCATGATAATATAATCCAACTCTATAGTGATTTATTTCAGCCTACTTGGAGAAAGGGTTTGGAGCAGGTAGCGAGGAGCATAGACAGCAAATTCCACATCCCACTCCCTCAGAGATACATGGAACTCCCCTTGGTTCCTCTAAATTGGACACGACTTATTGATGACCTTCTCTAATCACCTAAGAGAGCCTTGCCTTTTACACTCAATGGCCAAAAATGGAGGCTAGCATCAGGTTTCTCCTACACTAGAGGGGCATTGTGAGTGAAGCCAATAGAGATTGGCTTACCGATTATCTCAAAATATTTAACTAATACATTCATCCAAGGGTTACATTCAGGAATTTGAAGGATTTTATATTTTGGATGCCTAATACCAACAAGACTAGTAGGGGTAGGGCAAATGTTGATCTTCCCCCCAATTTCTAGATCAAAAACCCTAATGACATCTCAAAGATGATCGTGGTGTTCCCAAGGGAGGGTTAGTTGAAATTTGGTATAGTCTAGATGATAGCTTTTGGTCTTTAGGTCTATTTTCAATTTTGGATGTATTTAAGTCTCTGCTCTATGTTTTATCTATTGGCAATTATACTATGTCTTCATGATCATGTCCATATCTGAGTCTAGTAATTGTTTGTATTTAGCTTGATCTGCACCTAGATGTACTGGATACTTAATATTAATGGAATTTGAAAATATAGTATTGTAATGATGTCATGGAGTTGTCTGTACTTAGTATTTTGGTTTCTATGCTTGAAACTACACCTATATGTAATGGATACTTAACATTAATGGAATTTGAAATATATTATAGTAATGCTAGCATGGAGCTATCTATTAGTGGTATTTTTATTTCTATGTTCAGTATCTGATTTTAAGATATTGATTCTTTAAGCCTTAATTTTATTGTTGTTTAAGTCTTTTATTAGGGTGGCTTATTTATTGCTTTGTTGTAACTCAAAGATCCATTTCAGTATTAATTTCATATGAATGTTTATAAGTTTATATTTATTTCTAAATTCATGATATATTAATGTTTTGATGACTTGATTTACACATAATGACAATACGGTAGATCTCTAGTCTCATATTTAGTTTCATTTGGTCATCAATATGTTGACCTAGTGCTAGTCTGATTACCTTGGGGGATCCCATGTTTTTCACTCTAGTCTTATAATTGATTTCTCATTATTTTATCTATGGATATCCTTTATGAGGAGCTAGAGGACCCTCCATTTGTCACTTTAGTAAGTATGTTTGATGTAGATCCATCTTGGCCTAGTTCAATATATCTGCATTTGTCAAAGTTGAGGATTAGATTCTAAGTTTGTGCTTACATCTTTCAAGGTTGGATTAGCCATTTCTTCTCTGCATTTAGAGATTTTTATCATGTCATCATAATTTAGTAGATTGGTTAGTTTGGCTGAGTATCCTCATGTTTACTCTTTTATCCCCTAGGTTTATAGTTTAATCGATTAAACTCTGATTAGGCTTATTGCTCTTATTTCTGTTATCAATTTACATCTCTGCATTTGTTTTATGGATTCTAGAATAGGTCCTTTTCTTTTATGAATTCATGTAATTAGTTTGGTTAAGTATACTTCTAATTTAATATAGGCTATATGTATTTGTCTTGTTTAGGGGTTTGATTTTTGTTCTCATCCTAAATTATTGAAAGTAGGATTGCTCTAAACCTTGTCAAATTTAGAGTAACTCCTAAGGGAAGTCAAATTGAAAAATATTTGCTAATTTGTTTCATTTTCAATACTAACACTCTATTGAGAAGTTATTTTCAGAGTTAGGAAGGATAGCTGGAAAAAAGTACCTACATTAGGAAAAAGTTACCTCCCAAAGCAGATTGAGCTTGACTAAATCTTGATTTATAAATATATTTGATGTACTTTTGGGTTTTATTCCCTCAAATTTTGTAAATTTCAATGAGTTCATTGGGGCATGCCCCTTTTAACATGTATAATATAGGACTTCTGTCCTAGGCTAGACTGGAGGTTTTCTTCTTTATTCTTTCCTACTAGTGCCTGTTTGAACAGAGTTATGCTTTTGTATTTCCTTTTATATTTAATAAAATATATCAAGGCCTCGGTCATTCATTGATCCAAAAAAAAAACTTTGAAAAGTTGGAAATTATTCTTATCTAGATAGAGGGTAGCTTTAGGGTGAAAAATAAGCTTTTTAGAAGTTATTTTGAAAATTACCCAAAATGGTTAAATTTGAACATAGTGAAAATCTACCAAAAAAATGAGTTTTTTGTTTTTTGGAGATTTTAGAGTTCTTGGTTGTTTAAGAATTTAGAGATTATTGTAGAAGGGATGATTAGTGAATGGAAAAATATTGAGTTCTAAAAATTTGTGTTTTACCTGTGCATTTCATTTAGTTTCATTCATGAATAATGTAGTAACGTAAAGAGATAGTCATGTGCTACATCAATGGGATACTATATTACTTAGAACAAAATTGTAAAAACTTGTGGGATCAAAATTACTTTGTTGGAGGTTGTTCAATATCTTCCCATACAATACTTATAGGCTTGCATCATGCCTAGAATCATTGTAGAAGCTTTATGTTAGGATTGCACTATTATTCATGCCCTTTTCAGCAACATGCACATATACTTGTTCCAACACACAAATGTGAGGAATCACCTTGCATCCACATAAATAAGTAAAAAGATACTAACATAGGTTGTGCAATTTGAAATAATGAATATAGAGAAAAATATGATCATGGCTAATTAAGTCTATTTTCCAACATGAGTAACCCCATGTGAACCCTCTAGACCTTATAACGAATGGCTTCTAAATCATTAAAAATGACACTTGAAAACATACTTTGGTACTATGATTTATTATTTATTATACATAAATAGTACAATATTGAATTTTTAGATGTTGGAAGTTGATGATTGAGATCAACACTTATAATATAGAATGTTTAAAATATTCCAAATAATTAACTATTTTAGTAGACAAATCCCTCCTAGACTAAATCAGTGTACCCTCTTGTGTGCCAAGTGTAAAAGAAGTTGTCATAAAAATGAAATATTATTATTGAAAGATACATCAAAAGATTGGGAAATAAATTCCACTGATCGTAGCATAACCAAAGAAGAAAGAGCTATCTTAGAGAAAGAAATTTAATCTCATTTTCCACAACTTGGGATGTAATTTGAAATGAATTATAACTTTATGGCTTTCATTTTTTTTATCTCAAATATAATTTTCTCTAGAAGACATGAATGAATTGAAGGCTAAATATCATGATATATGTTTGTTGATTTGTCACTATTTTTATTGGCATAAGATAAAATTAAGCTATTTTTCACAAATAAGAATGGATGAATTAAAGGTTGAAGATAAGTCTCATATTAGTCTGCCTAGTCTCATTTTTTGTGAGAAGACTCATCCATTTGGCATAAGACAAAATTGAACTAGTTTTCACAACTAGGAAAAATTGAATTCAAGCATGAAGATGAGTTGTGTATCATTCTCTCTTTTATATTGTGGCCTAGTCACTTACATTTATACCAAAGAACTTATTAAAATACCAATTTATTTTTTTCTACATAATCTAATATTCTCAACCCTTAAGTTAATCTTTCGAATTATGGATAAGTGTACAAATATGTGAAACCAAAAATATGGTGCTTTATTTTTTTCCCAATCCAAGGCATAGTTTGATCATCCAAAAGCACAATCTATTAATTGAAGAATCATAATGAGGTTATTGATGATAATTTTGGAGTATGGTTGTCATCGTCTGGAAAAATACTATATATGTGAAGTCATTTTTGTGAATCTATGCCAAAAAGTACACAGGTAGATTAAACAAGTAAAAAATAATAACTTATTGTTGAAAGGGAGAAGTAAATAAAATAGGTGAGCTAAACATTATCGACAAATAGGTCAAATAGGTAAAGGAAAAAAGGTTAAGTCTTATCAATGAAAAGGAGTTATCAGTGAACTAGAAGCTATCAATAAATAGGAGCACAAATAGTGAACTAGAAGTAACAATGAATAGGTAAAGGTGAGTAGATAAATAGGCTAACTAATCAAACATCAAATAGATGAAAGATAAATAGATTTGTTAAATTGATTAGATAGATCATGATGGAGATAGATTTTGTGAATATAGAAAAAAAAAACATACATTGATTATAGAGTCGATTGAAATGGTTTATGGATAATGGTGAATAGATCTAAGTGATGAATTCAAGGCATATTTTAGTGAGTAAGAACGAAGAACTATTTACCTAAGGAATGACAAGTAGAGTTAGATCTAGTCAATGAGTCAAAGATTTGAGAAAGTTTGAGATAGAGATGAATTCCAAAGGAAGTTTTGGAAGGATCTAGAACCTTAATTAGTTTTTCTAATAGAAGGTGAGAAAAACATAGAAGAAGTTAAGTTTCATGAAGAAGGAAAGATGAGAGTTAGATGTTGTTATGAGAAATAGTTGTTGAATTGAAGAGTGATAATAGAGTTGATCTTCAAGATTAGAGAAGTATAGTATGGGAAAGAAAAAAATTTAATGGATCTGGTGAGATTATGAGAAGGGAAATTATAGGTCACTTTCTTATTGTATTCCTAGGATTGTCAATAAGTATTCTTAAAATCCTTTAAGAAAGGTAGTTCTTAAGATGACTTTCATGTAAATCCTTTGACATGGTGAACATTGTATTAGTGGGATAACATCCTTTAATAGGGTAGTTTGTAATAGGATTTCTAGATACATATAATAATGTATTAGTCACTCCTAATAGGGTGAATCCCTCAAAAGGTGAGATTTGTAGCTCCTAATAGGAAGTAAATTTCTACTATGATGAAGAGTGGTGAGTACCATCCCCACCATAGTTTTTGCCTCTAACCAAGGGTTTCTATGACACCAAAAGTATTGGTTTTGTTAGAGTAAATAATTAATTATTTATTATTTATTCTATTACTTAAGCTTACTTAGGCTAATGCATTTATTTAATATTTAGTATTTAATGCATGTAGTGATGAGTTGTTGACAACATGGGAGTTTTTTTCCCTTCTAGCATGTTCCACCTTTTTGTGGAAGAGTGCTTAGTTGTCAACCTTATCTTCTACCTCTTTCTAGCTTGTTCTACAAGTTTCCATGAGGCCTTTATATTCAGGCTCTCTCATTGTATTTTCTCATTCCATTTCATTGTTTTGCATTATTTCTCTCTCATGTTTGTTTAGGGTTTTTCCAAGCTCCACCTCTTCCTTCTTCATTTCCCTTTGATAGGTTATTTTGCATGTAGGTGATCTTGGTGAGCTGTGGAGTTAGATTTCATCAACTCCTACATGGAATTAAAGCCTCCCTACTACTGCTTTGTTGAAGGATTTTTGAAGCCGTGATTTAGAGACACAAACCCTAGTTTGTTTGTGCATTTTTCTTCAATATGTGGGAAGAGCATTTTTTCAGAGCACTTTGGACCCAAATAGATGTTGCCATTGGATCTAGAAGGCCATTTACAATCAGGATTCATATAAAACTTTTCAATTTTGGAGACAGGGCTCTAGGAGGCAAAAAAAATTTCTTGCAAGTCTTTCTGTACAGTCATCCAAACAATTTCATCAAAAAAATTAAATTAAATTTTAAAAGGGGGTCAGCCACCATAGGGCCACTGTCACACCACTGATGCTCAACCTATGGGCCACCGCAGTCAGCTGTGTGGCTGTAGCACCACCGCAGCCCAACTGCCACCCACTCACCACCTACTGCCAATGGCACCCCCAGCTCCCTCCGCCTTGGCTCTGCTCCACTTCTATTTCCACCGCCTGTGCCTGGATTTTTCCACTCTGCTCCAACTATATAGTCACCTACTTATGTGTGTCATATTTAGCCATATGGGATTTTGCAATTAGCCAATGCCTAACACGTGGTAGGGCTATTATGTGGCACTTTTCCACGTGGACCTTGCTATGTCATCTGCTTTGCCACATGGACCTACCACATGGAGTGCCATGTGGCACCTTTTTTTGCACCAACAGCTAGTAGGCCATCAATTTTAAGATCATGAATTGCTAACATCAACATGATGTCACTTTGCATCAACACCTTCTTACCTCTCCTCCAGGGTCCTTTTTGACCTTCAATTTTTTGGCCATAACTTGAGCATATAGAGGTATTTTTCTTATTTGAAAGAAGCACCAAAAAGCTGGTTCCAACATGGAGACATTGGTGCAAGTATTTTTAGGTTTTGATGCAGTTCTATTGCCCATTTTTTTAGTTGAAGTCTAAAGTTGTGTTTTTGACTCTGGCATGCATATCTTTTGTGTCCCATGTCAGTTTTTTTAAAACATTATATTTTTAGAAAGATGGTTTTGTCACCTTTTCAAAAATGTAGTCCTTTTCCTTAGATTTTGGCCCATGCTCTTTCTATCATGTTTTTGGCATTTTTGCTCTATGATGGATATCTTAGGTGTTTTAGGTCCGAGGATCATTTTCCTAGCATGGTTTCTTTTGTTTTGGGCTATACTATCTTTTGAGTCAGCTTTTTTCCTTTTTTAATCATCATAGACAGCCTTTGTAAGCTTTTTTGTATACACACTAAGATAAAGTGCCACTTTTGCATTTCGAGTTCATGAACATTGTGTTTTGAGATAGTTGTATGTGCACTATTTTTATAAAGCACCATAGGGGAGATATTTGTTTTCTATTTTAGGCCTTCTCCCTTTGTAAAGTGAGTGTCCCTTCCATGACATTAGCCCCATGTAGCATCATTGTGATTGTGTCTTTATAGGTGTTTGTACCTCTTCCTCTCTTGTCACTCTTGGTTCTATTTGCAGAGGATTTTGACCCACCTTCTCAATTGCCTATCATCTCACCCTATCTACATTAAGAGGGGTTATGCTATTCTTCTAATGCATCCTTGGTTCGATAGTTTGATAATGTGAACTATGTATTCAGTGGTTCATCTTATATACAAGGTGATTGCAGTAGCTGGCTACCCATGCATTTTGGTGAGATGGATCATCTACCATATAGACACGCTTATTTCATGCCTTCTTCTTCCGTGGAGGTTCTTTAGATCAGCAGTTTCTTTAGATGGAAAACTTTGTAGCTTCTTCATGCTTTAGTGATGCTCTTCATCATCACTTCTTGTTCCTATTTTAGGGGACATTCCCCTAGTTGGAGGCTTCTTCAGTTCTTCACTAGGTTCTTACCTCTTTTTGGGGGAGGGTTTTTCCCATGTGGTTTTCTCTTTTTCCCCATTTTCAGAGGTTGCATCTCTTTGCATTGTATATGGGTACCTAACATGGCCTCATTACTAGGACCCATTCTTCATTTCATCTTACTTTTGTGAGCTTAAGGCATTCCCCTAAGTTGCACTTAAGGGGGGTTGTTAAAGTAAATAATTAATTATTAATTATTTATTCTATTACTTAAGCTTACTTAGGTTAATGTATTTATTTAATATTTAGTATTTAATTCATGTAGTGATGAGTTTTTGACAACACGGGAGTTTGTTCCCTTCTAGCATGTTCCACCTTTTTGTGGAAGAGTGCTTAGTTGTCAACCTTATCTTCTACCTCTTTCCAGCTTGTTCTACAAGCTTCCATGAGGCCTTTATATTTGGGCTCTCTCATTGTGTTTTCTCATTCCATTTCATTGTAAATACAATTTCATTTTTTTGCATTATTTCTCTCTCATATTCGTTTAGGATTTTTCCAAGCTCCACCTCTTCCTTCTTGGTTTCCCTTTGACAGGTTATTTTGCATGCAGGTGATCTTGGCAAGCTGTGGAGTTGGATTTCATCAACTCCTATAGGTTTTATGTGTGAAATCTCTATCTTATATAGTATTAGTCATTGCATTATTGTTTTATAATTTAGTTATATGGTTAGTAGGTAAATAAATTTACTTGTTGAAAGATAATGTATACAAGTTTAATATTTAGAGTTTCAAGTTTGAAAATATGAATTATTATAGTATTGATTTACCCCATCCCCTCTTAGTACCTATCCTTTTCAACAATTAGTATTAGAGTATTATCTCTCTAGAGGGAAGCTTAATAGATTGATAATGGATATGTGGGGATGGGTTCTGCATCAATTACTCTAAAATATGTGGGAACATCACCCAAAGAATACTATAAGGTACTCAAATGTATTCTTAGCCAATGGTTTATTAAATATATTTGTGATTTATTATTTTTTATTGACATATTCAAATTTTATTTCCTTTCCTACTAACTTTTCTCTTAAAAAAAAAAATTATTAGTAATGTATTTGGTCTTTGAATGTAAAATTGGATTCTTTGACATGTTTATGTTAAACCCTTGGTATTTGGTCTTTGATTGTTGTCATTAATGTCAATAATGTAATTATAATGAGCACATGGTATCATTAACATCATGTAATTATCTTATTTTATGTCCTTAAATATTATTCAAAACATATTCAATACAAACACTTAAGTGTTAAACAATTAACACTTAATGTTTACATTGGTTTAGAAAATGGTTATAAAAATAAAAATAAAAAGTTTTGGTCTATGAGAAAGTTGACAAGATTTTTTATTAGATAGACCCCAACTATCATACCTTTGTGGAAAGGCCTCTGAGTTAGCTAAAATGGATCTTTGTTATTCTTTGCATAACACATGTATGGAAAGAGAAAAGGTTTGCTTATCACAAATAGTTACCAAATCGTTATGATAGTTTTAGCAGTTTTGAGTGGTTTTGGTCTAATGGAAGTTTGGGGTATGTACCTACCTCCAAAATTTTGAATTTATTGGTTTATAAGTAGAGGATGAATTCCTCTAAAAGATTCAATAGGTGGTTTTGACAAAAGTTGCAGGATTTGTGTGGAATTCCTTGTAGACCGAACAATTTGCATGCAAATTTTTAATAGCAAAGAAGAGGGTAATGCTTCATGTTTCTATTTTCATATTTGTGATTTGATTTTCATTATAGAAGTTTATTAGAGGTAGAATAAGGGTTATATATTACTTCTTCATTCATTCATATTAGTATTTTCTTAGATATTTTAATGGAAAAATAAAATATATTTGGATATTGGATGTTTTGAGGAGAATAGAAGTATATACTGCATTATGTTTTCAACAAGAAGTTAAAACTAGTGATTCATGATTTGTGTTATAATAGAGATGATCCTCTAATTTTATATCTCATTTTTACATTTTGGAAGTTGGTGCTTTAGGTGTAAGGGATTGGTGTTCCTTGAAATTGATGTTTCGAAAACAAGGTGTTGGTGCTTCTTAGAGTTGTAGGTCTAAAAGATTTTTCCAAGAGGCCAATAAAGTTTCAGATTCAAAGTGGTTTTTTACCATAAGGGGTTTTCCACATTAAAATTTTGTGTCACTTTTTTATTCATTAACTATCTTGCTCATTAGTTAAATTTTTATAACTTGTATTTGTTTCAAGTTTTGAAAAGTATTTTAAACCACCGATTCACCGAGCACCCACCACTCCCCCCCCTCAGTGGTGTTTGTATTCCAACAAGTGGTATCAGAGCAAGGTTCCTTACATCAAGTTTAACAACTTTGGGTAGATTTTGGTTGAGTGGAACACTTATCTTTAATCATATTTTTGATGGATCAAATTATGCTTTTTGGGAAGTAATGATGCAAACATATTTGTTATCTATTAATGTTGGTGTTTGGGCTTCAATTGGTAATGGTTATAAAGTTCCTAATACTTTACCTAAAAATCTTGATGAAAAGAGCAAGTTTGAAATTGATATGAAAGCTAAATTTTCTATACTTAATAGTTTATCTAAAGATTTTTTTGTTAAGGTAATGCATTGCAGTTCTTCTAAAGAAATGTGGGACAAATTGAAAAAAACATATCATTGTAATGATAGAGTTAAAGAAGCCAAGATACAACATTTGAAATCAAGATTTGAAGACCTTAAGATGGGTAATGATGAAAAGGTAGAAGATTATCTCCTTAAGATAGATGAAATTGTACATGGCATAAGAGGACTTGGTGAAAAAATTAATGATATTGATGTTGTAAAGAAAGTTTTGAGATCTCTTCCTAATAAACTTGATTCTAAGATATGCTCTATAGAATAAACTAGATATATTAACAAGTATACAATGGAAGATATTCATGGAGCACTTGTTGCTTATGAAATGAGAAAGTTTGGCAAGCAAGAATCCACAAGCAAACAAGAAGCATTCAAGGTAGAAAAGAAAGTAAAGCGAGTCTCTTCAAAATCAGAAGATCTTGATGTTCTTGAAGAACATTTATCAAGGAAATTAAATAAAGAAGTAGATAAATACAAAGGTAAACTTCCTTTCAAATTCTTTAATTATTGTAAAATAGGACACTTTGCATCTAAATATCCTTATAATAGTCATGATGAAGTAAATGATGAGAAAAAGAAATCAAGTAAAAAGAAATTCTATAACAAAAAGAAGTTGTTTAAGAAGAAGAAAAGTAATACTGGTGATGTATCAAATAGTGAATCTAGTAGTTTTGAATGTGATGAAAATGAAGTTTCATTCATGGTTATAGAAACTACTTGTCAAGAATCAGATAGTGATGATGATGTTGAACTTGTTGTGTTTGATTTAGAATGTGAATTTCTTTACGCACTTAAAAAGATCAAGGAATTAAAAATGAATTTAAGTGATCAAGAAAATCAATTCTTAAAAGAAAAAGAGAACTTTGAAAAAGAAACTATGGACTTATATCAGCAAGTTATAGAATTAAAGTTACAAGTTGAGGAAGAAAAGAGAATTGTCTTTGTCACTAAGGAAGAGTTAAGTTCTAAAGATTGGGAATGTACAAGGTATTATAATGAATGAAGTAGTAAAATATAGACAAAAGTTAGAAAAATATGAGAACACTACTTTGGATGATATGTTAAGGAAACAAAGAAGAACTAGTGATCTAACAAGAATTGGTTTTGAACTTCGACAATGTTCTAGTGACAAGAAAGATAATTCTTTATTAGAGATATTTAAATCTGAATGTAAGGATACAAATCAGAATGCTACCACTTTAAATGCTGGTGAAAATGCAGATTTTAATCAGATTTATATTGATAAAAATCAAGTTATATCAAGCACTTCATTCATGGGTAAAAGATACTCAAACAGGTTCACTTCTTTCTTAGATGGGTATTGCTTCATGTGTCATCAATATGGACATGGAATAAGTAATTGTAGATACATGTCAAGGAGGTATTAAAAGTCTAATTTTGGTTATTCCTTTCCTAAAATTAATGGTCTAAGATGTTACAAATTCAATCTCTTTGGTCAATCTATGAATAATTGTAAAACTAAGTCAATTTAGAATGATCAATCGTATGCTAGTCTACAAGTTGATAAAGGATTTGATACTAAAGTGACTAAGATTTGGAGGCCTAAGACTGATAAGTCTATGCTTGTTCAAATGGCTCTACATTCTAAAGAAAAGGACTTTTGGATAATTGATAGTGCTTGTTCTAGACACATGACAGGAGATAGAACAAAGTTTGACAAATTGATTAACTACAAAGGTGGCAATTTTAGTTTTGGTGATGATTCTTCAAGGAAAATTAAAGGTTTGGGTTCTTTCATGCTTAGGTAAAAATTTCCATTTGTGATGTGTATTATGTTGATGTATTAAATTACATTCTTATAAGTGTTAGTCAAATTTGTGATCATGGATATGAAATTATTTTTGATGACCATGGTTGTCAAATCAAATTAAAATCTGGATAGTTGATTGCATCAAGTAAAAGATCTAAAGGCAATGTATACAATTTAAAAGATATCACAAATATTAACAATCATGAAGATGTTTTTCTTATGGGACAGGTGAATGAGAGTTTGTTATGGCACAAAAGGCTTGGGCACTTGAATTTTGACAACTTGGTAAAAGTTAGTAAGCATCAGAAAGTAAGAGGTATGTCATGTATAAGTAAGCCAGAGAATGTTATTTGTGAATGGTATCAATATGGTAAACAAACAAAGGCATCTTTTCCTTCAAAAGAATATTTTTCTTCTAAACCACTGCAATTAGTACATACTAATTTATGTTGTCCTATAAGGACAATTTCGTTAAATGGTGAAAAGTATGTCATGCTTTTTATAGATGGTTATACAAGAATGACATGGGTAACATTCTTAAAGCATAAATCAAAGGCATTTAACAAGTTTAAGATTTTTAGGAAAATGGTTGAAAATGAGTCAAACATGAAGATTAAATTCTTATGATCAAATAAAGGTGGTGAGTTTACTTTAGACGAATTTGTTGATTAGTGTGAAAAACATGGCATCAAAAGACAATATGCAACATCCATGACACCTCAACAAAATGGAGTTGTTGAGAGAAAGAACTGAACAATGAAAGAAATCAAAAGCACTATGTTAGAAAAATTTGAAGTATTAAACAAGTATTGGAAAGAAGCAGTTCAAATAGCAGTATATATTTTAAATAGGGAACAACTAAGGGTAAAAACTAAGTACACTCTTTATGAGTTATAGTATGGACATCCTGCATCTGTTAAGCATTTTAGAATTTTTGGAAGTAGATGCTTCATTAAGAATTTTGATGATAAAATAGGAATCTTTGATTCAATATGTAATGAAGGAATCTTTTTAGGATATTCTTCTCAAAGTAAAGCTTACAAATGTTTTAATAAAAGGTTGAATAAACTTATTGAAAATGTACATGTGAAAGTGGATGAATTTGTGTAGGATAAAAAGGAAATAAGAATGGATAATACTTTCCTATAAGACAGTGATAAAGACTTGAAAAAAGTAGATAATAAAGTTGATGAAGGTGAAGAAGAAATAAAAGATCAAATAGAAACACCAGAACCCATAGGTACAAAGGCTACAGGAACAAGATTGAAGAAGTATCATCCTCAAGAACAAATTATAGGGGATAAACATGTAGATATTCAAAGAAGAACAAGAACTACACATAGAAAATGTGCTAATCTCTATTTATTATCTCAAATTGAACCTAAATCATATAAAGAAGCTAGTATGGATGATTTTTGGGTTAATGTTATGAAAGAGGAACTAAGTCAAATTGAAAAGAATAAAACTTGGGAATTAGTGCCTAGACCTAAAGATAAAAATGTAATAGGTGCTAAATGGGTCTTTAGAAATAAACTTGATGAAAATGGAAAGATATCAAAGAACAAGGCTAGATTGGTTTGTAAGGGTTATGCACAAATAGAAGGTGTGGATGTTGATGAAACTTTTGCATCGGTGGCTAGAATTGAAGCAATTAGAATCTTTCTTGCATTTTTAGCTTTCAAGGGCTTTAAAATGTACCTAATGGATGTTAAAATGGCATTTCTTAATGGTTATCTTGATGAAGATTTTTATATGGATCAACCTAAAGGATTTGAAAACAAAGACTATCCTAATAATGTCTAAAAGCCAAAAAAGGCTCTTGATGGTTTGAAATGAACTTCGAGGGCTTGGTATTCTAGGTTGGATCAGTATCTTATCAAAAATGGCTTTAAAAGAGGTGGTGTTAATAGCAATTCATACATATATGGTACATGTGATGATGTTCTCATTGTTCTTGTTTATGTTGATGATATAGTATTTGGATCCAATGATGATGCTTTAAGTCAAGGTTTTTCAAAGCTAATGCAATCTGAATTTGAATTGTCCATGCTTGGGAAACTATCATATTTTCTTGGGTTGCAAATTTATTGGTTAGAAAATGGTATATTCTTATCCCAAACTAAGTATGTTAAAGAAATTTCATATGCAAGATTGTAAGCGTATGGGAACACCAATGATAATAGGATGTAAACTTACTAAAAATGATGATTCTCCTAATGTTGATCAAACTACTTATAGATCCATGATTGGTATTTTACTATATCTCACAACTTCAAGGCCTAATATCATGCATGTTGTATGTTTGGTTGCAAGATTTCAATCTTCACCTAAAGAATCTCATGTTATGGCAGTTAAAAGAATTTTTAGATATATTTAGGGTACTTTGGATTATGGGATTTGATATCTTAAACATGATGATTTCAGATTTGCTACTTATACTGACTCAGATTGGGCAAGTTGTCTAGATGAAAGAAGAAGTACTTTAGGAGCAGCCTTTTTCTTGGGTAATAGGCTAGTGTGTTGGCATAGTAAGAAGAAAGAATCTACTACACTTCCTACTATAGAGGTTGAATATACAACTGCATGTTCTTGTTATCAATAGGTTCTTTGGATGGTCCAAACTTTATTAGATATGAAAGTACCAGTATCTAAACCAATTCCTATCTATTGTGATAATCAGAGTGCAATCAATATTTCTAAGAATCCAGTTATGCATTCACAGACCAAGCACATTGATGTTCATTATCATTTCATAAGGGAACATGTCTTGAATGGTAATGTTGAATTAGAATTTTTTCCTTCTTCAAATCATCTTGCTAACATATTTATAAAACCTCTCTCAAGAGCCATTTTTGAAGGGTTAAGAACAAGATTGGGGGTTTTATCCCTCTCTTCTCTTGCATAATTTCATAAATGAGCAATAGGTTTTAGCGGGAGCATATTCTGCTTATCTTTTTGTTACACTAAAACCTTGGTATATCGCCTTTGCCATTAATGTCAAAGGTGGGGGGGAATGAAGATGTCTACATGATGGATATATAGGTACATGTACACATGGATATATAGGTATGCAGGTACATATACATGATATATAGGTACATGTCATGCTTGACCACTACTTCTATTCAACAGTATTTTGAGAATTTACTATTTGGAGTTCATTTATGTAGATATGTTGTCTTTCATTTCAAAACTTGGTTATATTTTGAGTCATTTGGAACTCGAGACTTATGATGAACGTATTTTTTTGTTTAGAACTAAATTGTTTAGTTTTGAAGGTTACTTAGGATGTTATTATGTGAAACTATAATTGCATGTTGTTTGGGTATCGATTATGTTTATTATGTTTCAAACTTGACGTAAACCACATTCTGAGTTGAATAAATATTAGAAAGAAAGTTTTAGTTGTATGTTCAACTTGCTATTGCAAATACAATTGTGTGTTCATATGCTCTATGTGTTTGAATTTGTCACTGTATTTTCATATGTGTGACTGAGAGGGAGTTGAATTATCGCTTTGGTTTTGATTATCTAATTTATATTGACTTGTCATTACTAACTACAGTTGGCGTTGCATATAGATATACTTCTTTTTGAAAGGGTTTAAATACCCTAAATTGAGATTGGCAAAAACATTCAATTTTCTTATTTTAAAATTTTTTAATTACCTCTTATTATCAAGTAACCCTAAGTGGGTGTCAAATGCCTTGAATAAGGTAAAATGTTCATTGTTTTGAAAAGCCAAAATATGGTGGTGGCATTGATATTGTCATATACATGGCTTGGTGATGTGTGACAGTGTTTTGATTGCAAGTTAATCTAGGCATTGATATGACATTTATCACCCAATTGGCCATTTCATTTTGGTTCAATGTTGTTGGGTTTTGGCTGGGAATTGGGCCGCTTTACCTTGTGAAGTGAAAAACCTGTGAGGTGTTGCTGAAGAATAAGCACCATGGCTGGGAAGAAGCCCTATCTTATGAGGCTAAGTATGTTTGTGTTGCACACAGCTTCTGTTATTCTTTTTGTCAAGGTTGCTCTCAAGTTTATCGATGTTGGCATAGTGGGAGGTGTGGTATTGATTTGGCATTTGGGGCTTTGGAGTCAAGCTATAGTTTAGAGCATTGAGTTGAACATTTTTCCATCGACTAAGATTTTGAGGTAGGGGGGCTCTCTTAAACCTTATCCTATTTCTATTGTGAAGGTTACTCTTTGAAATTGTAAATTATGAATGTTAAAATTGGTTTTGTATGAAGACACATATCGACACCCAAGTGTGGGTGTATGCAGAGTTTGGCAATGAAGTTGTCGAGTTGTGCATATTCCCATACTCAGATGTGGGTATGGTGTAAATACCTTGAAAACATAGCTTGTAGTAAAGTTTTGGTTTCATGTTATGGAAATGTATAATGTTATGAAGTTTTCGGCTTCCATAGAGCCGAGTTCTGAGTACTTAAGTTTTTCGTGTATGTATTAATTGATATATGGTTAAACATTGACATCAAACTCTAAGTGTATGCAAAACTCAGGGTATCATTGCTAAGTTTAGTATGTACTTAGAATTGGGTGTGAGGATGTTGGAATATATGGTATAGTGTGTTGTGCCTGGGTATATTCTATATTGTGGAAATGAGATTACATTGTGGGTGTTGGCTTCAGTAAAATCTGAACCCAGTGAGAATGAAATTTTGTGTTTTTTATGGTAGTTGAGTTATATGAAACCTAAAACGTAGATAAACTATCAAAAAACTATATTAAATCAAGGAAAAACATTTGGTCAAATGGTTAGCATGAAACTCAAATTAAGCTATAGTAGTAGTTGTCAACATAGTGTTATTGTGTGTTTGATATGCCATCAATAGACGATGCCGTGGAAATATATTGTGTTTGAATTAATTATCATTGGTATTAAGAGAGCACATGATACTTGGAAATTTAGTAAATTGCTATTATTAAGATCAGTCATGACATTTTGTCAAATAGTTAAGTGGAAACTTGAAACAAGTAGAAATATCTCTGCGACAACATAGGTTACTTGTATCTTATGGAAATTGGTAAAAGGGTTCCTGTTATATTAGCTGATGTTTAAATGAATTGAGCACGTGATCTAGTTTCATTCAAAACTGTATGATAGTTTAAAAATTAGATAGTTGATGATTACTTCAATGGAAAAATGGACATTCAGTTGAACAGTTTGTTTACAACCTTAAAAGATAGTTAAATTTCCTTTTTGTCAACTTAGTCTATTATAGTTAATGACAAACTGAAAGGTACTAGTGGAATAGCCGAGATTCTATGTGAACAGGTATTTGGATTTGATTATGTTTTGAGTTCCGTATGTTGTTGAGATTTTAGTTATCTTATGCTTTTATGTAAGTAGAATTTACAATTTCGAATTTGGAAATTGTTTTCAAATATGAATAGATTTATGATATTTGTTTGATGAAAGTCTTTTAAAATAGGAATATCATTTTTACTTTAAATCTATTATCTTAGCCATTTTGAAATATTAACTTAGTGTATTACAATAGCAGGGTTAAATTGTGTAGTATTAAAATTTGGTAAATATCATTAATGTGATATGTCAGTTAATTATATTTATGTGATCTTAATATTATAGTTATGTTCCTATTATTATAGTAACCTAAATTACTTTTGAAATTTGTAGAATAAGATGTGTTACAAATAGATTAAAGAATGTAGTATCATGTTGTTGCATGTACATTCTTAGTATATCTGTTTGATGTGTATTTTAAGAATAGCTGTGATGAACATATATTGGGGTGGCTGAATTTGGTTTATCCTATTCAGTTAATTAATAAAATCATAACATTAAAATGAATTGGGTGGATTAATTACATATAAAAGATAATTGGCCTTACCTATGACTTAAACCTATAAGGTTAAGTATGGAGAACAAGGCAAATCTTTATTCTGTCATTGACAAGTATAATAGAGAATTCTGTTATGTGTTGACTATGAGCATACCATACATGGATGCAAAATCTTAGTGCCATAACGATGACACCTCAATATATATATGATTCATTTATGGGTTATTCTTAGTGCGAGTTTAATTTTGCATAGATAAGTAAATGTTTACTTCTTGCATATTAATTTTGGTATTGCATTTTGTTAAGTGAATTAGATATCTGTATTATAGTTATGTATATGTTTATTTTAACATGTATGCAGGTGGATTATGCTTTTCAACTCAGTGTGTACTGAGCCCCTTTGTGTTGTGTTGTGTTGCATTTCTGTGTGTTTTTAGGTGCTTTAGGTTGATTAGCAAGTAGCTAAGGATGACTGTTGAAGTTTCTTCTTGAATCAGTATTTAATTACTTGTAGGGTCCATATGTTGGACATTGGCAAATAAGATTGATGTTTTACTTCATTATTGTATTAAACTCAATTTGTATTCATGTCATAATGGATATTTATTTGGATGATATCTTCTTGTATTTCAAAGTTTTTAGATTGAGTGTGGTTCAATCTTTGTACTTGTACTTGTAATAAGTTGAATTTAATATATAAAAAAATTATTACGTTCTTTGCGCTTGTTCTTTGTTTTCATATTTCTTGGGTTTTTCTTAGTAGAGCATTACATTTGGTATCAAAGCGCGGTTAGAATAACCACGACTCTTGGGTTATAGGGTTTAACCCATCATTGATGCATTTTAATAGTTATTTGTTTGTAGGTTTCTATCATGCCTCCCATCACTAGAGGAACTCGAGGATGCGGCATTCCTGAGGATAACCTTGCTAGCAGAGGTAGAGGTAGGGGAAGGGGCAGGGTTGTGGTAGAGGTCCTAGGCACCAGAATATTGCTGGGGTTGGTCAGTTTGATCAGAATGCTGGGGTTGGAAACAACCAAGATTAGCAGGCAGACCAAGCTATGGTTCTTCAACGAATACTTGAACGTATCGATAATATTGAGACTAACAACTAGATTCTTAGTGGGGGAGCGAATGATAGGAGACCTCTTGTGCAAGGTATTAACCTTCCTGTAGAGGATGATCCATTGGCAAGAGCTCAACCGAAGGATCTTTCCAAAATGAAAGGGTCATTATTTTATGGTATGAAATAGGGTATAGTAGTAGAAGCTTGGTTGCTAAATATTGAGTGATGCTTTGTCTTACACCGTTACTTGAGTAACATAAAGGTAAGATGGATAGTTATGCATTTGAGGGGATTTGGTTCCTTGTTTTGGGAACAAGAGTTGGAGAAGCTGGGCATTGATATATCTCTAGTTACTTGGGAACTCTTTGTAGAGGGTTTTAAGGAGAGGTTCATGTCAAAATATTGGCATCAGGCTGTGCAGAGGAGTTCTTTTAGATTATGCAGTCTGGCTCTATAGTGGAAGCTTATGAACATAGGTTCTATGAGCTTAAGAAGTTTTTTGAGTGGGCTGAAAATGATAAGGCCATGATACAGCATTTCATTAGAGGACTTATGCCCAAGATTTGGGAGGAAGTGAGAATTTTTAGACCTTTGACTATGTAGGAAGCTTCAGCGTGAGCAAAGCTGATTGAGATGAAGTTTGGCTATCATGGGGCTTCATACAAAACCAGCATGAATCGACCTACTCTGAATGTCAGTATGAATCAAAAGCCTCCATAAAGTAGTTCAAAATCAAGATTTTTAGATGGGAAATTCAAGAAAATTTTTGATAAGGATTCCAAAGGTTTAGAACGGCCTAGACCATCTCAACCACCTCTTAGTGTGCAGAGTAACAATCCATCTCCTAATCCTTTTGGTCAGAACATGGGATCCAAGAAATCTATTGAGTGTTTTCATTGTGGACAGTTAGGTCATTATCAGTCTCAGTGCCCTAACTGGGATAAGCCAAAGGTTGGACCTAAGCCAGCTAGGTTGAAAGTGACAATTGGTGATTCTACCAAGAACCATCGTATTTTTGCAATTTTGGATCAGAAGCAGGTCGAACACCAGAACACAGTTATTGAAGCTCAGGGTAATAGTCAAGGTATGAAAGTATCTATTTTATTTGACTCTGGAGCTACAGACTCATTTATTTCTTCCTCTTTAGTTGCATATAGTGGAATACCTATGGTTAGGGCAAGGAACAGATGGCAAGTAGAGTTAGCGTCAGGTTGTAGGGTGAACACTGATATTTTTGCTCCTAACTGTAAGATTCATATGAAATCTTTTACTATTTCAACAAACCTTAGGGTTATACCTTTAGGATCGTATGACATAGTTTTGGGAATGGATTGGTTAGAACAACATCAAGCTATTTTGGATTGCGAGGATAAGTCAATCAATTGTGTTGATGATTTTGGGTCAGCTAGGGTTATTGCTAGAATCAAGAGACCCATCTCTTGTGGACAATTTCTACCAAGCAATTGGCAAGGTGTGTTCAAAAAGGCTGTAGTTTATTTTCTATTTCAGTAAACAACTTAGAAGATTATATTATTAAAGGTTCTTCTCTCAATCATCTAGTCTTGCAGAGTTTTTCAGATGTTTTTGTTGAGGAGATTCTTGGAATACCTTTGAGAAGAGAAATTGATTTTCAAATTGATTTAGTGCTAGGAACAGAACCAATTTCCAAGACTCCATATAGAATGAGAGCTCAAGAGCTAGTTGAACTTAAATTTTAGTTGGAGGAGCTTTTGGAGAAAGGTTTGATTCATCCTAGTGTTTCACCATGGGGTGCTCCTATAATCTTTGTCAAGAAGAAAGACTGCTCCTTAAGACTTTGCATAGATTATAGATAGTTAAACAAGGTCACTATTAAAATTAGGTATCCATTGCCTAGAATTGATGACTTGTTTGACCAAGTCAAGGGTGCTCGAGTCTTTTTGAAGATTGATCTGAAATTTGGGTATCATCAACTTAGAATCCATGAAGTTGATATTTATAAGACAACTTTTCACACCAGGTATGGGCACTATTAATTCATAGTAGTACCTTTTGGGTTAACAAATACACCTTCGATGTTCATGAGCCTAATGAACGATGTGTTCAGCACTTACCTAGACAAGTTTGTAGTGGTTTTTCTAGATGATATTTTGGTGTATTCTAACTCTACTAAGGAGCATGAGCAGCATTTAGAGCAAGTTTTGGAATGGCTTCGTAGGAACAGACTATATACTAATCCTGAGAAGTGCGAATTCTTCAAATCAAAGATTTTTTACTTACGACATATCATTTTAGGGGATGGAATTTCTGTAGATCCATCCAAAATTTGAGCTATTGTTGATTGGCCAGCACCTATGAATGTGTTTGAGGTTCAAAGTTTCATGGGCTTAGCAAGCTATTACCACAGATTTGTGTCAAACTTCTCCAGAATAGCACATCCTATCACATCTCTTCAGAGAAAAGGGAAGAAATTTGTGTGGACTGATGAGTGCAAGGTAGAATTTCAAAAACTTAAGGAATGTTTGACCAGTGCACCAGTTCTGGCAGTTCCTGATTCTGCTAAGGAGTTTGTGGTTTGCACTGATGCATCTTTGGATGGCATAGGGGTAGTATTGATGCAAGATGGACATGTTATAGCTTATGAGTCTAGAAAGCTTAAGAATCATGAGGTGAATTACCCTACTCATGATCTCGAACTTGTTGCAATTATGCATGCTTTGACCAAGTGGCAGCATTTTCTTCTGGGTCAACAATTTGAGTTACATTCTGACCATCGAAGCCTTTAGTATCTTTTCACACAACCAGACCTCAATGCTAGGCAGCGAAGATGGATGGAGTTCTTGTGTGAATATGACTTCAAGATTAGATATGTGCAAGGGAAGGAGAACATGGTTGCTGATGCACTTAGTAGAAGGCGACATGAATTATCTTCTTTGATCCTAATAGTGGATCTTAAGGATAAGATTTTATAGAACATTTCTACAAATCTTTGGTTTCAGGATGTTAAGGCTATTATGGACAGTGGCAGCATCTTGGAAAGGCATTTTGAGGGGTATTCAGTGAATCCTGAAGGTTTACTGCTATATAGAGGGAGTGTGTATATTCTTGTGTTGGGTGATTTGAGAAATTTGGTTATGTTTGAGGCCCAAAAAGCACCATATTTGGCTCATTCAGGTGTCAAGAAAATGCATTCTGACCTTAAGCAGCATTACTATTGGCATGGAATGAGGAGAGACATAGTAGATTTTGTGGTTCATTGTTTGGAATGTCAGCGGGTAAAGGCTAAAATGGGTCTTTGTTAGTTTTTTCATAACACATGTATAAAAAGAGAAAAAGTATGTTTATCAGAAAGAATTACCAAATTGTTGTGATAGTTTTAGTAGTTTTGAGCAATTTTTGTATAATGGAAGTTCGAGGTATGTATCTACCTCCAAAATTTTGACTTTCTTGGTTTACAAGTAGAGGATACATTCCTCTAAAACATTCAATAGGTGGTTTCAATAGAAGTTGAAGGATTTTTGTGGAATCCCTTGTAGACCAAATAGTTTTTAGGAAAAAATTTTAAAAAGAAAAGAAAAGGGTAATGCTTTATGTTTCTATTGTCATATTTGTGATTTGATTTTCATTGTAGAAGTTTATCAAAGGTAAAATAAGGGTTATATATTGCTTCTTCATTCATTCATATCAGTATTTGAATAGTTATTTTAATGGAAAAAGAAAATATATTTGGCTATTGGATGTTTTGAGGAGAAAATAAGTATATCCTGCATTATGTTTTCAACAAGAAGTTGAAACTAGTGATTCATGATTTGTGTTGTAATAGAGATGATCCTCTAATTTTATATCTCATTTGTTCATTTTGGAAGTTGGTGCTTCAGGTGTAAGGGATTGGTCTTTCTAAAATAGGGCGTTGGTACTTCCTAGGGTTGTAGCTCTAAAAGATTTTCCCAAGAGGCCAATAAATTTTCAGATTCAAAGTGGGCTTTTCTACCATAATGGGTTTTCCACATTAAAATATTGTGCCACTTTGTTATTCATTAACTATCTTGCTCATGTGTTAAATTTTTATAACTTGTATTTGTTTCAAGTCTTGAAAAGTATTTTAAACCACTAATTAATCCCCCCCCCCACCACCTCTCAAAGATATTTTTATTCCAATAGTTTATTGTACGTATCTTATCACAATGTACAATAATTGGTTTTGGACATTTGATTCCTATATCCTTCAACATTTGCTTCATCTAAATGATTTTATTACAATTATTTGTTGTTTCCACATACTTTGATGCTATTGTATATTGTGAAATATAATCTTTCTTCTTTCTTAGCCAAGAAACTAGTCTTCCTTTCCAAAAGACTGCACCACCACTTGTGCTCTTCCTATCATCAACATTACATACCCAATCTACATCAGTGTATGCATATAAAGTAAAATAATTAGACCTATCATACCATAAGCCAAAATCTAATGTTTCATCCAAATATCTAAATATCATTTTTACTTAGTCTAAGAGTGTTTCTTTAGGGTCTTCTTGGAATATTGCACCAATTCCTTTTGCATTTTTTCCTTGTATGAGTGAAATATTGTAGTCCTTGTATCATTGATTTGTACCTTGTTTGCACAACAGTAAGAGACTTGTCCTTATTTGATAATTTGTAACATATGACCATAGGTGTCCCAAATAGATTATAGTTGTCCAATCCAAAATTTGTCAAAGGATCCTTGAGATACTTTGTCTTAGATATGAAGATCTCATATTTTCTATCTTATCTATAATCCAAAGAAGTATTGCATCTCACCAATCATATGCATTCCAAATTAATTCTTCATCTCCTTTGAAAATTTATCACTAGTCATTTCCTCAAAATATGATGTCATCAAAAAATAAAAATATAATTAATAATCTATCTAAATTTTTCCTTAAATACATGTTACCATCTAAATTATGTTTCTTGAATCCCAAAGTTAGTAAATGTTTGTCTAGTATTGCATACCAAGCTCTAGGTGCTTGTTTCAGTCCATATAATATTTTCCTTAGTCTATAAATTGTGTCTTTGTCCCATGTAAGAAGAAACCTAGATCAGGTTGTTCAATGTAGACTACTTCCTAAAGCTCTTCATTCAAAAAGGTTGACTTGAAATCTATATGATATACCTTAGAGTTTTTGTTAGATGTATATGTCAGGAAAATTCTTACTACTTCTAATTTTGCAACAACAAAAAAATATCTTAAAAATAAATAAATTATTATTGTGAGTATATTTTTCATATCAATCTAGCTTTGTTTCTTACCACTTCACTTTATTCATTCCTCTTGTTTCTAAAAGCCCATTTAGTGCTAAACACATTCTTACTTCAGACCTAGGGACCAATTCCTAAGTCATGTTATTCTCTATCTAATCAATTATACTCATATTTTTATCCAAAATTCATTCTTTTATGCATATATAGTCTTTTGTTCAACTTGTGATATCAATAAAATTTCTTCTCTTACTTTGTTTCTTTTTTGTGCTCCTTTGTTTTCACTACCTATAATATGTTCCTTTGGGTGATTTCTTGCAACATGTTGTTAGGAATAAACCATGGACATAAATAAAAATTACATGCAAATATTAAAAATATCATAAAACAATAAATTGCACAGAAGTGAACACAAGACACCAAGATTTAATGTGGTTCACCCAAACCTAGGACAACATCTACCAAATAGAAAATCTAGTATTATTATGATCCAGTGATTAGAACCTTATTACAATTTCTAATCCTTTATAGCTCAATACCATCCCAAGAAGTAATTTTTTCATCACACATTATTAAATGATACCTAACCCTAAGCTCTTTTATACAATTATTTTTGCCACTTTTAGGGTTGCAACATGTCGGCCATACATTGGTCACAACATCGGTTGCGGCCAAAAAAATAATTATGAAGTATGTATAGTACTTCCCTAATTAGTCACCACAAACTAACAATCTCCCACTTGGGGACTGGTCAGACTCCACACTAGACAACACATGTTATTTTTTCTTCTCAAGTTTCTTATCTTGGTTCCTCACTAGATTCCTCAATTTGTACTTGTCTATTATTTCAATTCTAAAAGAATTTTTCCTATTCTACATTTTTATTACTTGTGCTAGCTTTATTGTTTGATTCATAATCAAGTATCTTCTCATGTATTCTAGACTTCTAATCAACTTTTACATTTTTACTTTCAAATATACTTATCAATCTTTAATTAAAATATCTACATAATTTAATCTTCAAAGAATAACCAACAAATATGCCCTCATCACTCTTAAGATAAAATTTCTCTATTTCCTAACATTTGCTTCAAAAGATTCTAAAGTATTTCATAGTTGGTGTATTCCAAAACCAAAGTTCATAAGGTGTCTTACTAATTTCTTGTGTGATTTGAACTCTATTCATGGTGTATATTATAGTGGTAACTATGTATCTCCAATGTGTGTGTGTGTGTGTGTGTGTGTGTGTGTGTGTGTGTTATTCTCTTCAAGAATCATCACTATAAGTGCTTCACTTACTGACATGTTCCTTCTTTCTACTACTCCATTCTATTTTGATATTTTTAGAGTTGAAATTTGCTAGTTAATTCCTTTATCTCCACAAAATGTGTTACAATAATTTGGTGTAAATTCTCCTCCTGTGTCAAATCTTAAATAATTTATCCTTAATCCAAATTCATTCTAGATAATTTTGTTGGAAACTTATAGTTGGTACAATTGTTATTTTGTCATTGATGTCAAAACTATTGATATGACATATTGCCACCTAATCTAAATGTCATATCTATTTGATTAATGAAGAGGAATTGAGAAATTAGTCATAACAATAGCACCTAGAGGAAAGGTTGAGTGATGAAGCAAAGTTATTTTTTATGTCAAGAAAGCTAAGCCAAGCTAAGAAATAGAGTAAAAGGCTAAGGAATTCCAAGTAATGCTAGTTTCAACCAAGCTACAGTTAGTGTCGACCAAATCTAGTTTTGACAGAGAAAGATAGTTGATGTTGAGCCAGAAAGCTTTACAACAATCAAGTAATTTAGTGATGACCAAGCATTAGAATTTAGAGATTACCAAGTGACAGTATGAGAATGAATTCAAGGAAATCATGAGATTTCACTGACACAGTTGATTTATTGGGAGATGTAAATCATGTTGAAGATAAGATTGATGAGTTGGATCATTATATTCAAGGAGAGGATTAGGTAAAGATCTAACTAATGAATTCTAGAGAAGTTTCTAGAGGATGATCAAGAAGATGGACAGATACAATGAATCAAGTTGAACCTGATCGTAAACCCTAAGATCTACAGTGGTGATGAAAAATGATATAGCAAGAATTTTTTATTTAAAGAGGTATAGAGCCAAAAAAAATTAATCGAGGAGTGCAAGTGTATGCAATAGCCACATATAGATAGAGGTGGATTAGAAACATACAAGTGTGTACATGGATATGAAGCTAAAGGAGAAAGCTTGCAAAGATGATGTTGATATTGATAAGTGAATCTATGCAAAAGGATAAAGTGTTGTTTAGAAGAGTGGACTAATTACATGAAGGATTTCCAAGTGAATCAAAATTAGAGATGAAAATGGAAGGCTTATCAATGAGTCAGCATAAAGATTGGATAGAGATCTGAACCTAAAAAAGTGAGTTGTAATCAGACAGGTCAAAACCTTTTGTTTTGTTTCTAATCATTATAAATACTTTGTATTGAAATCCTTTTAATAGAGGTTGATATAATAGTCATTTGAAGACTTAATAGTTTGTTTAAATCCTTTAACTAGATGACATTCTAAATGGAATGATCAAAGTCCTCTAATAAGGCCACTTCTAATAGGGTGATTAAATCCTTTAACAGTGTCACATTTAACAATGTATTATGTAACCTTTAAAAGTGTTGCCTCCTAATAGAGCTCACTTTGAAAGAGTGAAAAATAGTGACATGTTGCTGGTGGTTTTTCCCAAATTGGGTTTGCATGTAAAATCCTAGTGTCAAAATCTATGTTGAATGCTTTATATATTTTTATGTTTGATAATATTTTCATTATGCAAAGCAAGTTATGTTTAAGACATTTTTAAGAGATTGAGAAACAACAAGACAAGCATAATAGTGAGTGGTTGTGTTTAATTATTCAAGTGGTACTTAAGGACCTTGAGTAACCAATTCACACCCCCCCCCCCCCAACCCCTCTTAATTATTCTAAACATTTCTAAAAACTTTAGCCTTGAAACTATTTAATTTTTCAAATGCTTCTAATTTCTCTTTGAGAAAAGCTACCCACATCGCTCTTATAAAATCATAATAAAAAGAATAAAATACCTTTCACCATAGAATGATATTGTCTTTGTATGACCACACAAATCTATATGAACAATCTTCAATTTCTCTATTGTAGTAAATACCTTTCTTGGAAATTAACTTTTCTTCTATTTTTCCATCACACATTCCTTGCATACCATGTTAGAAGGCTTCATGATCTTAGAAAAATCTCTTACTATATTACTATTGCTTATCTTCATAATGTTATCATGTAGTTTATAAGATAGAATATTTGTTCCTCCACAAACTATCATTTACTCTAGAAACCAAACAATGTATCTTAGTGGGATTCAATTTGGATACATACCTCTTGTCCTTGTACTTGTTGTAATCAATTTACCATTTTTGACCTTGATTACACATTTCTTTGTTGGAAATATAAGTGGAGTAACTAAGAGGGGAGGGATGAATTAGTTACTACTAAAATAAATCCCAGATCCCTTATATGTCAATACAAATCAAAACATAAACTTTGATTAAACTATATTCTATTGTTACTCAACACGTACACAGGCACTCGGGTAACACTAGAAAAATGTTGTAACTCAGCACACACTGAGAATCAACTATAACTTAGTAATAACTAATTATATTGATATTAATGTGATTAACCTTAATTGTAACTTAATTGCATACACATAAAATAAATAGCATGAACATGAGTGACACCAAGATTTAACATGGGAACCCAATTTAGGAAAAATCACCAATTGCAACTAGTTACTTTTTCACTCTTTTGAAGTGAGCCCTATTAGGAGCCAACCCTGTTAAAGGTTACAAATCACACTATTAGGTGCAACCTTGTTAGAAGATTTAATCACCCTATTAGGAGTGGCCTTGTTAGGGGTATTTAAACACTTCAATCTAGAAATGCCACCTTGCTAGAGGATTTACAAATAGTTGTTAAGCCAACTTGGTTAAGAGATTTAGATCATTGCTACAATGGTTAGAGAGTAACAATGAGATGACCTGATTTCTAATGCAACTAAATTGTTGATTAAAAATCTCAATTCTAGCTTGTATACTTGATCCTTTTTTATCAAATGTATCTTTTTAGCTCAACAAGGATATTATTCTTATCCTTCTAATTTGCTTCCTCTCTTCCACTTTTGATCTTCAATATCACACCCTCATACTTTCAATCCATAGCTTGACCTTATACATGATCTTTAAATATTGTCAAGTTGGCTTAAATACATCTTAGAATAATTAATATTCATCTCCTTGGTTGGCTAGAACCAAAAAACCAATCAATTAAACTCAATATGCCAAAATAAAAAAATCCTTCATTAGCTAACCCCGCTTGGTAGATACTAACCAAAATAGATTTTCCTATGTTAACCTAGTGAACTCAGTTAACACTACATATTTAAAAATTTCCTTTTGTAACCAAGTGACCTCAGTTAACACTAGTTCTATCCAACATTTCTTTCATTAGCTGAGTGAGCTTGGTTAACACTCAACTTCTACTATCTTTCCTTTAACAACTAAGTTAACTTGGTAGACAATGTCTTCTAAACTAGGCGTGTAGACACAAGAAACTATCTTCATTGCCTAAGTGAGCTTGACATACATTGTCTAACAATGATGTGACATTTTTTGTAACATCAAAGACAATACACAATTAACTAATTGTTTTCAACAATCTCCCTCTTTAGCATTGATGGCAGCACAACATGTCATAATACAATAAAAAATTTGAGCAAGAATAAAGTAAGGAACATATCCTTAGTTTCATTTTGATTCACATCCTGTAGTGCCTACCCCTAGTTCCCATTTTGTTATCATTGTTGAACTCTTTTAGGGTTAGTTTTATGTTGTTGGTTAGTAGCATTCTTTTGAGATGATCAAATATTGTGCAATGGATTCAGTTGATATGTGATGAGATTACTTAGACTCTACATTTCATGTATGTATGATGATTATTTTCAATGTTTGCAGTTATTAATGATGATTAGTAAGATGATTTATTATCATATGTATTTTCTTATGGATACTTACCCCATACTTGCATGTGTATGGTGTGCGTGTTTTCTTTGTGTGTTTGCTTTGGTATGGCATGTCTAATGTGGTTAAGGAAGGGAGTCGTAGTCACCTGCTAGTCGAGATCTACATGACGCACCACTTCCTACCATTTCCTATTTAGTTTAGTATATATTGTGCTTGTACATGCGTGGTTTTTATGCAGGTTGCAGGTACCGGGTATCGACTTCCCTGAATTGCCAGGATGAGTGTACCCTATCACATTATCTCAATGATAAGAGAGGGGAGATAAATTCTCAAGTCCAAATCCCAACCCTTTAAGCCATTTGTTCTAATTGGAAAATTAGGACAAGTATCTGAGTTGAGTACCCTCCGAATACGTTGGATAACGTAATTCATGATATTAACCCTTGGTTTGATTTTGTATGTATTTTGGCTATGATGGATTTTTGTATTTTTACCTTGTGAGTCTTTGATGTATTTTCTATTAATTAAGCCTAATTAAAAGATTTAATTAATGGTTTAATTTAATGGAATTTTAATATTTATTTTATTTAATTAATTGGGAAATTAATTAAATAAAATAATTAAATTTGAAGATAAAAGTTAAAATTTTAAATTTGGAATGTGACAATACTTATTTTAATAATAATATATTTGGGGTTCATTTTTAAATAAATGACTAAATAATAATATTATTAAAGCTAATAAATATTTTAGCAATTAAGTTTTGGAAAATGAAATTTAAAAAGTGGAAGATATATTTAAATTAATAAAAGATTCTAAATTTCATGTGACTAAAATATAAATATATTAAAATTTAAAAATGGAATTATTAAAGTTAGTGTATGAGATTTAATAAATAAATAAATAAAATTGGAAAGAGTAAATTAAATATTAATTTAATTAATATTTGCTCACATAGGAGTTGGCAAATTCTCGAAAGTTGTCATGTAGACAACACTAGAGTTTGCACTCTAAGAATGCACTAGTTGTCTACACTTAGGAGTTAGCATTTTTATGTGAGCACATGGTGTCTACAACCTTAAGCCTCATCTGGAAGGTTGGAGAAGGCTCATGCTTGGTTGTCATGCTTATCTTCTAGTTGTTTCTAGAGACACTCTAGATGCATCTTAGAGGCCTTTAAATAGAGGCTCTCCTAGTGTGTGTGTACAAGCTGAAGTAGAAGCTGAATGGAAGCTACAAGTTACAAGCTCATAGTCTTCTTCATATGCTCATATATTTTCTACATGCTTCTATGCTCCTTCTAGCATTTCTAGTCACTTGGAGGATTCAGTTGGCTTGGATCTTGGAGGAATTGCAAATGATTGGAGAAGGAAGGGATTTTTCTATGGACTTCTGAGACATGGCGGATTAGCATCAGTGTCCAGGTGCACTCGTGATATTCGCATATTCTCTTTTCACCATTTCTCTTCCTATCTTCATCATGTTTGTTATATGTGTCTGATTATATTCCATGAATGAATTTGCAATTTGAATCGGAATCTAGATATGTATTTATTTGTTTGAGAAGAAAAACAATAGAAAACATTAGATCCAATTGAGGAAGAATTTAGATTTGAATCGAGTTTGGGTTTGAATTGGAATCAAATTGATAAAATAGATTTGAAAAGGGTTTCTAAATCTATAGTCAAACCTATTAGAGAAATTAATGGATAAATTTAGAGAACAATTATTTTAAGAAATTCTTAATTTATAGATTTAGAAAAATATTGTTTGTTCTCTTATCAAGTTATGCAAATCTGCATACATATATGTATATAATATATATATATATACATATATACATATATGTTGTTATAATTAATAATCTGCATATTTTTATACACATACATATATATATATATACACACATATATAAATATATATATATATATATATATATAAATCACAATGGAAATTATATAAATAAAATCTAAATTGGATTATTTCTAAAGTGAAATTCGTTTAAAAATAAAATAAAATTCATATCAATGTTGGGTGGGCAGGGTTTACACCAACCGCACCCCCATCCTTTTTAACCCCAGCCTGCGACTTGATACCTGCGACTAACGACATGCCTGTGGCAGTCATGGTACAACAATATGTATGTAGTGACAGTAGCCATGGGCGAATGTACTGCAGTCGTAGGGAGATTCAGACTCTAGTACCCACGCCGATAACAAACAATGCGCAGGGTACGGTGACGATGTTTCATTACATTGGTATTAATATATAAATCGAATGTTAAATTTGATCTTATACATGTAACAATTGTTATTAAATATTAATGGTTTTTTAATATAAGCATAAATATATATGTATGTACATGTATGTATATATATATATATATATATATATATATATATATATATATATATATATATATATATATATATATATATATATATATATATATATATATATATATACATATTCAAATATATATATATATATATATATATATATATATATATATATATATATATATATATATATATATATATATATGTTATGAGGTTTGGATTTCGGTTGAGTTTAACAATAGTTTTGTAGAAAGATATTATTTAAAGGTTTATGTATGTAATTTGATTTTGGAGTTATTAAATATTAATATTATATATATATATAATATTAATAGAATTTTATTTAAGTAATTAATCAAGGCAACTAATAGAATGAGCTATTATCTATTATTTTGAGGTTCTCAATCGACTTATTGAAAAGATAAATGATAAATGATTAATAATAATTTGTCAATTATTATTAATAGAGAAGAGATATTAATATAGTTTATATAGCGGACTTTTAATATTTAATGTACATTAAATACTATTTAATATGTATTAGATAATTAAGGGATGGTAAAGATATTTAATGATGATTATTATGATGATTTTAATTAAGAGACTTTAACAATATTGGTTAAGATCTATTGACCAGGGGTCATGGGTACATTATAACATTGTTATAATATTACTACAATTTGAATTATTGTTATGATTAATACATTATGTATTATTGATATGCCTTAATGGTGTTAAGAGTTAGAAAAATATTAACTAATGAAGTTCATAGAGGTATTCTCTAGATCAATTATTTATAGTTGTGTGATAGAGTCTTATTTGAAATGGTTAATGATAATATGAATTTGTCAAGGGAATATTAGTATTCTTTAAAAAAGACGTATGTGGTCATTATAGATTTCCTATAACTTGCTATTAAATAATAACAAGCCATTATTGAACTATTAATATGAATATTAGAGATTTGAGTTATAGTTGACTTTTAACTTACAAAATTATAGTTAGTTATTAGTCAACTGATATTAATTGGAACGTTGCTATGGTTATGTAATTATTAATTAAATCAATTAATGAGAGTTAATTTGATTTAATTAATAATTAAGTTATGTAGTAGAGATTTAATTGATAAGTTTTATGACTTGAATTATGACATTAGATATTATATGGTTGTCAACGATGATAACGATTAAATTAAAAGACTCAAACTTTAGTAATATTTAATTGAAAACCATTAGATGTTAATAGGACATGGATTGTGTACCTATGTTAATTGATTGATTTAATTGATCATTTTAATTAAGTTATAATATTCTTATTCAAAGATTGATAATTGGCTTTCTTATATGATAACGAATAATGATCCTTGATTTATGTGAAAAGTTGAAGTAACATTATAGGAAAATTAATCAATTAGAATATGGATCATAGTTAAATAAAGAGAACAAGTTGATTAAGGGTCAATGATGATCAGTTTAGTAAATATTTATCCTTAAGTGATTCTTAGAATGTAATTCTTAATAATGGAAGGATAATGTTATCGGGGGAACAAATGGGTTGACTTGTAGGTCAAATGATGAAACTTAGACATTTGAAGTATACTTGAGATGAAAACCGAAGCTCTACACTTGATTCAACTATGTAATATAGCAAAACCAAAACATGTGTCTGCATTGTGTATTCTATATGCTTCTTATTTTGGGTTTTTGGGTTAACTAGTGGTGACCAGTCCTAGGTTGCTACCAGAGGCTCGGGGATTATGAGATTGTGATGGCATGTTGATCTTATTTGGTCTCGATCTTTATAAGCCCAACCATGGTTATGTGATCGTATGCTCTATGAAATGTTTGTTATTGTTCATCTGTCTTCATGTGTGAAGCTGAGATGTATGTGTATGAGACACTTGAGCTAATCATTTTTGAGTCATCGATCAATTATCCTTGGATTAGTTTCTAGTTGCCATGATGGGACTAAAGTGTTGATTTATTTCCTGATGATGTCATGTTGTGACATGTTTTGACTCAACCATTTTGGAGTCTTTGATCAGTATGATTTTGAGATATTCTTGGTTGCTTGTTGAGAACTAATGGATGTGATGATATATTTTGGTTATTGAGAACCAATGGATACTTATGATTATCAATGATGCCTTCAGTTGCCAATAGAGAACTGTTGTGGTCATAATTTTCTATGGATGTTGCTCATGGAGATTTGATGCTTTTATGCATATTTGATGATTTTATCATGGATATTTGATGATTCTTATTATGGATATTTGATGATTCTTTTAATGGATTATCTTTTGGATTTCTTTACAGTCACTTGTACAGGACTGTGGTGATTTATGATTCCATGAGCATTAGGGTAGGTAATCTACTTGTAGTGTCGGGAAGTGGCTTGCAATGGGGGCTGGGGCCCTAAGTGGCTGCCAGGGTAACTCATTGTAAGTTTGGTTACTAAGTGATAACATTTACACACTAAATGGGGATTAAATGAACCTAAAAAGATAAGAGTTTTGGTTCTCGCCCATGCCTTGAGCACTTGTATAGGCTAGGATGGGAGTAGTGAGATTCATGGTTGCGACCTTGCATTCCATAGTATGCCTCGTCAGTATGAGAGGATACTAGTGGCCGCATGAGATCTGTATGGACCTGTGGAGTTTAGCTAACTGCCAGGGTAACTTGTACGAGATAAATGCGATGACACTTTCCCACTTGCAGAGTAGGTTTCCTACATGTCATTGTGTGCCTCTGGGAATTAGATGTTGATTTTTTGTGTGTTGGAACCTTTGAGTTAGTATACTTTTAGGATTTCTAGACTTTAGAGACTTGTGCTATGTGATTTTGATAGCCTTTTTGGGACTTGAGATTATCTCCTCAGCACGGTGGGAGTGGACCATTTAGGTTCCACGCGGTCGGGTGGTAGTGTTTTATCACTCTTATCATTTGAGATCCATTGAGACACCGTGGCTGGAGTATTTCTTGGTTGGTATTTATCTTCATTATTTTCTTGGATCATTATGATAGATGATATACATTATGATGGATGTATTTATTGGTATGTTTCTTGTATTGATGATTTGCATATGTTAGTTGATGATATATTATGCTTTGATTTTCATGTTAGTAGGATGTTTTAGGAGTGACATTCCTACTATGTTTATAGCTGATGATCTCTTTGGTGCTTTGGAATGTTACGCATGGAGGGATGGCTAGGATCCATGATGGTCTAATGATGCTATTTACGGTTGGGAGGAACCGTGCACTTAGTTAGTTATGTTTGTGATGTATGGTTATCTTTTATGATGGATGTTTATATCTTTATGATGATGATGTATCATGTATGGTTATGGTTTCACTTATGTTATTGCATCATAGATTAATATTGGATGATGATGTACTTTATTTACATGGATGTTTATTCTTTTAAGCTTTTCATACCTTGTAACATGTATAGTGGATGATTGAGCAATCTAAAATGTACACTTGTATATGGTTTAACAACATTGGATGCATCATTGTTATTTCATTATTAATGATGTGATGTTAGATGAATAAGTTATGATTATAAATAATTCAACATTAAGGGATCTTTAAAGAATGTAATCTGTTACGTTATGTTGGATGTTACTATTGCTTCCGCAAGCGTTGTGTATGGTTTTACTTTCATGTTTTAAAAAAAATTGTTTGGTAAACTTAGTGAAATTCTTTGGATCTCTTGGCGGGGCATTACACATCCATGAGAACTCCTCTATTAGTATGAACTCCCTCTACCTTTAATTTCTCTCTCTATTAGCAAGCTCTACCTCTTCAACATCTTTTTCTAATAGCAAACTCTCCCTCTTTGATATCAGTTTTGAATATCTTCAAAATTACTTCTATGATATGTCATCAAACTCTCCCTCTTTGACATCTCATTCCAAAGACAATTTTTAGAGAATATCAGTGTACCTTTTGTATTGATTCATATGCAATATGCCATTTTCAATGCTGCATCAACTAGTCGATCTTCAACATGCTTTGGTTGATGCATCACTAAGCTTTATTTAGTGAACTTTAGATAGGGGAATGACCCCTAACTTATCTCTTAGATACTAAAATTCACCCTTAGATAGTGGCTTAGTGAATATGTCTATAAATTTCTCTTTAGTATTCACATATTCCAATCTTATCTCTATCTTTACCAATTCTCTTAAAAAATGATTTTTTATAGCAATGTGCTTGGTTTTTGTATGCATCATTGTATTCTTGGATATATTAATTGCACAATTTTTATCACAAAATATAACCATTGGATCCTTGATCTCTATCTTCATACCTACTAACAATTACTTGAACCAAATAATATTGGAACAATTAATTATTGCTGCCACATATTATGCCTCTGTTGTAGATTGAGAGATACAATTTTTCTTCTTTCTTGTCCAAGACACTAGTCTTTTACCAAGAAAGAATGGTCAACCACTAATGCTCTTCCTTTCATCAATACTTCCTACCCAATCAGCATTTATGAATGCCTTTAAGTCAAAATTGCCTCCTTTCTTATACCATAATCCATATTCTTCAGTACCTTTTAGATATCTCATGATTCTTTTGATTGCCATCGTGTGATTTTCTTTTGGATTTGTTGAGAATATTTCTACCATACCAACTACTAGTACAATATCAAGCTTTGTGTGCACTACATTTTGCAATTTTCCAATCATTGATATGTATGTGGTTTGATCTACCTCCTTGGAATCATCATTTTTTGAAATCTTATGTCTAGTAGACATAGGTGTTCCAACTAGTCTTGAATCTTTCATTCCAAATTTCTTTAGTATCTCCTTGATATATTTCGATTGAGTAATATAGATATCATTCTTCTTCTATTTTATATGTAATCCAAAAAATATTTTTTTTTCTCCAAACATGGACATATCAAATTTTTTACTCATTTCTTCTAAAAATTTCTCACATAAGTCATCATTTCCTATAAATAAAGTGTCATCCACAAAAATTTATGCCAACACAATTTTCTTGTATGGTCCTTCTTTTATATAAAAACTATTGTTAACATTTGTTCTTTGAAAACCAATCTTTGTCAAGTAGTTGTGAATTCTTTCATACCAAGCTCTGGGAGCTTGTTTGAGACCATACAATTCTTTATGAAATTTATAAATCATATCTCCTTTGTTAAAGTCTACAAAACCTTCTGGTTGTTATATATAAACTTCTTCTTTAAGAATTATATTCAAGAATGTATATTTTACATCCATTTGATAAACTTTAAAACCTTTATGTACAACATAAGCTAGTAAAGTTCTAACACCTTCTAATCTTGCAACAGGAGAAAAATTTTCACCATAATTAATTCCTTCTTCTTGATAATAGCCTTTTCATACTAACCTTTCTTTGCTTTTGGACACTGCTCCATCTTCATTCAACTTATTTCTAAAAATCCATTTAGTACCAATTACATTCTTATACTTGGGTCTAGGGACAAGAGTCCAAGTCTTATTCCTCTCTATTTGTTCTATTTCTTCATTCATAGCTTCAATCCAACTTTCATTATCCAAGGCATCTTTCACTATTCTAGGTTCAAATTTAGCAAGAAAACGTGTACCTTTTAGTCTGTTCCTTGTCACTATACCATCACACTTTGTCTACAATGATATGATTAGGTGCATGATGTCTTCTAAAATATCTTTCTACTATAGGAAATTTGGATTTGGAGCTTGTTTCTCTTATCTTGTCATGATCTTTTATATCAATCTTAGGTCCCATTATCTATTATTCGGATCCATCTAACTCAATTTTCTCTTGTAATAGCTTAGTAGCTTATGATTGTGACTTAGGTCCTTCAAATTGTGATTAGGATTGAACTAGTTGCAACTTAGTAGCTCTTAGGGCTTTTGGGGACTCAGGAGATGAAGTATCCTGACTTGCTATTTGATTTGGCACTGTATGAGGTTCATAATACACAAATCTTTTGTAATCCTTAGGTTCTTTGCTCTAGTACATTTTGGAAAATATGTGACCCACTAAAAATTTTAGTCATGTGACTAAAAGTGATCACATTCTACTATTTCTTTGTAATTTACAACCATAGGTGACTAAATAGGTGACTAACTTGGTCATTGGGTAAAATAACATGATCAACCAAATGAAAGTGAATAAATAAGTGATTGAATAATTAGTTACTTAAATAAAAACTACTAAAAAAAATTCTAAATAAATGATTAAACAATTAGTCACTAATAATCAATCACCCAAACAAAAATGAATGGATAAAATAATACAACTAATTGATCTTGCACTAGTCATAATCTTTGATAGTGTGGGGGAATCTTGGTTTAATCTTTTGAACAATGCAAAGAACAACATGATAGAGAATTTTTGGTTTATTAAGTGGTTGTTCCATGAAATTGAAGAAATTAAAGGGAAAAGAAGCTAGGATGGAAGCCAATGAAGAGAAGAGAAGTTATGATGGTAGCCAATGGCACAAAAGCATCTAGGGACACAATGTAGACCAGGAGGACATAATCACTGAGGTTGAACAAAGAGTCCAAAGGATGGAGTTCTTCCATCAAGACCTGGCTAATCAAGTGATTGCTACATTGAACACCTTGAATGAGAATATCAATAGTTTGAGGGAGTCATTGATGAGTGCTAGTTTTGGTGGGGAAATGATGGAGAAGACCAGCTTGGACATTGGGTAGGCTGAGAAGACTAGGGATCCTATAGATACTCAGAACTAGGACCAGGAGGGCGCAGACAATTAGAAGGCCAATGAAGCTTCAGAGACCTTGCAGGTTCTTGATAAGGAGAACTAATAGTTAGTGATCTCTTTTTGTCTCATCTTTTTATAGGGTAGCTAGCTTTTTGTCTCTAGCCGCGGGCTTGTTGTTAGGTTTTGGCTTTTTATAAGAAGATGCATTGTAGCTGGACTTTATTTAATATTTCTATTTTAGATATGTTGTAAAAACTTTTGGGTTTCAGGATCCCTGTAAAACCAATTTTACTTAATCAAAAACATTTGATAAAATAATCATATAGTACTATATAAATTAGAAGTTTCATTTCACTAGAAATGATTTCTTTCTAATAGGATTATTGCATGAGGAATCCATCTACACCTCACTTATGCCATATATCAAGTAATCAGAAAATAAATTAAAAATAATTGAGAACTAGTTCTTCATATTTATTTATTTATTTGTGATATATATTTTTTAATGAATAACTGTTGTTCATAGTACAAGTACCCAAATTGGTTCACAATTAAATGAAGATTACTCCATTTTAATCATATTTGATAATATTAATATTTTTTCACCAATATTTTTATTATATGACAAATTGGTGTAAGAGCACTTATCATTTGACATTCCTTGAAAAACCTAATAATTTGTATTTATTCATTTTTTAAAAATTGTTTCATTAATGATATCTAAGGTCCTAAGGTTCATTTGACTTTAAAAATCATTTTACAAGGCCATAAGAGTTAGTTGTCCAAATAGACCTGTAAGATCCTAATGTAGTCAAAAGTGGTCAAATGGTGAAATGCAGCAAATAAGGGATGAAATGGTTTTGATTAGGATTATTTAGTGTATTTTGCTATATTTAGGTGCCCAAGAATAATTTGACAAGGTTACAAAACCTTTTGTCAAAAAAATTGTACATTTGCAATGAAATGATGTAAAGGGAAGGGTTTGGTCCTTTGCGTTAGTTAGAACAATTGAGAAGTTTTGGAGAGTGAATAAACTAATGTATGGTTGATAGTAGTAGAGTGGATAGTTTGGAGTGTGATTCATCTCCAAATCTAATACATCTATATCATAATAATTAAAAACCACAACTTGATAGTTAAGGACATTGCAAAATACTACTAACACAACTATAGAAAATAATATTTTAAGACCTCTTCAAGTTAAAATTAATTTTTTCTTTAACACTTACACTGTTATTTATTTATTTTAAATTAAAAACTATTTTCATATTAAAAACAAATATCAAATATACATCAATTTTCTAGTTTGGTTTCAACTTCCACCAATATTTGTTAAAGTTGATCACCTACCCAAAATTGCACCTCTCCAACATTTACAGGCAGTTAGAAGAATAGTTTCAAGTAGGGTGAGCATGAGATTATGGGAACTTGGAGGTTTATATTTGTAGGATCTTTGAATTTTTTTTGGATGCTTCTTTGAGGTATTGTGAGCTTCCAATGTAAGCTTCCTCATTGGAGAGAGTTTCTAGGAAAATTATACAAAATCTTTATTTTCTTGGAGTTTCTTACAGATTTTGTCACTTACACAACCATGTTGAGGTATGAATCTAATATGACCATTTATCGTTGCAGTCACCTATGATTTACTCCCTTTCTAATGTATATACCTACAACTATTTATGAAATATTGAGCTTTCTATTAGGGCATGATTTCATCTTGTGTAGTAACCTTGTAGACATTCTTGTAGCCCTTCTTTATACTAATTATCTTTGTTTGAGTGGGTTCAATTTTTTATTAAAACCCTCACTTGTTATAAAAACCTCACAACATTCTCACGTCATGTATTGGACAAACCCTATTGAACTTCATTATTTGAATTAGTATAAAAAAATTCATTTCCTATAGGATATCCTCACATAGAGGTTTCACTAAGGCTCATTTTGAAGATTTCGTAGCAAGTTTTTTGGTTGGCCAATTTTGTGTACAAATACTAAGGGAATCATTACTGATCTTAGAGTTTTGAACATCATTGATCATTCACAACCTTCATTTCATTCATTGTACTACTATTAAATTCATTCATTGTAGTAATCAAATGTTATGGGAACATTTTGAACTGATTAACGATTTGCAAGTGAACTTAGTGATTGGCATTTGAAGATTTTCATGTTGGTTTTTCTAAATTTATTGTTGATGTTTATCACCATTTTTGGCTAGATTTAGAGTGTCATTTTATGGAGAATCCTAAAAATATTGTTTACTTCCATCAGCATGACCAAGGTTTCTAATTAATATGTTCTTTCTATATTTTTTTTTGAATATTCTAACCCATTTTCTCGGAGCATCTACTCTAAAAAATATCCATACAATTTTTGGAGTGTTTAGAGTGTTATTTACTATTGATATCATTTGATTTAAGAGTGAACTATAGATTGAGGGATTTTGTAAAGGCTTTGATTACTTTTTATCATATTTTTCATGATAAATGGGTGGTTATATTGCTGTTCAATAGGCTATTAGACAACTTAAGGACTACAATCTACCTTGAAATAATTATTTTTCTAGGTACCATCCTCGAAAGGACCATCTATCATCATCTCTAGGTTAATAACCCCTCATTTATTGTTGATTTCCTTATTTGGAGGTCTATTGCCCATTCTCTAAAGGTGTTAGGTCTATATAGAAATCCATGCAAGACTATAGAAGCATTTAGAAGGCTATACCAATTAGAGATCATTGCCTTATTATATTCTATGGTTAATATAAATCAGATTTGCATGAATTATTCCAAAATTTGATATTTGCAAACTCAAGAAGATGGTTCAATGATTTAATCTCCAAATTATGATTGTGTGGCTAATTAAATATCATATATGGTCATATGAACTTCTATCATACTTTTGCATCTATATACTATTGGGTGTAACACAAAGATTTGATCAAGAGTTTCCAGTTATTTGATTTCAATTTTCAATTGTTGTTCCAATTTATTTTGTTTTTCAATATTCCAAAAAATATTTGTAGAAATAGTATGCGTACCCCTTGAAACCACAAAAATATGTGCAAAAACACCATCAATTATACCCTAAGAACACTATAACCCTTGTCACATTTGAGCAGCACAATTTGCGGCACCAATCTTTTTAAGATGACTTTTTATCAGCACTAAGTTGTAGCATAAATGCAACCCCCTAACCCATCTATATAACATACCTATTACATGGAATTGACCTTGACAATGGGTAGGGGAAGTTGACTTTGATGGTGCTGCTAGGGACAACCTAGGCCATGTAGGGCTAGATGCATATGTAGAGATCATGATGGCAATATTTGATTGTTCAAATCTAGGAAGTTTCCAATTTTAATAATTAACAAAATAGAGTTATTGGTGGCTTTGTTTAGGATTCCAAAAATTACATTTGTAATGAGACTTCATGATGGCATAAACACAATTCAGTGCAATTCTATGCTAAATTGGAAATAAAATAAGCTACTACCCTATAGTTGGCTAGAGCTGACCAAATTGAATGGTTTCAAATTCCACACATCTATCATGAAGGAAACATTGAGGTGACATGCTATCGAAAGTGGTTGTTGAGATGAAGGCCAATGTGGATGGATTAGATTTGGTAGACTTGAGTCCCTCCAAAAAGGAGTCTATGTTGGTGGAAAGGATTCCTAAAATCTTTGCATTAATGTACAATTCAAATAAGTATTAATTTTCTAGAGGAGAATTAGTGGCAACCAACTTCATTAGTTGATGAAATATTTTGATGGTAATGAGTTCTGATGGATACAAAAATTTCTCTCAAAGCCTTGGAGAGGTAATTAGCTTTCCATAGGAGGATCTTAGAGTAGTGGTTGAAGAAATTATTCAACATGCCAAATTTTGGGGGGGTGGAACTCATCAAGGGTATACTTGGTGAAGCCTACCTTTGCTCTTTATATTTCTAGGAGGACAAACTAAGAGTACAAGTGTCATGCCCCAAAATTTTCAGTCCAAACCCTCCTAAAAATTTTCTTTAATAAGATGCCATTACTAAGTAGACAGTAAAATTTATGCACTTTAATTTCCTTTTTCTTTGAAAACATAATGTTTACATTTTATTATTTTTATAATTACGATTGTTATTATTTCCTTAGTCACTAACTCAATCTACTAATAAAGGCAATTCAGATTATAATAAAAGTATGCTTTAGTCAATGCATCAAAAATAACTCTAATACATAAAACAATCTAACCCTTACAATTCAATTAAAGAACTTATATTAATTATTTAACAAGGATATAATTACATCTTGTTTGCAGCATGAATAAAGGTAAATATATGTACTTCAAAAGAACACCCAATGCAGAGTGTGTTTTGCAACAAAAACATCTTTACTAAACATTTATCCTTCACACCAAAACTGTGACATACTTCTTCATGGCTCAGCACAAGTGGGAGTACATAAGAAACAACTAGTGAACTTCACAAATATAAATACAACTACTTTTTTTTTTTAAATAAGATATTTAAGTAGACTCAATAATCTTAATGGGGGTACACAATGGGAGACTCTTCCTTTACACTTTAACATTCAAGGACTATCTATTTACACATAGAAGGATAGCAACAAGTATTTTCCTCGAAGCTTTAGCTTCAACTATCACCTACAATGAAACACACAGAAATACCCATGGGATGCTTTCCTCCCAACCATAGGCCTTTTCAAGACCACCCCCGTCCTAGGAGAACCAATGCTAGGTGGTAACACAATTTGTTTTGAAAACCAATATCTTATACATAACATCACACAACAACTTATACAACAAGTTTTATCACATACAATAATCACACTAGGACACAATACTCCCCACCAAGGCTTGCACAATGATTCATGAATTGAATCATAAACATTGGGTGAAGGTGGGCTCTCCAAGGAGGAGAATGCCATATCCTCATGAACAACAAATCTTGCAATTGCAATATGCCAATAAGGCTTTCAAGAATCATGCCACAACAAGGCTATCAATAATTACATGCCTTAACAAGGCTATCAACACTTACTCTTCTTCACATATCCTCACTTATACCTCCCATGGAACAATAGAAAGGTATATGGCTTCAATGGAGCCCATACTCCATGAAAACTATCCCCACCTCCAAGAGGAGGATTTCTCAACTTCAATGTTGAGCCCAACTAACCCCTTCACCCCAAGGCTTCTCTTCCCTCCCAAGGGTGAGTGAAGCCTTCAAACCCAACACAACAAAACAAGAAAGAAAAACCAAATGCAAGTGAATCCAACATGCTCATTTACATGCACAAACATCTACAACATACACCATATGCAAATCACATAATTCCTATAAGAACACTAACACTAGTTCCATATTTCAATTTCCATGAGATGAGAGAAAAACCATGGCATGAAACACCAACCTCCTTCCAAGCTAATGGCTGATGAATGGTGATGAAGAGCTTTTTCCCTCCTTGGCTTCCCAATTTCTTCTCTTTCTTCCCCCCTCCCCCCCCCCCCCACCCCCCAAAAAAAAAAAAATTCCACATGCCCCCTTCTTTAATTTTGACCATATGGAAAATCCTAACCTTTGGGTGGTATCCTAGGTGCCTAGGGAAGAGTTATATACTTAAAAATGACCCTAACCCCAAGGTGTACCAAATGGGCCTTTAAAGAAAGTCCTAAACTAACCCTAGGGATGATTTTACCCTCCTAGAAATCTGCTCCAAGTTTTCATTCGAAAATCTAAGTGGGGGAAAAATCTCTTGGCTTCCTAACCAAGGAAACTCACATTGGGTCACTTAACCACTAACTCAACACACTTGACATGTCACATCACAAAACATGTGTCAATTGACACTACTTTTAAAACACATCACAATACACATTTGGCATGCCAATATAATTACACAAAAATACATTTAACCATTCATATCAACAAATTACTATTTTCAAAAATAAAAATATAGTGGTCATTAGGTTATCCCCTCCTTAGGGTCAACCTTGGCTTAAAAATGCACCTAGCAAGGTTCTCCCTATGTCCATGGGCTTACTACCTGCACATTCATGAAAATATCAATAGCCCAATATGAGGTATAAGAATATAAAATGAGATACAAGATATGTAACATTAATCCATAAACACTATTATCCATGGTATAAAAAATGTGAATCAACATAATGAGATATCTACATGTATTCTTCATTTACAATAACACAACTATCATTTTACACTAGCATTTAAGGAATTTCTCCGATATATATACTATAAAACACCATTCAGTATGATCACTCCTATATATTTTTGATTATAGCATAAATCAATACATATCAATATAAGATCACCAACATAGATGTAGAATTCCATTCTCTTACCATTAGGATGCATGAATCATAGTTCAATACTCAATTGTTAACCGTAATTGACCAACATCAGATAGAAACCATAATATGATAAGATAAGTAGCACTAAGAATTCATCAATTTAGCATTTTAATAATCACAAACCTAGAATGGATAACCTTTCCTAAATAACATTTCATGCATTCCTCACTTAGTCAGACTAACCAATGTCTTGATGTCTATTGAATGTAATATACCTTTCTATGAATTACCCATCTATAATTTGCTATTACAACATCTAACTATCTTTATGTCTATTTACTCTAGTTTTTTTTCTATCAATACATTAATCCTCCATTCTATCATACAAGAAGTAACCTCAACCATCATTCATTCCACTAATCATTAAAATACTTTAGCATACATTGCTTGACTAATTTCATGCACAATCTTAACACTTGTCAATAGGTTACCACATTAGGTTTTCAAATCACTCTAGTGGAAATGTGAGATCATTATTCCTATAATTATTATTTGGATTTCAAAAATCATGGTTTTTTATATTGTATAAGAGGAGGGACATTACAACAAGACTTATGTGGAAAGCCTTTTGGAGAAAAAATCACAGAGAATGACTAAGTAGATCTTCTGTCTGAATTCAACCACAACAAAAATAGAATGTTCTTACAATATTTGTAGGAACCAACCAAATGCAGACACCAATTCCCACTTATAGAATTCATAGACACCAAATTAGGTCCTACACCAATACTCACTTCTAAAATTCACAAGTACTAACCTACTAGAGATAATGATATCTAAAAGTGAGCTCCAACTTAGGAAGAGACACAACCTTGTTCTTTCAGGAGACACCAACATTTTCTACAAAAGTTTACCTTTTAGAAGTTACCTCTTCAATGGATTATGAAAATATTTTTCTACATTTCATTCTTAACAAAATCTCAACTCCAACTTAGGAAGAGACACCAACTTTTTCTTTTAGGAGACACCAAAATTATCTACAAAATTTTACTTCTAGAGGTTGCCTCTTTCTACACTATGTTGTGTTTTCACAACACATGCCCCATTTTGCTTAGAAATAGGGACCCACTACTTTATTTTTTAGATTTCTAGATCCATAGTCTAGGGTCTAAGTCTTTTTAGGCTTTTGCACAGTGTTTTTACCTAAGTCGGGGTTTCTACCTAGATTCCTAAAAATTGTGTTCTAAAGGAAAAAAGTCATTCTTTTTGCATAAAAAAATTGTGCATCAGTGCACTAGTGCACATCACTATGTGCACTAGTGTGCTAAGTTACCTAAGGTGCATAGGGGAAAGAACTCCTTTCTTAGAAGTTCATAGCTGCACAACTGTGCACCTCCAAGAGGTGCACTAAGCCCCAAACCTATATAGCATGGGACTCCCACTTCTTCCCCCATCACTTTTTTCCTCTTGCTCTATCTCCTGCATCACCACACCTCCTAAGGTGTGCTTCTCCTCTCCACCTACACACAAAACATTAAACAAAACCTAAGTGAAAGCTATTTAGTTGCACACCTCTTTTTTTCATTAAATCTTTAAAAACATTAAAAACTTTTAAAACTACACCTAGTTAAAGTTGCACAGTAGCTCACCTATCTAGGGTGCGTAGCTGCACACCTTCACTAATTATATAGTGTTATAGGAAAAAGATGTTCACTTAGTGCACCCCATGAGGTGCACTGAGTGCACATTTTTATTTTTTAAGTTTGTACAATGGGAAAAGTGCACCTAGCACACCTCTAAGGTGCACCAAGTGCACTCTGTTTTTCTTTTTAGGGTTAGAATTAAGTTTTTTGATGTTTTTAAATAGTTTTTGAGAGTTGACACTTATGGGTTGAATTTTTTTCATCATTAAGGTTTGTCTTAATTAAGTATTTTCAACTCTCCAGAGTAATGTTTTCTTCTTTTATAGGTAAAAAGACATCCTCAACTTGTCAGGGTCATAACTTTTGACCTAGAGCTCAGAATTCAAAATCATTTACACCGTTGGAAAGAAGCACTAAAAATATAATTTCAGCCCCTAAAATAGAAATCCTTTGGCTGCCTAGTTTTAGGGACTAATGAAATTTTCAACTTGAAATTTTGAGTAGAGGTCCTCTGAAAAAGCTAGTTAAAAATGCCTAGAAAATCTTGTAAAAATGTTTTCAACATTTGATCATTTTGTATAATCTAGATCACTTGGTCTCTGACCAGGAAGGATCAAGTAGTCAGAGAGAAGAAAGAATCAAGAAATTTACACTAAATATCAAAGATACTGAGGTCAGACACATGAACTAAAATAGGTTCCTCATCTTATCCAATTAGTAATGACAAGATTCAACACAAGTGCCTTGGGATTTCAGATAGAAAAAGTAGAAAGAGTTCAAATGTATGAAAGTGTTTGGCTATAAAGAGGTATAAATCATCAAAAAGGGGAAAAATAATTACACTAGAGTGCTCCCAATCCTCGTCTAAGAAAAACCTAGAAACCATTTTCAAAACTGAGAACTTTGATTTTTTGGTGAATTGAGCTTGCAAGCTTCCAAGCTTCCAAGGTGTGCAAGTGCGCCAAGTGTGCTTTTCAGTAGTATGTTAGAAGATTTTGAAGAATTTAGTGGTGCACTAATAGTTAACTACCAGTTCTAAATTTAGAGCTTTCTATGCATTGGAAATGCATTTTAATAGCAGTTTAACTTCTATAGACACCTAGTGAAGATGGAGCTTCTATTGTTGGCACCTCTAGAGACACCTACATTATCTAATGGCTTTCTTCTTCTTATTTTCTCATGGTTTCTTTGTTTGAAGACATACAAAGGCTCATGTGTCCATTAAATGATAAGGATGGAGTACTACTTAGCACCTATTCGAGATTCAATTTGTACATAAATAGATTTGTTTTATTAGTTTAGAAGCATATATTTGCATAAAGAGATCTCTCACTCTCAACACAAATTGAGGAGATGATTTCCTATAATTTAGGAATGTAATATTTATTCTAGGCCACCATTATTTTGATGCAATAATATATGCTATTGATGCTTGCATTTGGAGTGTTGTGATTCTTTCTTAAATGTGTTATATTTTGTAAATGTATGTTCATGAAGTGTAATTGAGCCAATAGTTTTATTACATTGTTCTAGTTGTGTGATCTTTTAATTCTGGTGTTTTCTATGGGTCTATAAGTTTTGCTGACATACTTAGTTCAAGAAGAGATCACCATATTGTTCCTTCAGAGCTTTTTGTCTTGCATGAGCACACTTTCCATGGCCTTGCAATTTGATGAAAAGTGAAACATATTATGGCTACTAAATTCCCATCGATGATTGCATCAGTGGAATTAAGGAAGTGTTGCTACTATTTTCATTCATTACCTACTTATCTTTACAAAAGCTTAACTCATAGATGCATTGTCTCCATGGCTTATGTCGATTCAGTTTTTACTTTCATGTTATTTTCTTAAATTTATTGTTACCCTAGCTTTGTTATTTTCTTTTACTAACCCCTTGGTTAGTTTAGAAATTCATATAGTTGCATTTTTAGATTGCATTCATCATAAAATAGAAAATACAAAAATATATTTCTTTTTGTGTAGTTGTTATTTTGACATAGTAAGTCGATTCAAAATCTTATCCAAATTGTTTAACAAACCAGCAAAGGCCTCCTTGTAAACACTCACATTTATCTTCAACTAAGCAAATGCCAATAGGTCACAAGATCACCTAGAACCTTGGAGTTGATCCTAGATTAGATTTTCAAGAGAGGAGTTTGAAAGGATTCCTATTTTTAAGTATCATGCAAAATTATAGCTCAACACACTCCATGCTTAACAAACTCTCCTCTTCTTTGATTCAAATGATAAATCATTTCTCACTTTATAATTCCAAAATAACTTCACCATTATACACCCCAATTGGTGACAAAATTAATTGCATAAAACACATGGGTCGGCACTTCAATAGTAAACCATAATTAAAAAATTCCTTGAATGGGTCTCCCATTACACCTCTTTCAAAAAAATAAATTTATTCGAATTGGCCTTCAATCACATCTTTCAAAATGATATAATTTCATGAATTGGCCTGCAATTAAAGCTAATATAATAAACAATCTCTTAAACTTTGATATCCACAACCATTTAGAGATGCTAAATTTCCATAGTTCATGTTAATATGCTTGAAGTATCCTATATTATACTATGTTTATCCTCTCTATTGCACTATCCTGATGGCGGATCATAGAGTATGATCTAAGACATAATTTCAAAAATATAAACACAATTAAAGTTTAGAAGCCTTCCAACATATCAAAAACCTTTTTCGTCAATAAAAATATTTCCAACAATCTCACTATTATATATTAATACCCATATTTACAAGAATCTTCCTACTTGAACAAAGTACAATTTGAAACCAAGGATACATCTCTAGCATTTACATTTGAAATGTGTAGTTAGACTTGAGGAATCTCATAGGTTTATTGAAACAAATTGAATATATGGTGAGTGATATAAACATGATTAAACCAATCCACAATTGAGAGTGATTCCAAGAAATTGTAGTCATAATTGTAAAATGGTGTAAGGCATGCAAGAAGTATTATGGATTTGGTTCTATCTCTGAATCTTTATAAACACTAATTTGTGGATGTTTAAACAATCACTAAGGGTGATTTCTCATGGTCACATACTCATTAAATGTGTACCACAATATCATGTTGATTATGAATGATATCCCCATGAGACCATCTAACTTTAGGATCATATGTGTATATTATTCATTAAATATAAAGCCCACAATATGACCAACTACTTTCTATGTAAGGTCCCTCCTTGTATGTAATTATCAATATGAATGCTCTGTTAAAAATTTTTATAGGAGATTGGAATGGATAAGATGTAATATTTTATGTTGTGAATGCCCTAATGAAATTGTGATCAGTTAATTCTTTCCTGCTTAAAATGTTTAGTGACTCGCAAACTACTACATTATCTCAACTATGTAAATATTAAAATTCTACTAATGACAATTCAAGGCATTTTTCACCCAATGATAAGGATGTTGATTTTGGTACCTCAATGATTAAGTTTTATGCTTTCAGATAGTTTAGTATTCCTAAATTACTGATGTTAATATGTTAGGTAGATGCATGCCTAATGATGATTATTCTAGTATGTTAATCTGAATTAATGAATAAGTTACATTATATTGATTTTGTGTCTACTGATGATTAAATGTGAGAAGAAATGAATTAAACAGTTAACTATATGAAGGATTCATGTTTTGATTTATGTAACTATATAGATAAGTTTTGAATATATGTATTTAATTTTCTTGAACTACTGATGTGTGCAATTAGTGTGCAGGATACTTAACCAAGAAATCAAATTGAAAGATAAGACTGAACCCCTTAATATTTGTGCTAAATTGTATTGTCATTCTTTGAAGGTTGTTATATAGTCTTAAAATTCTCTTAACTTTTTATGGGTTCCTATTAAGTCTTCAAGGCCTAAAATAATTAAATTTAAGTGCCCTAGGGGTAAGGGTATGGTGGGGAGTACTTTCCACCCCCTTAGCCTCCTTCGTTGACTTTTAGGATCACTCAAAAACCCCACTTTTGGTTGATTGAAAAAATTTATTGTCTCCTACTTGAGTTGGTGACTCAAACTTCATGTTGAGGTTACTTGAAGTCTAGTTAAGTTAAGGATCATACTTAGAGGCATTTTGGATTAGTTTTGGTTTTGTTACCCAATCTCTAGTTTTAGAGAGAAGTGGAAGGTTGAAGGAAGAAAAGGAAAAGCTCTTCTCAACTTACCATTTGCCATAACTATTGTGAAGGTAGGAGTTGTTCACTCTTTTGATTGTTCTCCATGTTGTTCATGCATGAATCATGCATAAGGCATTGTGTTGTTCTTTGTTTTGCTTTCTTGTGTGTTGGGATTGATTTAGAGGGATTTTAACTTGTTCTTGATGTTATTCTTATGCTTGTCTTGATGTTTTGTTTTGAGGGGATTTCATGGGGATTGTTTTGGCATTACTCACCCTTGGATAGGGAAGAAGTGGCCATGTATGGAGGAAGGGCCTTAGTTGGACCTCAATGGTGTAGATTCTCCTCTCATGGTGAGAGGAGGGAAAGAGGGTAGGGTGTATGGGCCCCTACTTGTCATCACATACCTTGTTTGATATTGTGAATTCTTGTAATGGAAAGGAATGAAAATCCTTGATGTAATAGCCTTGAAAGGGCCTTGTATAAGAATGGAAGTTCTTAAAGTTTTAGCCTTGAAAGGGCTATGTTATGGTATGGTGATTGACGTCTCCCATTGGGAAAATCCACCTCCCCCCTAGTTAGGTTCTATGCTTGGACCTATTGTGTAAAATTGGATTGGGGTGTATGCTTGAATTGTTCTTGATGTTATGATGTTTTACCCCAGGCCAGCTCTCATCTTCTCCTTGTTCCTTGAGGTTTTGAAGGTATTGGAAGAATTCACTTGTGAAGGACTTGGAAGAGATTTATTTTAAATTGCAACATTACATAAAAATGTATGTAAACTTTGATGTATTTGGCAATGAGGTTGGGTTTTCTCACTAGTTCTTTCCCAATGGAGCCTTGAACCAAGTTGATTTATAGAAGATAAAAGATTGAGTAACACTTCTTGCATTTGAATTTTAAATATTCAGTTATGTATATGTGTATGGAAAAGTGGATAAAATGGGGATGATCAATTATGTAATTTATAATTTCAAATATGTTGTGAGAGTAATTAATGTTATGCTTGGAACTTCAATTCATTATCATGATTATTAGGAGTTGAAATAGTCTTGCATTATAGTTAAAACAATACCAAACCTCGATAATTATCAAAGTTAGCAAGAAAAATATATTTCCCCCCCTCGATCAATTAGATGTGTTGCAAACTTTCAACACCTAAAGGAAAAGGATTATCATTCCCTTAAACTAGAAATATAAACTTTACTCAAAAAAAATCTACACTTAGTATAAATATGGACAAAAGAAAAAAAAAATGTCCTAGGAGAAAATAAGCCTCTGGAATTTGTATGGGCAAGTGAAATTTGTTCTAAATGACAATAAAGAATATTCTCTGTAAGATTCTTATTTTAAAATTTATTTATTTTTAAAAAAAGGGGAAAGAAATTAAAATTGCAAAATGTATCCTAAGTAAATATCCTCATCAGCTTATCCCCTAGTTTCACCCACAAATATTTATGCATTAACTTATACTCTTTTTCCCCCACTCAATCTTCCTTGGCGTAAGATTGGTCAGAGGGGTAGAGTTGTACTTGGGAGCTTAAGTCAATGAATTTTATGTTGGACGTGACCCTTGTACCCTCCAAAAAATTTGTAGGTTCACATAGACCATGTGATAGCAAGGTAAGTGGGTTGTGTGTGTGTGTGTGAGGGGGGGGGGGGGGGGGGGGGGGGGGGGTTGGGCGCATTTAAGCCAATGTTGCATGAGTGAAAACACTCTTACCTTCCCCTTGCTTAGCACCTGAACTTAGCTCTAACCACGTGCATGGGAGGAGAAAATCAAACCTACAAGGATAGGCTTTGGGGCAGTGCATAGGCCTTGGGATCTACCCAAGGAAGCTTAGGATAGGGGGTGGCCAAGTGGCCAAGGGGAGAGTTGGTGGGAGTAGAGTGATTAGATTAGATTTGGGTTAAGTTAGTTCAAATAAAGTTTTAGTTATTGCTATTTAGAGTTAGTTTTTCTTTATAAAGTGGTGGGGTAGTATTGTTATTTGATTATGTTAGTATCATGTTAGTTTGAGAATTATTGTATTTTTGTGTATTAGTGTTATTATTATTTTATATATATATATATATATATTTGTAAAGCTAAAATTTTAAACTTAATTCTTAGATTGGTGTTGGTATAGGATGAAATTTAGTTGTATGATACTAATAACTTTTAGTTTATATGTTTTAAATTTAGTGAAATGAAGATTTTTTCTAATTGAATAGATTCAGTTTTAGTTATTATGTTATTAAGTTAGTATATGGTTGTTGGTATCTTTTTCTATTGACTTATAATTGGAGAAAGTTAATTTTCCATTATTAGTTTAATATATTGTCTAAGGTTAGTCAATTTATTTAATTTGTTTAAAGAGATAATTATTAGTGTTTGTTAAGATGAAATTTAGTGTAAATTAAAGTGGAATAGTTGATTTGTATATTAGTTCCTTTTAATATTAGTGATCATATTGTCTTTAATTATAGATAGCATTATTGTATCTTAAATTTGAATTGGATTAATGCAGGTTATAGGTAGAGTTTGACCATTAGGTTTAACTTAAAGTATTGAATTCATAACTTGATAGTTTTCTAGAATGTCATGTTACTTTGTTCTAAGGATTCACGATCTCAATTGGGTTAAATCTGTATGAAGTTGGTGAGTGTTATGTTTAGGTTAGAAGGTTACTATTAAGATTGTAAATTAGTAATTATTTTATCATATTTTGGTAATAGTATTTTAAATTTTATTTAATTTATATTTTTCTTATTGGAAATTATAGTTGGTTTTAATTAAATATAGTTGTTGTATAGTGTTAGTTTCTAATTAAGTGGTCTTTAATATTAGTTAATATTAGAAATTATTTTTAAGTGTTAATTGGGAAAGTAGTTGACTTGAACTTGTAATGGAACAAAAAGTTATCCATAGTAGAGCATGTTCTATCTTACTTTATTCATGTATTTTAACTTGTGTGAAAAAACTTATCGAACTTGGTGAACTTAATTATTTAAAAAAAAAATTGTGTGTATTTTTGCCCTTGTATTTTGGGCATGACATTCTACACTATATATTCTTTTTCAGTATTCCTTGCTAACCTGAGCCCTCTCTTAAATGGTATTTTTGTTCCATAGTAGGACATGAGTTTAGCCAAGCACTTGGTCACATGTGCACAAAAGTTGACATAGAATGCTATTGGCCATTACAAAAACAAAGGTAGCATCATCCAAGCTGTAGTACAAAAATATAGGCTGGTAAATTACAAGCTAACTTGGGCATGCCATAATCTTGATCCATTAAATTTAGATGGTAGGAAGTTCAAGGAATATTTATTACTACTCTCCACAAATACCAGTGATGTGATTTTCATTAGATAATCAAGGCCATGCCACCATTTTTTCCCATGGAAATGTTGATTAAAGTCTTTCCTCTTCATTGTGCTTTGGTGGATGTCTCCAAATTTTCAATTGCTATGAGTTGGGAGGAAGTTGGCAAGGTTTTGGAGGTTGTGGGGATTTTTCTCTATTACAAGATGTTATTGGGAAACCTGTAAGTATCTACTTAGGAGTGATTCTCCCATGACTATAATTGTGTGGTTGCTTCATAATAGAGCACAACAAAACAATATACAATAATTGCAAATTTTGGATTATGGTCAAATTAGTGATGTCTATTTTGAAGCTAATTCATACTCACATCATTGTGTTGTGAAGCAATTTTGAGATTCTACTTGAAAATAGGTGATATTATTTTTTCTACACTTTAATGTTGTTGTAGCTTAGAAAGAAAAAAAAATGGTCAAGCAAAAATTGGACCTAACTAAGACAGAATGCATGACATTAAAGGTTAAATCAGTCCAGTTGCGCAATACCTTCAAGTAACTAGCATTAAATACTTCTATATATACCATTACTAGAATGTTTGTCATTTTTAGCATATCCAGTCTAGGCTGAAAATATCAAACAACGAATCTTATCAGACTTTCAAAGTCCTAGAACAAATCATATAATTAGATACAATGATTATATATAGTAAGCTTCTTTAATTAGTGTTGAGGAGAGATGGGAATCGAATAGTTTTAGGAGTTCATATTTGTTTATGTTCTATGTCATCACTTATAGTTATTTAGGTGTTTTCTCTTATCTTCTTAGTATTTTAACTTCTAATTTTGTTGTGCTTGATTTCTATTTGGTATTTCTATTTTCTTATGGCTAGGCACACTTTCAAATATGTGTTTACCTTTGTGCCCATTTATTCATTTCATAGTTTTTGATGTTTTAATTTGTGGTATTTCTTATTCCCTAGTTTTTTCTCTGCTTGGTATTTCTATTTCTCTTGCATCAAAAAATTGTGCATTGAGCTATATACAAGATTATTCTTATGGTCAGACACAATTTTTGATGATTTTATAGCATTTGGAGCCTATCCTTGTTTGGAAAGAAAGATACACGTGTGTCGCCTATGTACCCATTTATTCATTTCATAGTTTTTTGTTATGTAAATTTGTAGTTATAAATGAAGATTCCAATATGAATGATAACTATTAATTCATAGAGATTTATCACTTTTTAAAGTGAGATTGGAAGAGTTTTATCTCTTGAAAATGAGTTGCAAAATTGATTGCTAAGGCATGCCTGAAGAGTTCAAACTTTATATGCTTGAGATTTTGGTGGTTATATATGCCTGTCTAGTTATTTGTTATATGGATAGTTAAATAGTAATTTTTGTGTCTTCCATGAAACCTTTAAAGCATTATATCATATAGTTCTCTAGGATTTCATAATTACTAGAGTAGTTACACATGCCTTTTCCATGCTTCCACATTTGGGATACATGTCTACTTGGTCAGAGATAGCAATACCATTTGACAAAAATTATATCCTTTATTTATAATATATATTAAAAACCCTCCTTTTGTTATGCTTTGAAAGATTTGCATACCTTATTCAAAAGCTCCCAATTTGGCATCGGTATGGAGCTTGCACCTTCCAATCACATTTTCTTCAACATTTTAGAGAGCCTTTTTAATTAATCCATTTTGTGGATATCTTGCCATGGATAAACCATGCTTGATATATACATGCCACCCCTTCAATTTTTAAATCTATTACTTCATCCAAAGAATCGTCTACTATAACACTTTGTTTCTTTGGTTCAATAGCTTGCAAAGCTACAGAATTTGGCTTTACAAAAATTCATCAATTTAAAAGTTCACATACCCTATTCAACAACTCCCATTTTTACACAGGCAAGGAGGATGCTTGAAATGTTATGAGATCTACCTTTATACTTGTTGATTGTATTTTCTTAAAAGATTTTAATTCAAATCATCCATTTTTGTGTCTAACATGCAATCATTGTAGTCCACGGGAAATAATGCAATTAAACGTTGAAATTGCATTTTAGATGGCTAGAATTATTAATAATTTGGCTCTTGGGATTTGCAAGGCTATTTCTATATTCCTAATTTCTTTGATCTGGTGAACTTGACAAATCAAGAACTAGGAAACCTAAGAGGAAATGGGATGGAAAAGAGGGACAACATTTATGATTGTGATGTTTACAAGGCATGCACTTAAAAATTGGCTCACTCAATTCCAAAGATCCAATTATTTAGGAATGCACTTAAATAGGAAATCTAAGAGGAGACATGTCATCCCTTTCTTTTGCAAGATTCTCTTGCATCCACTAATGCCCTTAGAATGCTGGAAAAGGGTCTGTAATTCTAGTTGATAACTGTTTCATTATGAAGGATCCCCATTGTTTCTCCCTCATTCCCCTACCTCACTACATTTCAAGCTTCATTCAATAGCTCAACACACATGTCTGAATCAAATAACCCTTTCATTGAATCTCACTTTTAGATTTTGTTATGTATAAATTTGTATTGATTTTAGAAACTATTTAAAAATTGGATTGTGTGCAAGGATTTATAGTGAATCCATAGGCTATTTTTGCATTTGAATTTGTTTTGTGTATTAAAATTTTTGTTGATTTCAAATTAATTGTGCATGAAAGTTTGCATTGAACCCATAAATCTGATGGATTATAGAAAATTCTTAGGGATAATCTTTACATGTCATTGTTGGGTAGTTTTCCTTTTTGATAAGCTTACTAATGCCCTAGTTTTATGGGTTACAGGGGTTTCATAAAGTGGATCTTGGTTGATGGGAGAAGCTTAATTTTAATCAAGGTCAAGAATCAAGCTTAACAAGGATGAGGAGGACGATGCCATTTTTGTGGAGATTGTTTAGCTGAAGGAGCATGAAAGTATTTTCATTTTTATCTAGAGTGACTAACAATCTAAATCTAATTACCTAGATGTTATAGAACAAGGGGAGTGTTAGTAGCAAGAAAAAGAGGATTTGAATTAAGGTTTAATTCCTATGATTGGATCTGACCTAATTGATGGGTCTGATTATCTTTAAGGTGGGATTATTGTCTAAGGAGCTAATGGCCACTTTTTTACTTCAAGGGGTTTGTATTGATAAAACCAAATTTAATGTCAATGTCATATCATTTCACTAATGAAACTAGATTCACTGATGAAATTTAATGTCATGTCAAAAATTAACAAATTTTGGGTTAAGAATTCTCTCCTTTGGGATTCACTGTGGATCTCTACAATCTGAGCTATTTTTTGTTATTGATTGAAATGGCTCTTGGTATTGTCAAATTGAGTCAAGAACTACAAAGCTTGAGAGGAAATGGAATGGGAAAGAGGGAAAGGTAGATTAATGATGCAAGGAAGTATACATTGATTAAGGAAGCATGGCATCTCCTAATTTATAAACCTTAGAATCTGAGTGATTGGTATTTTACAATCAAGATTTGTGCAATTGGTTAGATTGTCTCATTTTCTTGAAGTAGTGTCTTACAACTATACACTACTACATTTGACATCATTTTTCGATCAAAAATTTTGACTATCAATTAAAAAGGTTTAGGTTGGTCGGATTGTAGAAGGAAATTTGTCTCTTTTTTAAAAATCTAACCTGTGTTGGTCAAAATTTTGACCAACATGAGCTTTAACTTTAAATCATTTCATCGAGCATGGGAAGGAGCCAGAGTTTAAGTTTTTATTTGAAAAAAATTTCATGAAACTAAGATTGAGATTGAAGGAGTTGGTTTGGTGAAGAGGCAAAAATGGTTGCACAATTCAATGTTTCCAATTTCCTATTGCTAGTCTCCATTCTAGAGGTGCAAGAGTCAAGAAGAGGAGGTAGATCAAGGCTTTCTGAAGCAAGAGATGATGTTCAAAAGGAGGAATGGAGGGTGTAATAAGCACGGTCGTATTTCTAGGTTTGCCTATTCTTTCTTATTTTCATGTCCTTAGTTTCATTCTTGCTCTTTTTTGATAACTGTCCTTGTATGCTTATGTTTTGTTCCCACATTTACTACAAATTTTCATTTGTTCTAAAAAATTTCTCCATCAACTAGATACATGCAACTTCCAAAACTTGCCCCCCAATTTATTCTTTGTAGGGTTTGTGAACTATCCTCAACCAAATACATGCAACTTCTAAAAAATTACCACCACCCAATTTATTCTTTGTAGGGATTGTGAATTGTTATGTCCAATGTATTCAGATTATATTTCTACTCATGTTGAGTATGGTGTACAATATTTTTCATATTTTATGTTTATTATTTATAATTATATTTACGATGCTATGAAATTTTTATAATGCTAAGGAATGGTTGCTTCTCTTAAGAATTGAATCATCTTAGGGAAAAAAATATGTTTTTTAGTTTAGGATTCTAGTGTAGGCTTTTCACTTATGTTATTATTAGAATTTACATTTTCTAGTAGATACAATATAAGGTATACTTTGGACACTATAGCATTAACCATGGAGTAAAATTTAAAGAATGGATAAAAACTCTTTCGACTCATTCACATTTTTGTTGTTAATATCTTTCTATTTTGCTTTGGTTTATATGAAGAGATACTTGGAACTCTAATAATTAAGCTACAATAGATGGTGAGCAAAGAGAATCAGTGACAACATACATAAAATTATTTTTCTTGTTTGTATAGACCTGTTCTAGTGTTCCTATTATAGAAAAAATACTGTCAGTTACAACAAGTAGGTATTAACTAACATATTCATCAAATACATATCTACATATAATTTGTGGTTGATTACAGGTATCAGTGACATTTCTTTATAGTTCCTTCATTGTTCCATATTACTGTCACACCTTGCAGATCTTGTTCTGTGAAGTCTGTGTGTAAAGCTCTTTTGTACTTAAAAGTGTAGATTATTAATTTGTGATCTTTTTTGGGAGTATCAATTATTCATATCAAGCCATGGTAAAAGCTTCTAGAGATGTAGATCTAACAAGAGTGACTATTTTAACTTTCTAGATATTTGCACATACATAATAGTCAGTAGCCTACGTAACCAATTAGGATTCCTTTGATTAATAAACAACTATGATGTTGATGGAGTTGCATATGGAATAGAAACTAAAAGGAATAAAACACCTTGATATAAGACAAGATTGATAGTTTGAGAATAAGATCACTTACATAATAGATTGCTATAAATATGTAAATCTATGAAAAGAAGCTATAGCCTTCAATTTAGCATTAATCTGGAGATTGTATATAAGTTTTTTGTAACATGAGTTCTTGTTGTAGTGGGAAGCTAATCATATTTTACTTTTGCGGACTGTGTCTGATTTTTAAGCTATTCTATATCCTTCATTTGTGCTTTAAAATTCATAATTTCCTAGTGGAAGGTTGTGAATTTCATTTCATTTTGAAGGTTGCTATAAAAGAAATTTCAAACATTATATAGGCCTCAATCAAATATGTTTACAAAGTGGGACATGTTCTGGATTTCAAGAATTTAGTCATAGGTAGTATTGAAATGTTTCTTCTACATCTTGTAGTGCAAGCATCCTATATTTTCTTTGTCAGGCTGGGAGAAAGATTTGTGTTAGGAGACTTTGTGAGAAAATTTTACATTTTTTTGTCTCTACATACTATTGATTCACTTATTAGACTATGTAATATGCTATTGCCACCTTTACTAAATCTCTCACTATAATGTCTTAGTCATAGACTCACAAGTGGAGAGAGTTTAATAGGCATAGTTTTTTATTGAAGTATGAGAGCTAGTTGATTGAAACAATAGATCAGTGAAGGAGAAGGAGAGTAAAAAAGTAGTAATATTAAAGCTTTAATGATTTCATCTTGTGCACTCACTTCAAATACCCACACCATACCGAGGAATTGTGGAATATTTGCATCAAAATCAATTTATAATAAGCCTTAGTTCTATTAGTGACCTGCCTAATATGTATGATGATAACAAGTAGATTATAACAGTAGAATAGAGAAGGAAAACTTTAAACATGAACAAGATCATAAATTATATGATGATGACATATTGGAAATGATAAACTTATGCTTGAAAAATGATAAAGTTTATTGTTAATCAATATTCTATCAAAGTTTCAAAATGATTAGGTATTGAATTAAGCTTGATAAACAACAAGCTAATACACAAACAAAAAAAAATTTTAAAAATCAAAAATCTCAATCAAGGTCCTTAGATATCATGCTCTCTATCGATTACCCAGTACTTGGGATATGTGTGCCCAGTACTTGGGTACATGTGTACAAGTTCTAGGGGTGTGGGTACAAGTACCCATGCAACGTTGATAGTTTATCAATACACCAAATTTTTTTTCTTGAAAGTGAACTTTGGTGTACAAAAAGCAATTAAAATAATTCTAATAATCCTAAGGTACAACGCCCTTTTATTTTTCTTGATCTTTCTTATATGCAAGTTCCCTCATTAGAATCCATTATTGTTTGTCTTTAGAGAGAGAAAATATAAATTGGTAATGGCTGGAGTAGAATGTGGCCTTAATTTGGTCGAGGAAGATAGCCCTTAGGCATTTGGTAATAGAACATGGGCCTACTTGAGTGATAAGCCATGTAATTGTACAAGATTATAAATGATTGAATATCAACCTTCTACAAAAAAAAAATGGTAAAATGCTGCTTTAGTGAGCACTCCATCATGAGGTGGAGGCCTACCTCTAGTTTTTAAATGCCTAAAAAATAAAAAAATACTTGCTTCCTTTTTACCATAGTCTTACAGTTTCTTTCTGTATTTGCAGCTCTGGAAAGTGCAAGATAGTTCACTGGAGAAAAGGTCACAAGCAAGAATGTTAGCCACCGAATAGTAGCACTAAATCTGATTTTCCAATTCTATTCAAGATGGATGAAGTTAAATCTTTTCATGTGAATATATAAGAGGCAAAAAACTCTAGTTCTCGATCTCAAATGTTGGGTTCTTCTATTAGTGCTGAAGTTTATGAAACCTCTGCTTCAAGAGTGATTGATTTGTAGAAGACTAATTCTGAAGCAATAGAAGAAATCTACGAGATTTTGGTTTCTAATGCAACTGAACCTAGAGAACTAGTTGTTTCTACTATTGAACCTAAAGTAAACAACTCAGATATCCCTCTATCAAGTAGCATCTCAACATATGTTTGTTCAAAGACTTCTCCCATGGATGGTAAGCATGGTTGTCAATGTACACTCTCAAATTTTTGCATTACAAGTATGGAGGCTTTACAAGATTATGTCAACTCAGATACTGGCAGCTCCTGTGAAGGAATCAGTCTTTCCTCTAAAAATAATGTAAATCAAGTCACCTCCCTAGTAGATGAAGTGAATCGTATCCCTTATTTCAATGAGAGAACAATCAAAATGTGTGATGATCTAGTCTCTCCCAGTTTTGTCAAAAATGTGATAGGGTTTCTAGTTTTTGAATAGAAAATTAATAGGTCTTTGAGCTGCACTCATGATCTTTTGAATTCTAGTGGGTTTATTACTGAAATAACTCCAAATAGTACACATGAAAGATCTAAAACAAAGAATAACATATGTGACCATCCTCTTGATGACTCTTCAAGTACTGATCATCATATTGTTGATACTATTATTTTTGAAAATCATATTTCAGATACTATTAGTGAGTTATGTCGTGTGGATGTTCCATTTTCTAGAAACTTTGATATTAGTATCTTTAATTTTGCCATTCGGAGCATCAATGTCCCTTTTCTTTAGATTTCTACTAGCTTAGGTATAGAAGGAGCTTTGCTAATCGGTGATCCTGGTTCTATCTCATTATTGAATTTCATTAAGTTCTAAAGTCAGGAGCCAAATGAATCCAATACAAAAATTTCAAAAGATGAACTACAAAGTTCAAGCATTTCTATATTGTTTTGTGATACTTATGAAATTCTAAACACACCTTAAATATAACCTACGCACATATTTTCAATGCCACTCACAATTACAGCAATCCTTTTTGCATTTATAGCTTTCAACTTGGAGAGTATGGAGAAGAGGAAGGAGACTTGTATAGTTTATGAAACGTCACCCTAAAGTATTCAATTTACTCAGACAAATGAAACTCATGGCTTTAAATCTTAAAATTCAAAATAAACCTTCCTTGATGCGAAATATGAAGATTTTATACAAAATCTACAAGTGGCCCAAGGGCACCCCAAGGAAGTTGGATACTTTGGTTTTCTTGCAAGCTTCTTCCCCTTATAAAATCCTAAAATAAACCTTATATATGATCCATTCACCCATTTGCATGACAACTCAATTACCACAATCATTTTTGTAGTTACAACTATTACCTGAAGAGGAAGGAGAGAAGAGGATAGGAGCATGCATTGTCTACCACTAGTCACCCGTGAATGGTCACATTTATTGCACAAATCAAACTCATGGTCTGAAATAATAAAATGAAAAATACACTTTTTGATGCCAAATATGATGCCCGTCTACACAATCTACACATGTTCCTAAAGGCACCTCAGGAAAGTTGGGAATAGCAAATAGGTACAAGTGTTCTGTTGGGACCATATGCTTGAGTGCTTTTCCTCTAATAGTGTTTCAAGCTTGGAAACAAGGTTTGTTGGGTGCTATTCTTCAATTTTTTAGCTCTACAGCCTAAAAGATTCATTTCCATTGCTTCTATTTCTTCTACAAAATTGGGGGTTGTAGTTACAAAGTACACATTCTTTTCTCTCCTAAACATAGAGTAGCTAGATAGACATCTGCCCCTCCTTGGAAACACGTATCCATCCATATGGATACGATATGGATACATATTAGATAACATACCCACACGAGCCCAACAAACCTTAATTTTTAGACTATGTAGGATACTATCTAAAAATTGGATATAAACCTTGCTAAACTTATTTAACAAAACTGGAACCAAATGAGGATGACAAACGAAATGTTTTTTCTATTTTGGGAACCCATTTTTTGGGTTATCTTCTTATGCAACTCTACAAATTTTTTTGCATAGTTAATATTTTAATGTAAACTTATAAATATGTATGAAGCAATTATTTGTCTATATTGCTTTAGAAGTAATGCAAATAGGGTGAGATTACATTTGGGTTTACTTTTGGTGATGTCATTAACCGAAGTTCAAGAGACTCATTTTGTATCATTGAGTTCATCATGTAGGAATGACAATGATGCTGAATGAAAATTTTCTAACTCTTAAGTTTTTGTAGACCCTATGGAAGCATTAATTATGTAGAGCATCTTGAGTTGGATGTTTCCTAGGGTGCATTTAGACAGTCATCATTAACTGAGAAGCAAGAGACTCATCTTGGACAGTTGAGTCCATCATGTGGGATTGACAATCATACTACTAAGCAAAATTGTTCTAGCTCTGATGTTCTTGGAGAGCGTAATGCAGAACATAATATTAGAACTTCAGTTTGGGTGTGTGAGGCCTCACCCCAACCCATCCTAGCATCAATGATACATTATGATTTTGATACTCATGACTCGATATGTCAGAACATTATTTGATGCACTAAACATTATTATGCTATTTATGATGTGTGATGCTTTACTTTTAGATATTTGATTTCTTCATATAATGCTTTATGAACATGTGCGATGATGAAGTAAATGAATGCAAAACTAACATTTTGATTATGTAATTTTAATAGTAAAAAATATGAGTAGAATTAGATAAATAATTGATTATTAGAAAAATGGATGTTTTAATTTATATGATTTTTCTACTACGTAAATTACCTAATGCATGTGATTTCTTGAACCTACTGATGTGTGCAATGAGTGTGCGGGATATGTAGCTGGGAAACCTAATGGAAAGATGGAACTAAAACCCCTTGTTAATTTGTGCTATCTTTGCATTGTCTTCTTTAAAGGTTGTTAATTGGTCTTAAAAATTTCCTAGCTTTAGTTTGGTTCATATTAAGTCTTTAAGGCTTAAAAACATTAAATTTAAGTGCCCTAGGGGTAAGGGTATGGGTGAGGAGTACTTTCCACCCCCTTAGCCTCTTTGTTTGACTTTTAGGGTCACTCAAAAACCCTACTTTTAGTTGATTGTGAAAATGGATTTGTCATCTACTTGAGTTGGACTCAAACTCCATCTTGAGGTTACTTGAAGTCTAGTTGAGTTAAGGATCATACTTAGAGGCATTTTGGAGTAGTTTTGGGGTTGTTACCCAATCTCTAGTTTTAGACAAAGTTTGAATATTGAAGGAAGAAAGGGAAAAGCTCTTCTCAACTTACCATTTTACCATAACTCTTTGTGAAGCTGGGATTTCGTCACTCTTTTGGTTTTGTTCTTCATGTTGTTCATGCTTGAATCTTGCATAAAGTATTGTGTTGTTCTTTTTTTTTCTTGCTTGTGTGTTGGGATGGATTTGGAGGGATTCTTGTTTGTTATTGATGCATTCTTATGCTTGTCTTGATGATTTTTTTTTTGAGGGGATTTCATGGGGATTGTTTTGGCATTACTCACCCTGAGATAGGGAAGAAGTGGCCATGTTTAGGGGTAGGACTTTAGTTGGACCTTAATGGTGAAGAGTCTTCTTTCATAGTGAAAGAAGGGAAAGAGGGTAGGGTGTATGGGCCCCTACTTTTCATCACATGCCTTGTTTGATACTGTGAATTATTGAATATGGAAAGGAATGAAAATCCTTGTGGTATTAGCCTCAAAAGGGCCTTGTAGAAGAATGGAAGTTCTTGAAGTTCTAGCCCTGAAAGGGCTATGTTATGGCATGGCGATTGATGTCTCCCATTGGGAAAATCCACCTCCCCCCTAGTCAGGTCCTATGTTTGGATCTATTGTGTAAAACCAGGTTGGGGTGTATGCTTGTTGTGTTCTTGATGTTGTGATGTTTCACCCAAGTCAGCTCTTGTCTTCTCCTTGTATTTCCTTTAAGTTTTGAAGGTATTGGAAGAGAGTACTTGAGAAGGATTTTAAAGAGATTTCATTTGAATTGTAATATTATGTAAAATGTAATTGAATTTTGATATATTGGCAAAGACATCGGGTTTTCTTACTGGTTCTTTCTCAATGGAGCCTTAAACCAAGATGAATAATAGGGAAAGAAAAAGATTATGAAAATCTCATTTTATTGCTCTTATGTGATTCATAATTTGCATATGTAGGTGAGAAAATAGCTCATTGGATAATATCTTTGAATTATGAATTTCCAAGTTTTCAATTATGGTAACGAAAAACAATTTGATATGTTGAAGTTTCCAATTCGATGTTTAAGTATTAAGAGAAAATAAAAATCCTACATTGCGATCACAAAGTTGTCTCTCTCCTTGTTAAGTTTCATAATTGACAAAATCAAGTTGATCAAGAATTATGCATCACCTTGAATTTAAAAAGAAAAAAGAGAGAACACATGCCTTGAATATATGATGAATGATAAAACATGAATTATAGGAGAAAAGAAAAGTATAACCCTATTCACACCCTTGTATTAGTACGCTTGTTCATAGAATTCTATGTTGTCACTAGGAATGTATTAACTCTCCTAGTATAATAATAAAAAATTATAGCAAGAAAATACATCAACACTTAGAAAAATGACTTCAAAAAAAAAAAATGTGCATCTTAGGAGTAAAAACCCTCTCTGGAAAATGTATGGAAGAAATTTTAATTCCACCTAATCACAGAGAATATTCTTTGAATAATTCCCCTTTGAACTTCACACAAAATCATTGTTAAATCCTTTAAGAGAAATATAAGTTAAATAAATTTAAAATTAAAACATTTAAATGTACATCTTATTGTACCCCTCAACAACAAAACTTTATGCATTAAAAGCTTACCCTTAACAAACAAACATATACAATTCACACCACTAGGGAGTCTGAGTTAGCACATGGACTTGAAGCAAAGTTGGCAAGCCAAAATTTAAGATTGACAAGAAATTTGAATCATACCTAAAGCCACCTTGGATCTCATGCTTCTATGACATGTCAGTGGAGGAGGAATGAAATTTAAACTTTGCAAGGTTTTCAAAAAGTTTCTTCCCCGCCCATCTCATACCTTTTTATTACCTTCCAAAGGCTAGGCGTGGACTTCATCCAACCACCTGTCAGCATGAGTACTTCAACACTGATGACCTAACAACCTGATGACCTATCACTTCAATGAGGGGAGCAAGGGAGGTTGTTTGCATTAAAAAAAAACTGAACTCTTAATAATTAAACCCCCATATCCTCTTCCCATGCTCTTGATCCTATGTGCACGCAAGGGGAGGAGACATGTTAGCGTACTACAGACCTTAGGTAGTGAATTGGCCATAGGGAAGTTCATGGGGGCCACTTGTGTGGTCAGGTCTTTGGGGCCTATGTAGAGGGAAGGGTGGGTAGGTTTTAGGATAGGGGTTCTAGGGTTAGTAGAATAGCTTTAGATATATTTTGCTTGTTGTATAGTTGTTGATATTAGTTGTATGTTAGTTAATGTTTAGTTAGTAGATTATATTGTTAAATTCGCATGTAGATAGTTTATGTTAGTGGTAATATTAGGTTAGTTTAAAGTTTAAGATATTAATTAGTTTAGTTATTTTCTTCTAGTTTTGAATTAAGTTAGTCTAGTACTATGTTGATTTTAATTTGATTTAGTTAGGACTAGGTAATAATTGGTTCATGTTTTAGTAGTTAGTAATTTAGTTAAACCTGTAGTATTAGTTTAGAAGGTGTTGAAAGTTTAGAGGTAGATTTAGGATTGTTGTATTATGTTTAGAATAGTCTTTAGTTATGTGATAGTTAGTCTTGTTAAATATAGTTAAGTTATGTGTTAGTAATGTGTAGTTTATGTTGTTTGAATATCAGTTATTTAATATTCTAATGTTTAGAAATTTTAATTAGTTACTTAGATTTTAGTTGTTCCATATTGTTAAAGTCTTAAAGTAAATTAGTTTCATGTTTGTATTTGTAATGTTTTAAATATTAGTGATTAGTCTCATTTGGTAATTTTGTTATTTGCAAGTTGTTTTATTATTCTAGTTCAAGTTTTAATTTAGGATATATGTTAAGTAGAGTAATTTTGATGGGGACACGACCCAAGCACAGAATGGACACAACAAGAAAGGGAAAATTGTATTAACTATGTAAATATGCTATTACATTCAGTATAGAGAAAATAGACTTCAAAACATGCCCTAAGGGCTTACAACAGTATAAGTCTGGAGATAATTTCTCCTTTTAGTACCTCCTCTCAAACTCCACTCTGAACCACCATTTACAATGCCAAAAATGTTCTTAAATAGACCCCAGAGGTTTAAGGATTAGGAGTACATTCTAGAAAGTGCTAGTTGGCATCCACCGACCAAGTAGAAGGCTCTAGAAGCTGCATTAGAAGTCGACGCAAATCTAGAAGAATCCAGAAATGGTAATCAAACTTTTGGGAGGCATAACTTTTGAACCGTAGCTCTGATTGACGAACCATTTACATTTTTGGAAAGCTCTCAAAGTGCTCTATAGCCCTATGTACCAGCTTCGCTCGTCCCCCATTTTTTTGCCCAATTCAAGGTCATTTAATGCCCCTAACCTAACTTTGAAGCATTCTTAGGATGTCTCCAAAAATTGAAAAACTACAATAACTTTCAAACTGTGGGGCCTTTTGACCTAATTCTTTTTCTAGAATGCTCTAAATTATAATTACATTCATTTGACCAATTTACACCTTCTAGTTTACCAAAATGATGGCTCAATTACATACTCCTATTTTTTTGGCATTTACACGTATCCCAAGGTGTTCAAATACTCTATCCTAGAACACTGATAGTGGAATTGTGAGAGTTGGAACCTTTATTTGACCCAAAGGGGTATCAAGAAATGAAAACACATGAAAAAAAAACTAAATACATTTTTTGGTTGACATAGGATTGCCCTTATACCTCTAGATGCTCCTGCATCAGACACCTAGGGTAGATTGAAAAGTGACCCTGTCACTTTATGAATGGTAGAGGAAATACAAAATGGGAAACCTCAGCTGCTAAAATCCAAGTTGAGTCCTCTATCGGCCATCCTTTCCACTTGATCAAATACTCTTCATACTGCCTAACTCTAGTACTCCTACCCACACAATGATCTAGAATGTCTTCTATCTCCTCCTTCGTAGAAATAGGAATTGGACATGGCTCTAACATCAGCTCCTCATCTACACCATCATCACGATACTCTGTTAAGTCTACAATGTTGAAAATAGGAGAAATGTGAATACCATCTGGCAACTCCACTTCATATGCATTTCTTGAGTCATGTTTCTTCAAAATTTTGTAGGGGCCAAATTTCTTCATTTTTAGCTTGTTGTAAGTACCGACTTAAAATATTTCTTTTCGTAAGTGTACCATGACTAGATCCCCTACTTGAAATTCCTTATGTCTTCTCCTTTGATCAGCCTTAGCTTTATACTCTTGATTCATCTTGGTAATGTGTGCCTAAACCTCCTCATGTAGATGCTTGATATGTTCAGCAAATTCTTCAACTTCAGCACTTGTCCTTTCCCCTTGCTCTATCTTCCTCAACTCTAGTTCAGTCCTTGGGCTACTTCCATATACAATTTGGAATGGTGATCTACCAGTACTCCTATTTATAGAGTTATTGTAAGAAAACTCTGCTTGTGGTAGAATCAAATCCCACCCCTTGGGTTTATCCCCAACTAAACATCTCAGCAAATTGCCCAAACTTCTGTTTACCACTTTTGTTTGGCCATCAGTCTGCGGGTGATGTGTGGAACTAAATTTCAAGTCTATTCTCAACTTCTTCCACAATGTTCTCCAGAAATACCCCACAAATTTAGTATCTCTTTCAGAAACTATACTCCTTGGGAGACCATGTAGTCTTACCACCTCTCTGAAAAACAAGTTTGCAATATGGACAGCATCATGAGTTTTGTGGCATGGAATGAAATGTGCCATTTTGGAGAATCTATCAACCACCACAAATACTGAGTCATTACCTCTTTGTGTCCTCGGAAATCCAAGAACAAAATCCATACTTATGTCCTCCCATGGCTTTGATGGAACAGGCAATGGCTGATATAGTCTAGTATTGTGGATAAATCCCTTGGCCACTTGACAAACCTGGCAATTCTGTACAAACTTCTTCATATCTTGTGAAATCTAAGGCCAAAAATAATGTTCTCTAAGAATTTCAATGATCTTATCTCGACCAAAATGTCTTGTCATCCCTCCACTGTGTTTCTCCTTAATCAAATTTTCCCTCGTGGAACTCCTTGGAATGCACAATTGACTACCCTTGAATAACATACCATCTTTAATCAGATAGTCTAACCACTTAGTTATGTCTACAGTAATAGGCTCCTCACAAGCTTTCCATGCTTCAGCAAAATTTGGATCCTCAGGGTACAAATTCTTGAGTTCATCAAACCCAACTACTTCAACTTGCATTACTATGAGTAACAACTGTCTCCTACTTAGTGCATCTGCAACCCTATTAGATTTTCCACTTCTATGCTTCAACATAAATGTATAGCTCTGCAACAACTCTACCCACTTCATATGCCTCTAATTCAATTTACCTTGGCTATTTAGGTACTGTAATGCCTGGTGATTAGTATATAAAAAAAATTTCTTTGGCAACAAATAATGCCTCCATTTCTTTAAGGCTTGAACTATTGCATAGAATTCTTGATCATAAACAGAATACTTACTTTTTGCATCATTCAATTTTTCACTAAAATGTACAATATGCTTACCTTCTTGGCTTAATACAGCCCCAATAGTGTTGCCACTAGAATCACAATCCACCTAGAAAACCTTTCTAAAATCTGGAAGTGCCAACATAGGTTGTTCTGTCACCTTTTTCTTCAGAAATTCAAAACTTCTTGCAGCTGTTGCAGTCTATTTGAACTCTTTTCTATCCCCCCTTATTGTGTGAGTCAGGGGTGCACATATTCCACTGATATTTTTAATGAACTTCCTATAAAAACTAACCAGACCATGAAATGATCTTACCTCAGTAGTAGACCTTGGAGTAGGCCATTCCAAGATGGCTTTTACCTTCTCTGGATCCATTTTAAGGCCTTCAGGTGATATAACAAACCCTAAGTAGAGTAACTCCCTTTTTGCAAAGATACACTTCTTTAGATTAATTAACAGTTTCTCTTCCCTTAACCTTTTAAGGACACTACGAATATGCAATAAATTTTCTTCCAAAGTCTTCCTAAAAATTAAAATATCATCCAAATAGACAATAAAAAAATTTCCCAAGAACTTCTTAAGTACCTCATTCATAAGCCGCATGAAGGTGCTTGGGGCATTTATCAATCCAAAGGGCATGACTAACCACTCATAAAGACCCTCCTTGATCTTGAAGGCTATTTTCCACTCATCTCCTTCTCATATCCATATTTGATGATAGCCACTCTTGAGATGTATCTTTGTGAAGTACTGAGCTCCACTCAAGCAGTCCATAAGATCATCCATTCTTGGCAAAGGAAACTGATACTTGATGGTTATCCTATTTATAGCTTGAGAATATGTACACATCCTCCACTCTCCATCCTTCTTTGGTGCCAGTACTGTAGGTACTACACATGCACTTAGGCTCTCCTAAATCAGGCCCTTCCTCAATAGCTCCTAAACCTGTCTATTTAGCTCCTTAGTTTTAGTAGGAGTCATCCTGTGAGTAGCCTTGTTAGGAAAACTAGCTCTTGGGATTAAATCTATCTGATGACTGATTTGCCTTACTGGTGGCAATCCTTCTAGAACATTATCAAAGATGATATCTCCAAACTCACCTAGTAAATTTGAAACTTCAAGTGGTACTTCACTACTACCTTCTTTATCTTTCCTAGGAATCAAAGCATAGCACATACGCTTATGTTTCATGCCATCTAAAAACTTCCTTCCATCAACAAGACAAATCCTAGCACTACTATATACCTTTTCACCTTCCTTTTTCATGGGCTTTAGTTTGTGGCAAACTCCATCCTTTGTTAGAGAGTATGTGTTTTCATGACCATCATGTACTGCATGCCTATCAAATTGCCACGGTCTTCCCAATAATAGATGGCAAACATCCATTGGAATAACATCACTAAGAACTTCATCATGGTAACTACCAATTTTGAATTTCACTAAACATTGTTCACTTACCAAGACCTTATGATCATCTTTCACCCAAGCAATCTGATAGGGCTAGAGGTGTTTCTCCCTCTTGAGCTTTATCTTAGAGACCATCTCCTCTGATACCAAGTTATCAATGCTACCACCATCAATGATCACATCACAACATTTATCGTCACATTTGCAACTGGTACAGAATAAACTCCTCCTTTGTCCTGGTTCAATCTCACCACTTAGTAGGACCCTTTCATTTACTAAAGTCTCTCCTCTTTCTACATCCTCTGAATGTGACGATTGTGCATCCTCATCCACATGAGCAACCCTAGCTTGACCCTCAGCTCTCCTATCTATCCTTCCTTGTCATTGAGGGAATTCAAAGGCAGAATGACCTTCTTCATTGCAATGGAAATAGGTACCATGAAAGCCTCCTCTCCCTTGTCCAAGTCCTCTACCTCTTTCTCTCTAATTTCCAAAGTCTTGATCACAGGAGCGGTTGAAACCCTCATTCCTCTGGTTCCTGCTAGTACCCACATCTTCATTTTTCTTTTGGGTTTCATTTCAGCCTCCAAATGACCTACCACTACCCCTTCCTCCTTGACTTTGCCCTCTTTGTCTTCGTTCAAACCTCTTATTCAACTTCTCTTCAACTCGTAGGGCAAATTGGTATGCCTCTTCAACACTGATCATTCTTACCAGACTTAATTCCTCCTGGATGCTAGGTCACAACCCACTGATATAATGAGCAACCTTCTCCTTATTTTTTTCTGCATGCCCTGCTCTAATCAGAAGTCAGTAAAACTCCTTTGTATATTCTTGGACTAATTTTTCTGCTTGCTTTAACCCATGCATCTTCTTAAACAAATCAAGCTCATAATCAACAGGAATGAATTGCTTCTTCAATTTGTCCACCATACGATCCCACCTTGTGATCTTATCCTTTCCTCTTCTATTTCTTTCCAATTGAACCTCTTGCCACCAGATTTTGGCATGGCCTTTGCAAACTTAACCCTATCTAGATCCCTGATATCCTCATACTCAAAGTACTCTTCCAGTTCATTGATCCAATTGATCAACTCATCTGGTTTCAAATTTCCTGAAAATACACCCACATCAATTGTAGGTCTTTTCCAAACTCAGTAATGGCCCTAAAAAGCCTTTCCTCTGCTTGATTTAGAACTTCCCCATCAAATTCCCCTTCTAATCCAATTTCTTCTTCTTCATTGTCATGCTCACTTTCGTCGCCTGCGGCAACATTTTTTCCTCTACGAAGCTCCTCCTACAATGCTTGTACCTGCCTTTGGAGGGCTCTAACCTCCTCAAGATTAATAGCTCTAGCCCTTCCACCATGCTCTCTTCATGGAGGCATCTTCTTAACTCAAACCCACAACCACATAGTCCTGGTGCAAACTACCTCACAGTCAGTGCTCTGTCTACACACTCAAGAAAACTAGCTCTAATACCACTTGATGGAGACATGACCCAAGCATAGAATGGACACAACAAGAAAGGGAAAATTTTATTAACTATGTAAATATGCTATAACATTCAGTACAGAGAAAATAGACTTTAAAACATGTCCTAAGGGCTTACAATAGTATAAGTCTAGAGATAATTTCTCCTTTTAGTACCTCCTCTCAAACTCCACTTCGAACCGCCTTTTACAATGCCAAAAATGTTCTTAAATAGACCCTGGAGGTTTAAGGATTAGGAGTAAATTCTATAAAGTGCTAGTTGGCATCCACTGACCAAGTAGAAGTCTCCAGAAGTTGTGTTAGAAGTTGATACAAATCTAGAAGAATCCAGAAACGGTAACCAAACTTCTGGGAGGCATAACTTTTGAATCGTAGCTCTGATTGACGAACCGTTTACATTTCTGGAAAGCTCTCAAAGTGATCTATAGCCCTATGGACCAGCTTCACTCATACCCCATTTTTTGGTCCAATTTAAGGTCATTTAACGCCCCTAACCTGACTTTGAAGCATTCTTAGGATGTCTCCAAAAATTGAAAAACTGCGATAACTTTCAAACCGTGGGGCCTTTTGACTTGATTCTTTTTTTGGAATGCTCTAAATTACAATTACATTCATCTAGCCAATTTACACCTTCTAGTTCACCAGAATGATGGCTCAATTACATACTCCTATTTTTTTGGCATTTACACGTATCCCAAGGTGTTCAAATACTCTATCCTAGAACACTGATAGTGGAACTATAAGAGTTAGAACTTTTATTTGACCCAAATGGGTATCCAGAAATGAAAACACATGAAACAAAAACTAAGTCTAAGTACATTTTTTTGGTTGACACAGGATTGCCCTTATGCCTCTGGATGCTCCTACATCAAATTTATTATGTTGGTGGATATTAGTTAGTTTCGTAAGATGGTTGTAGTAAAAGTTAAAGTTGTTATTATTTCATGTTAGTGTAATTAAGTATTCCACTTAAATGATATAATTTAATAAATTAAGTTAGCTTAGTTTAAAGGATAGTGTGGTAGAAATTAGAGACGTTAAATTTATCTAGGAATTAGTTTTAATTAAGTAACAAATTTAATTAGTATATCCAAAGGGTTTCAAGTACATTGTGTAGTTATATCTTATCTTATCAAATTAGTACTAATCATGCAGTTGTTTGCAGATTGATTAATTTAGATTTAAATTAAGTAAAGTTTTTAACCAATAAGTATGTTTTATTTAAAACAAGTTTACGTTAGACTAATGAATTTTTGAAAAAAATGTTAATATGAATCTTATAGAGAGAGTTCTATTTAACGATATATTTCTCCTCAAGTTTATAATCTTAAGATGTAATGTAGAGAACCTATACTATAACTTTGAACACAAACATATCAAACTTAGAGTAGTTTAATTTTTAACTTTTAAAAGAAAAAGTTTGTTGTGTGTTTTGCCCATATATTTTGGGCATGATAGGGTGTTTGTTGGATGAGGAGTTCTAGTTGTGAAGGTTTATTTTCTACTCGATGAGTATGCTATATGTCTTCAACTACTAAGCTCATGTTTTTGAAGTTTAAACTTTAAAACTAATTTAGACATTTTATCTCACGAATTCCAATTTTATCATGTTCTGATCTTCTTTGGGTAATAATTTGCACTTTTGGACAATTTTATATTATCTTTTAATAGATTCATATTTTTTTTTTGACAAATGTATAGACACCACAATGTATATGGGAGGTCCTTTGCTTATGAAAATGCATGCATCCACTATATGTAGATGCTTTTTAATGTAAAATTGTAAGTGGATCTGCATGATAGTGGTTATTGGTTAAACATTTTTAGGTAGAAGGAAATACAGTGCATAAAATGAAGGCATTGGCTAGTCACCCTGGAGCAGCATAAAGTCTGATTGAAGATGATTTACTTCAGCTTTTATTTCAAATGGTTGCAAAAGTGGAAAATATTGGTACACTTCCTTTGCACATAGTTCAACTTCACCAACATGTTGTGTAGGTTAGATTTAGCCATAATTTATGCCAATACTAGGAATAATATGAGGGTTTCCTTTGAAATTTTTAGATCTCTTCATTATAAGATTTTAACTGCCATTTTAGTTGTAATGCAGATACTTGGTCTCCTTTTGGTCAATGATAATGGAAGCATAACCAAGTACATTCACACTCGGCATTTGGTGTGTTTTCTAATGACTAATTAGGCTTATTAATTCAATGTATTGAGTAGTCAAATAATCATTTAGTGGATGAATGGCCTTGAACTTATTATGGTTTTATAACTTGTTAAATATTTAATTTCTATTGATTTTAATTTTTTAAGCTAAAGTGCATGTTGATCTTTGTTACTATTAGAGTTATTTCTTTATCTAGGGGCAAAGATAAAATGATTGTTTTTTATTTCAAGTTTCAAAATTATTTTTATCAGTCATTTGTTTCCTAGCTAGATTTTTCTTTGTTGGTTCTTGGTCATTGCTATCTCAGAACCATTCCATTAATTCTCAAAATACATCTAATCAAATGGCTAATGTAGATAGTGAAGGAAGAGGAAGGTCTCTATATTGTTGCAAATATTATGAATTTGAGGTATACTTTGATTGTTATTCAGGCATTTGATGCTGAATTTGGCTCATTCATAATATTTCTCCATCAGAACTATTCCACTTTTTGCTATGTCATATTTTAGATTCATAAAGATGGATACAGTTTCTAGCTCAAGTGATTTATCTTTAATACACATGCTATTAGTCCAATGGAAATTCAATTGAAGGAAGAAAAATAAGCTAGAATTCCTTGTGCCATGGTGGGATCTATAGCTTAGACTCTCAGTTAATCAATTTTTTTTTATTTTCCTATCAAAAAATTTAGATTTCAGGTAGAGAATATGTAATCTCAAACATAAATTTGAGTGTTATAAAAAATAGTTGTGGAAAGAGTAACTTCAACAATTAGAACCATTTGTAGCTTTCTTCATTCATTCTAGGTAATATAGTTGATGAGGATATAACCTCTTTTTGTGGTTAATGAGGGGATGCATATGCATGTTATTTATTGTGATAGGTAGAGAGCATTTTCTTTGCTCTTTTTTGTAGTGGAAAACGAACCATTTACTGAACTTCTAGTGCCAAATTTTCATTCCTAGCCTCAGCATGTTTGTGAGAAGAAGATTCAAATTGATCTTGCTCCAGCTGCTATAGTTAGGATACAAAAACAAAAAAATGATACCTTGAACCCTGAAAATGGTCTATCTATATATCCTCTTTGGCCCATAGGTAACTGGCCCACTAGAATAGATCCAATTGGATTTCCTGTTACATTAACTGCAACCAACGATAGAGTAGCAATGATTAAACTAGTAATTGCAACACCATCCTAAGAAACACAATAAACATATTCAAAGGTTAATTCATTTAATATTCTCACAAAGATTCAGGCTTTTATTATAATGATTGGTTGATGTATCAAAAATAATCTCTTAGTCAGAAACTCTTAGAATAAAGTAAAGAACCATTATTTTATTTCTAATCTCATTGTGGCATTCTTTTCTGACTAATCTAATACCTCCATCATTATTGCCACATTGAAATCGGTTCTTTTTCTACTAATCTAACGTCCTTGTGGCTTTGAATATGTTAGGAATTCTCGTCTACTCTCAACAAGTATTTGAAGGATGTATGAATTTGATGTAATCATCTAAATCTCTATCCTTTATATTGATTCTTATACCCTTATGTGTATGCCAACTATATTGATCAACACAAAGGGATCTTACAGATCAATTTGGTAATATGTCAGAGATTCAGCACTCTTTATGTAATATTTAATAATGTTCCTAATTTTTGTCACTTCTATGAATAGTATTGTTCTAGCTATGGTTGATAGAATACCTCCTTTAGTTGGTGGTCGTTTGATCTCCAATAGTAAATATTCTTCTGAATATAATTTCTAGATATATTCAAATGTCTATAATCTAATCCTATACAAGTTTTTTGCCTTATCTTCTTCTCTATCTTTGTCAATAGTTGACTTTGATTGCTATTGATTTATTTTCTTTTAATTTTTTCATGATTTCTCCTCTTGTCTAAACATATCTTAGAATCTGTGACCTTTTCTGTACTTCTTCCTTGTGTAAATATTCAATAGTTAAAGTCAAATGGCTAATTGTTCAAATACACAGATCTAATGAATAAAAGGGGACCGAAGTCTAATCTCATACCCTCTCCAAAATGAGATTGAGAAGCTTTATATCTAATCAATATGGAATGATGAATCATGTTCCGCATTGATAAGTAGGAGATATTTTCCACAGCAAGTCAAATTGTGATATTGCTATCATGATTTAACTCATGAAGCATAGGTCAATGAGTTTGACTAAAAAAAATTACACACTTAAATTTTGATTGTGATATCACAATGTCCCATATTACTAATATCATGGCTACTTAGATTCTTAACAAATATTTCCTAAGGGTAATCATATTAATTGAAACTATTTGGTTATTGTGTGTATCAATGTCTCGGTGTGCATTTGTAGTGGTAATCTTACTAGGTAGCAATTTGTATGATGCCTGTTGGTGGAATTATCATGTGGTAATGATTATTCAAAGGGATATCTGTTATATTATTAATTATGTGTCTCACTAGGAAATTTATAAGAAGATGTCTAATGCAGATGACTATTTCAACATTGGTATATTGCATCCAGCTAGAAGCCATGTCAGAAATACAATGTGAACCCTTATTTCAATGTTCATGTCCCATTATCTCAGAATCATTTTTGTCAGTCTTTTCTCTTTATGTGATTTTGCCTAGCAAATTCCTATTATGCTTGTTTTATGGCAATATTATCCTTCTTGGAATATTCATGTGTAGGTTTGTGAAGGCTTCCCCAAATTATATTTGAGAGCAAAAGAAAAATTTGCCAAGGCTAAAAAAAGTGGTCAACCAAAGCCACTTTTTATTCATCCTTCTACACAGTGGTATGCATATGAGGAGAAGCTAGAAGGCATAGGTTCTAATTTGATTCATGTACCATTTATTTCTAGGAGACAAATGAAATCAGTATTAAAAGGAGTAGAAAGAGACCAATTTGCTGTTTGGAATGTTTTTTTTTCTATGCACTCATCTAAAGAGGAACTTGAGGAAGCATTAACGGTTCTGAATCCCAAAGAAGTCATTTGAACCACTTCCAATTGCAAAGCGACTGAACTACAGTATGTTAGTAAGAAAATAGGAAATACTCAAAAATGGTCCCAAAATGATTTAGGTTTGTAGTCCAGAACTACAAATACATTCTGTCAAGCTGGTTCAATATTAGGAATCAAACAAGATAGGGTTAATGATGTAATTGCATTTCATGTTTCAAATCAACTAAAATTTATTTTAGAATGAGAGAGAAACTCAGATTAGAGAGTAGCTTTAGAAGAGAAGCATTCTCTCACACACATGCACTTTCTTTCACCACTTAAACCCATTCCTCTTTTTGGGATAACAAGATACAATCTTCTGCCATTTCCACCTATGCCTTTTAGTGATAAGGAGGATATTTTTAGCTCTTCAAAGTTCAAGACTTCAATAAATGATGCAAGACCTCTATCACCTTCTCATTTGCCACAAGATATTAAGCATTTTATGAATGGTGGAAAGAAAACATCTCTATTTATAGATTCAGTAAGGGCTAGAAAGCTTGATGATGAATCCAAAAGCTACATAGATCATGCAGAGGACTGCACACAGCCATCTGGAAGGATAGCTTTGCATATCAATGAGGAAGTGAAGAAGCCACATGTATTAAGTGGCCATTTAGAAGAAAGTGAACATGCACTTGACTATACTAACCATCCAAGTCGTAAAAAATATGGTGCAAGTGACAGTGAACAAGTAGGCTGCATGTAAATTTACATGATGGAAGAGAGCTTCTTGAGTTTTGATAGCCATTGCAAGCATCCCAGGTCACTTCATGAAAATGTTAGAAAAATGTATAGATAATTACATGTACCAATTCCTCAGCCCCTTTTTTCATTATTGGACCTTGCAAATATCACCAAGCGACCTAAAATTTGAAACTTTCAAAGTTAATCAGATGAAAAGAAATCACTATGGCTTCTCATTCAAACTCCTTTCTTGTTCATTTGCTAGATACAAATTGGAGTCTAGATTAAGATAGTAGCATTTCATTCTATTATTCATTATTATAATGATTTTTTAAATTACCTCATTCTATGTACTATGATAATTATATTTTCTTATCAAGAATGCTATGACACTCAATTGCTTCAGCTCAGTGGGGCTGGCTGTATACTAGTTGAAACATTTAGTTGTACTCCAATGTAGTCCAGTATAAAATTTAGTCAAATATTCATTGTTCAAAAGCTATTATTATTCTATGTAATATCATATTTTTTTGAATTCAAGTGCATTTAATATCGACTTAGTCTTCATGCTTATTAGCCACAAATAATATTAGAAATAAATTGTGTAAAATCTAGCAACATGGAGTTCTTGACATTTGCTACAATGAATGTTTAAAAGAGAGCAATTCTTATGCAATAGCTAAATGGTTATATCTTCCAGATCAACATGGTTATATCTTCCAGATCAATAATACCTAAACATTAGTAATGCATTTAAGCACCATACTTGAAAAGGGTTGTTCATTTGTCTTATCAAAAGAAGTTTCCTTGAATCTAAGAAAAGGATTTGATAAACGTTTCTTTTGCATATGGTACCCATGTGGTGATACATAACATAATTAATTGTACTTGGCACAAATACAAATGTCGGTTTCACTGCCATTTTTGTGAATAGTATATTTGTTGCACTCGCAATTAATGTCCCTTACTAATTTTTTTCATCCTAATTGTATAAACTAAGTCTTTTCTTGTGAACCATATTGAATTAAAGGATGTTTTTCCTTGAACAAGGTTGTTATGATTTTAGTAGATGTATAAACAATCAATGTTGGAGCTCTATTTCTCATGATAGATTTTAAGTTTTTTATCACTTCGTGTATAAATCTTTCAGGCTCTGAAGAAATTTTTGGATGGAGGTGCCATATTAATGTTAGATCTAAAAATAAACAAAAACCCTATTGCAAACTTGGTGATAGAGAAAGTGCTATTAAGGAGTGGTTAAAAGGCTTAGCAGTGATTTGATTTTGATCAATCAGGTACACTTCATGTGTCCAGACTTTGTCTACTCAGAATTTAGCTCTTGTTTATGGACTATTATTATTATGAGCTTTATAAGTTTATATAGTTCATTTCTCTATTAAAATTTGCTATTACATTTTGGTTTTCTTTTTGTTGTACATAATCCAAATTAAACCCATTTATTTCTTATTATAGGATCACATCAGCCTTATTCTTGAAAAAATAAGAGGAAGCCTCATGTTATAAGAGTAGAACCACAAGAGCCATAGGAGAATGTTGAAGATAGTCACGATGTGCCTATTAGCATCATGACTATATTTGGCATTCACCCATGGCTCATAAGGGAGATCAGCTAGCGAAGATCCTCTGTTAGCTTTTAATACACTTCATAGATGAGATTGCATTATATGAGATTCATTACTACACTTGAGAATGGGCTCATCTTCAATCTTCAGAAGATTGAAGATGAGCCCATTTTAAGTGTAGTAATGAATCTGAAAGCTCCTTTAGCCTAAGCATATGATGCCTTTTGGATGATCTTTTTGAAGCTGAATCAACATTGTATCCTTTAGGTGTTTGATTCTTCATCTTTCTTCTTTATTATTCTATGGAATGATTCTTATGGTTTAAGTTTTTTTGCATCAATTTGTAATTTTAGTCAGAAATCTCTATATATCCTTTCTTTCCAAATAGGGTTGCTTAGTTTTTATGTAACTGTCTTTGCTTTTGCAGCTTGGACTTGAATTTACCACCAATGTTCTTTATACTCAGCCAACAATATATTTGTAACATGTATAGTGCATTGTAATGGTATTTTTCATACAATGTTGATGTTTACTCAAGAAGACTATTTTTATTTAGTTTTATTTGCCAAGTTTCCTTTTCAGTTTGATTTTGAGCTGGTGATGCTTAAGACTCAAATGCCTACAAATGCTTCATGCAGTGTCCAATCTCAAGCCTTGATCACTAGGCAAGCTCCTAGCTCTTATTACAGTTTTCTTACTGCAATGTCACATCCAGTTTGCATGTGAATCTACTGACCTAAAGGATCCTTAACCAAAAACAATAGTAGTCTCCTCTGCCCAAGATAATACAACTTTGTTTGGATTTAAATAAGAAAATTGTAGTAGCATTATCAGTGAGGATTTGTGTCTACTCAGAAACTTCTTATCTAAGAAAGCCTTCCTAAGGGTTGTGAGCTTGTGTACTTCTCCTTTACATCAAAGGTTCAATGCGAGCATGTTGCTAAGACCCTACCCAAGGTTAAAAATGCAAAGTGAACTAGTTTTTGATGCTTCTCACTAGCAATAAAGCATGTTTTATTAGCCCATTATCTAGCTGGTTCACCTTTATTTCAAATTTAATGCAGGGATGAGGAGCTTCATGGTTAGGGCCTTGCATTGAATGATGAATTAGATCATGTGCTAGGGAAACATGACTCCATTACTACAAGGCCTCCTATTACGTGAAAAAGAACAAAAGAGAGTAAACTAGAATAAATTTGGTAACTTTCCACATTTCAAATGTGCATTATACCTTTGAACTATTGCATAGAGAGAGAGGGGGGCAGGCTATTGTAGAATTATTGCATAGCCAAGGAGACAAAAAAGGAGCCTTCTTGTCTCCCCTACCCCCACATGTGAGAGAGAACACTATTGCATAGAAATGTAGGCAATAGAGCAAGAACATGCACTAGAGTTTTCCCTAAACTAGGTGTTCCCAAAGGTAAATAACTGAGGTTGTCCATGGTTACAAGAAAAGAGAGAATAAGTGCACATGATATAAAAGTAGCAACTCATGTTGAAGTAAACCATTAAAGATAATTCTTAGAATAGACAATAAAGTATAAATAGGAGTAATAGTAGTAGATACCTTATAATGGAGTACCAATTTGACAAAGAGCTTCCATGGAAGGCAAATACAGATCCTTTAGTTTTCCTACACTCTACAAGCTTGAGTTCACTCTTTGAGTTATATAAAATTTTGAATTGGTAGAGAGATCTAGGAAACTGAAACTTGTAATCCTTTTGGAGTAGACAAAGCGACAATCTATTTATAAACAACACATATCTTAGGATTTTATATGGAAGCAATATTTTTTCTACATAATCTTCTTGAGATAAGTCATTTTGATTGACACTGTTAGTGATATAATCCTTTTGTAGCCATGAAATTCCAAGCTTTACAACTAATTTGATTTCATCTATACTATTTGTTGGGTCTGCTCAAGTCAGAAGAAAGACTGGTGCTTCATATGTGAGCTTGAGTTTCTTGTCTTAAGGGTGAGAGGAGGAGATGGTGCCTTATCACCAATTAGAATACAATAAAAATGTAAGCATGGGTTTACAATAAAAATTGACTTGATGAGTGAACTCAAAGTCAACTTGGCGAGCATACTTGAACAATCAACTTGGTGACATGACTTGGTGGGGTGACTTGGTGAGCCCACCTGGTGAGCGTACTTGAATAGTTAACTTGGTGAGTTGACCAAGTGAGCTGACATGGTGAGTGGGCTTAGAGAAGCAACTCAGTGGGACAACTTGACAAGCACACATAACAAGCCAACTTGCTGAGGCAAGGTGGTAAAACCACTAGGTGAGTTGACTTGGTGAGCTAACTTAAAGAGTTGACTCATTGAGGTGACTAGGTGGGGGTGACTTGGTGAGCTGACCTAGGGGGTGGACTTGGTGAGTGAACATAAAGAGTCAACTTGATGAGTGTACTCTAATTATTGAGTTGGTGAGCTGGCTAAGGGAGTCAGCCTGGCGAGCTAACATGGTGAGTCAACTTAAAGTGGCAAATTGGTGGGGCAAGTGGGGGTGACTTGGTGAGCTGACCTAGAGAGTTGGCCTAGGGGGTGGACTTGGTGAGTGAACTTAGAGAGTCAACTTGGTGAGTGTACTTCAATTTTCAAGTTAGCTAGCTGACTAGGGGAGTCAGCTTGATGATCTAACATGGTGATTGGGCTTAAAGTGGCAACTTGGTGGGGCAAGTTGGTGAGCCGACTTAGCGAGGCCACTTAGAGATGTGACATGGCAATCTAACTTGGTGAGCAAGCTTGATGAGTAGACCTAAAGACTAACCTTGATGAGGCACTTTGGTGGGGTGACTTGATGACTGAACTCAAAGAGTCAACTTGGTGAGCATACTTCAATAGTTGACTTGGTGGGGCAAGTTGGCAAGCTGACTTAGTGAGTCCACTTGGTGAGGTGAGATGGTGAGTTGACTTGGTGTGGTGACTTGGTGAGCTAACTTGGTGAGAAAACTTAAAGACTGACCTTGATGAGGTGCTTTGGTGTGGTGACTTGATGAGAAAACTTAAAGAGTCAACTTTGTGAGTGTACTGGAACAGTCAACTTAGTGACATGACTTGGTGGGCTGGCTTGGTGATCTGACCTAGTGTGCATAATTGAATAGTAGAGTTGGTGAGCTAACTAAAAGAGTCAACTCATTGAGGTAACTAGGTGAGAGTGACTTGGCGAGCTGACCTGGAGAGCTGACCTAGGGGATGGGCTTGGTGAGCAAACTTAAAGAGTTGACTTGGTGAGAAAACTTAAAGAGTCAATGTAGATTGAAATCTAGCAAAATTTTGATGGATTCCTATAGCTTATCCCAAAGCTCTCATTCAATAGTTATGAGATGATCAATCAAGAGGAAATAGTTGAGAGCTTAGAGTGAAACAATTTTCAGATGATCATATGAAATGAAATGGGCATGTGAGTATAATTAAAGAAACTAGAAAGACATTATGTATAGATGAAAGCATGAAATGGATGGTTTTGGAGCACTTAGCATAGACACTCAACATTTAGTACATATCATCATTCAAGATCAAATGGGTGTATGGGATTATATGCATAGTGAATAATAAAGGAGGAAATTGAACCCTCCCTAAGGCTCATAGTTGTTGAGGTCCACTTCAACAATGGCCCTTCCCGTGGAATTGCCATCTAAAACCTTTCTCATGAGATAATGTGTTATGAGCTCTTCATCAGTGGGATGGAACATGAATCAAGGAGGCAGTCGTGCATGATATGGGTGATGCACAACTACCTCCTAGATTCAAGTTCCATCCCACTGATGAAGAGCTCATAACACATTATCTCATTAGAAAGGTTTTAGATGGCAATTTCAAAGGAAGGGCCATTGCTGAAGTGGACCTCAATAACTATGAGCCTCAAAAAAAATTTAATGCCTCATAGTTTTCTACCAAACATTGGTCAAAATTTCGACCAATGCCTCACAGTTTTCTACCAAGCATTGGTCAAAATTTTGACCAATGCTAGCAATTTTCTACCAAGCATTGGTCAAAATTTTGACCAATGCCTCGTAGTTTTCTACCAAGCATTGATCAAAATTTTGACCAATGCCCAATAGTTTTCTACCAAGCATTGGTCAAAATTTTGACCAATGCTTGGCAGAAAATGTGTTGGCAATTTGAAAATTTTTTGACCAATGTATTGGTCAAAATTTTGACCAACCAGTAGGTTGGTCAAATTTTTGACTAGAAAATTTTTGACCAATGTGTTGGTCAAATTTGGTCAAAGAGATAAAAAAGAGATGTAAAACTTTGCTAGAAGTTACAATCTTCTAGTGTGCTTGTCATGCAAACCCTGGCCAAAATTGTAAGAATGTACTTTACTTTTCTTCTGCAGGGTCATAAATTTTATCGTTGACATTCATGCCTCTGCTAGAAACCTCTAATCTCACACACTGGAGTTCCTTCAGTTTCAATGCAGCCAAACCCTCAAAAGTAATAAAGTTTATATATGTTTCCAGAAAGATGGTGCTAGCGAAAGAAATTTAGGTCAATTGGAAGGTTGCTATTGCTTGTGAGTAAAAAATAGTCTTTCCAATCTCTGATCTACATGCCACTAGAATAGCTACAATAATCGAGTACGATATTATGAGGCAATAATAACAACAATAGTGGTTGACCTCTTTCTCCTTATGGCAGTTAAACATAGTTCAATCCAACGCTCCCTAATTTTTCTAAGAAGACGATGACAATTGAAAGCATCTAATGCATTAATATATTTTTTTAGCATTATTAAACTCTCACGGTGAAGGCAAATTGGAAACCACAAACACTAAAGGGAGGTTTAGGCACAACTGTGATAGGTGAATAAGGAAACATACAAAGGAATATCACAATTAATCTGGACCTTTAAGGAGAGAAAATCCTATTCATTCACCCTTCCAATCAAAAAATGGTAGAGGAAGTCACAACCAAAATAAAATCTAGTGCCCTGAAACAGTTGCAATTGTCTCAAGATAGTCATCTTTGATTGAACTCTAGTTTTAGAAACTTTACTCTGTCCTTTTATAAGGTCCTTAGGGCAGCGACGATTCGTTTCCCACTGATCTTAGAACAAAGTACACATAAATGGGGAACTATCTACCAACATTTGCAAGCAATGATTACTAAGGGGACCCATGTCTTCATAATTTCATTCAAATGTTATAACTCCCTTCTGAAGATCTACAATCTCATCGCTTTCCCAAATGTCCACTATCTTCCTTCAAGCATTGCATGCTGAAACAAAATCAGTTCCCTACTTTCCTCCCCATGCAAGGACTATGCATCATTATGTGAACTCTCTTTTTAAAATAACCTTCCACTATCATCCCTATTTTATATAGCACATTCAACAAAAATTAAAAACATTGTTCAATAAAACATGTCTATGTAAACTTTTTTTGGGGGGGTTTATATGTAGAATTTAAATATGATAATATTCATATTAAAATATTTAATATCTTATTACATTATAAAACAAGGAAGAAAATAATAAATATTAAAACAAAATAAATTAATTGAATGAGGTGTTTTTTCAAAAGAAGTTTGATTGGATGCATCAACATGAATTTATTTATCTATATGAGCATATCTTGTATTTGTTTGTGTATACAACGGAAGAGAGAAAAGGATGTTAATTGACTTATTTTAGTTTCAATATTGAAATTACTTGTTATTATCAAATGTTACATTGTATTTTATATTAATTTCATGCAAGAAGTCTTATTCAAGTGAAATAAGAAATTTAATGCTTTTACTATGCTTATTAAATATTGTAGATGTAATACTTGACATATAGTTTTAACTTGTTCAAGATTCAATTAAATTGTTTGCAAGTGTATCTATGCATTCCACTATAAAGTTATATTATTAAGGATATCTTGTATTTAAGAGAAAACACAATAATAGATAGATTACTAGATGAATCATTCATTCCATTAAAACGTTCCTACATTAATAACTTAATCTTGAAATAAAAATTTGTTTATTTCTAATGAAGAAACAACTCTCTCTAACTATTAAAGCATTTGTTAGGAGTCATTCTCCTAGCTAAGAAAGAAATTATAATTTATTTTTATTATTATTTTTCTTATTACAATCTATAAACTTATACATAATCATCATACTCAAATTGACCACACAAAGTGTGGCATAAATGTTGAATGTCATAAGAGTTATGCATAAAGCATTAGTCAATAAAAGAAGAGCCAAAACTGAAAAAAAAAATTAAAAATAAAAATTATACACTATATCTCAAAACTGAAAAAATGCATGAATAAAAATGTATTACACAAATTTTCATCAATATCAATATTCCAAATCCTTAAAAATGTGAATTTCAAGGTGTAAAGCCAAATCCCACAACCTTTTTGAGAAGTTATGAAGTTGTCACCAGCCTCATGCCTACACATTAAACAAAGTATTTTCATTTGAAGCTAAATCAAGATTTTGGGCATGAAATTTTCTACCATATCATGAACCATTGCATTTAATGAATAGGTAGGCTAAGACCATTACATGAACCATGAAAATTAATGAAGACGAACATGGTGCCAAAGAAATTCCTTCACAAAATCCTAAAATATAAAACTCAGCTTTGAATTTTCAAATATAATAACCTAGAAATGATTTTTTTTCTCACATACTTCTTTCATTTTTAAAATTTATGTGAAAAAAGTCAAAAAACTTAAAAGAAAGTAAAAATTAAAAAAATCTAAAATCACATACAAAGAAAAAGGAAGATTTCAAATTGTAGGGTAGGGAGATGGAGAACCCCACCAGGTGCAATCCTTAAAATTAACACAGATGGCTCCTCCCATGGGATCCCTGGACAGGCTGGTGTGGGGTGGATTGGGAGAGACACGAATGGAAATGTTATTTTCATGTTCTCTATTCATAAAGGAGTGCATTCCAATAATGTGATGGAGGCCTTGGCTATTAAAGTGGCTATGGAGTGAGCTTGCTCTCTTGGATGGAGAAAAATGGTGTGTGAATCAGATTCTTAGATTGTTGTGGATATGATAAATAACCAAAGTGTGGATAACTCTAACTGGCAAATTGCCTCTATTGTTAGAGATTCTTCACTTGAGCATCTTTTTGGATTGGATCTCCTTTTTTCATATTCCTAGGGAATGGAATGGAGTGGCTGATATCTTGGCAAAATGGGTCAAAATTTTGACCAATAAAGGTCAAAAAATGAGCCCAAATGTACTAGTGACTAGATGGTTATCTTACAGTGTGCACTCTTATCTGCTTCAATTCAATTATTTGATTACCCACTTCTCTTAAGTAATAGATGCTCTTACATTTTGGTTCTACAATATCTCATTAGTCTCATTTAAAGTGGATCACAAGTAGTTTAGTAGAATTGGTCTATTGTAGTTATGTTTGTGGATATTATGCAAGTTTGTGGTTCATATCCTTGTAAGTCTAGCCCTTGAACAAGCTACACCACTATTATGTGCAAGAGATGTGGACAAAAATAAAATTTGACAAAAATTCTATCCTTTATTTTAAATATATAACAAAAACACTCCTTTCAATATGCTTTGGAAAATTCTCATACCTTCTTCAAAAGCTCCCAATTTGGCATAAGTATGGAGGTTGCACCTACCAATAAAATTTTCTTCAACATTTCAAAGAGCCTTTTTAATTAATCCATCTTGTGGATATCTTGCCATGGAATTCCACAAGGCATTATGTCAACCAATTAACCTATTACTGCTCCACATATTTTCCATGTGTGTCTACAAAATCATTTCTAAAAATAATTATCTTTCCTAACAGAAACCTATCTTTTCATTCCAAATCTTCCAATTAGCAACAGAGAGGGAGGACACTTGAAAAGGTTGTGGAATACCTACAATTTAAAAAGCCAAAGAAATTTTGACTTAATGTGCAAGATTCAAATCGTGTGAGTGTGTGTCTATTTTTCTAATAAAATAAACATTAAAGAAAAAAAAATTGATAACTAGGAAAAGTTTTTCCGCAGCAAGTCAAATTGTAATATTTCTATCATGATTTAACTATGTAGTTATTGAGTCAAACTCATTGAATTAGGTTTCATGAGTAGTGATTCACAAGAACCCATCTTTGAGAAAAAAAAATGGAGCACTTTGCACTCATTGGAGATGGGTTCACCTCTATGAGCATCATCTAGATCTAATGGGTGCTAAGTTTTCAAAAACTACATAGTTAAATCCTAATAGAAATATCACAATTTGACTTGCTATGGAAAAATATCTCCTACTTATCAATTGATGAGCTTATGGGGATTTCTAATGAATGGTTCATAAGGTGCAATAATTGGTGAAGGTTTTCCAAATGAGATTGCAAGTAGAGTGGGTTTAACAATGGAAGAAACTTTGTAGTTAAGAATGCTTAAGGTGGAGTAGTACTGGGATGGCCCCAATTTTAAATTTAGTAAACCATTATTTTATTGTGTTGATCTATCATAAAGACTTGGTCTTCAACTTTATTGTTGACTTGCTTTCCCAAAGACAATGGAACCTTTGTGATTTTCGTTTGATAATAATGTGGATTTAAATCTTTGTATAGATACCTTGAGCATTCAATACATATATGTTTAATTCCATTGTGGCCTCTAGTGTTAGATTTATAAATCACTAGCAAGTACCTATTTATAAATTTGATTTTGTAAAGAATGTGGAAGCCCTTCATATCATGACAGTTTAATAACTTCTATCCATAGTATCATATCTTTAAAGATGATGATATTTGATCATTAGATTTCTCGGGACCGAATGCAACTCATCATTTTAATATATATTGTGATTTTGAAGATGAGACACCATAGGCATGTAGTCACCATCGCTAATTGTCTCTATAGTTCAATTTTTGACATTCAACATTGTATTTTTCTTCTTATTCATTGTCTTAACAAGATGTTATTTCAACCTAATTCATTCAAACTAAAGGAGCATCATATGGTCAACATTGTCTTTCACAATTTCTTAAGAAGTTTTAGTATCATTTCTATCTACTATAGAATCTTCATGCAGAGTGATTAAATTTAGACATTTAGTTTTGATTATTTCACTCCATGTTCCATACATTGCTAACTGTCATCATATCACATAAAGTTTTTTATTTAATCAAACATAATGATAGTTTAATCTTTTCAATGTTCTTCTTCATACCATCTTTTTACTTTGGTTTTTATGATGAATTGAATTCAATGGAGATAACATATACTCTCTAATTTTCTAATTTTTGGTATGCTCTCATATATACTCTTCTTTGTTCATTACCAAATTGCAGTCTTGCTCATATATACTTTAAAAAGTCTCATTATTGTATATGTAGACTTGCTTTTAATCTACACATATGGCTACACCAGTGACAAAATCACAACCCATTGACCTCCTGTTCATCTGCTATATATTAATTTCCAATTAATGCAAAGGTACATCATACTAGAGTGATAGTGTCATCAAACAAAAAACCAACTTTATCAATGACCACCTACTTTAGCTATGCATCATCCTCTTTTTTTCCCAGGGTCCCCTAATTCTTGGCTATGGATTCTTAGAGTTCCCTTCCTGATTCTTCTTGTCTCATGCTTTTAGATCGTCCTAATGTGGGCTACTCATTTTATCATAGTGTAATTTGATTTACTACGAGCATGGGTTGGCCTTTTGGCAATGTCCTTGACATCTGTAGGGTTGTCCTTAATCCACTCTTCACCTAAGTCTGGGAGAGTTTGAACCTCTTCCTCTTCATTATTGTTGTTGTCCATCCCAAGACCTTCCTATTCCTTACACATTTCAGTTCATTGTTTACTAGGTGAGGGATATTGTATGTCAATCTCTATAATAATTCCACATTCCTATTGATACCCCCAAATGCTCCTTCAATTCATCTAGCTCACTTTTACAATAAGAGGAAACCTTGTCATCTTCTGCCCCTAGGTGATATAGTAGTATTGTGGGATAGGTATCTTGTTTTCCCTATCAACATTGTCCAAGACTATCAATTTTGCCAAGGTAGTTGTGCTTGAATTGCTTCTTACATAATTGCCTTCACCTTTGACACTCCTCATGTTAGGGAAAAGGCCAAAAATATTACAAGGATGCCTGTATTGACCCTATATTTATGACAAGACCACATAATTAATATTAAATATGTAAGGGAAAAGATAAAGAACATTGCAAGGATGTCTATGTTGAGCATATATTTGTGGTAAGACCAAAGAATTAACACTAAATATTAAGTGTTGTTTTTTCATTGGTGACTTCTAGAAGGTTCCTCGAGCCAGTTGCTAGAATGTAGATTTTACAATCTAGTGATTTTAACAAATGAATCATACATAAATTAGTCAATTTTCCTATTGAATAGTTGGGTACTTAAAATCTTATTGTTATTTCATTTTGACATCCTATATTGTAATATTTCTTCTCTTTCAAGCAATAAAATCATTAAATGTTTTTACATTTAAACTTTATGGAGAAGACATCTTAATAATGCAAGTGATAACAAGTTTTCTTTGATGTCATGATGATTGCTTCTTTAGTTGTGAAACTTTCTTGATGGTTGATTTCTCTTCTACTTGAAGGTATTTTATTGAATTATTTTAATCCTTATAGAAGAGTATACTCTAAGTTGGTTTCTCCCATTGGTTGGTATTGATGGGCATTTTTGGATATCCAAGTATAATGAAGCTCTATTTTGAAAGATCTCGACAATAAAAACATTCTTTCTGGTAGTGTCAACATTTTAATTTAAAAAAATTTGAGTAGATCTATTTTTTCAAAAACCTAAAAATAAAAATATGCAACCCACATTTTAGGAAAACTCATCAAAATCTGTTAACTATAACTCAAGACAAGTCATCAAATATGTAATCTACAACTCAGGGAAAATTCTTAAAATATGTAAGTTGCAACTTAGGGTAATTTGTGGCCTATTAATGTAAACTGTAAAAATTAGTTATAGTATTTTTCATGTTCATTTTTTTTTTTCCTTGCATGACATGAAATGTTTTGTGTCTAATTAGTTTGGTTTTTTATGCAATGTAATAGGTTGTTAACATCAGCATATGAGCTATTTTATGTTCTTGTTTTAACTGGTTTGTTACATTATTTTATATGTCTAATTAATTAATTCATCATATAGTTGTATGAAATTTGACATCTAATTTCTTTGAAATAGAAATAAAGCTAGCATGTATTATTACAAAAATCTCATTTCTTTGCAGCACTTGACTTTTGTATGTGGAGATGATCATTGTTGCAATTGATTCTTCTACTTCATAGTTAACTTGGAAACATCTTTTGTGATTTTTACTATTTTTTTTATTGTTTATGTTTAGGCATCCAAGGGAAAATGATAGATTACTAGTTAACTTGATTAAATTGGCTCATTCGATCATATGAAAATGGGATAAATTGAATACTTGTAAATGAAATGGTAGTGGACATTCTCTTAACTTATTATATTATTTGAATGTAGTTTTTTTCTACAAAGGACTTTATGTAAATGCATTAAACATTTTCTTTTCCTCTTTATTTTATAGGGGCTTGGAAAAACCTTGCAAACAATCTCCTTACTTGGATATTTACACAAATTTTGAGGAATATTAGGCCCACACATGGTTGTGGCACCCAAACCAACCCTTGGTAATTAGAAGAATGAGATTTTATGATTCTATCCAACTTCATGGGCAATGAAGCTTCTTGGAAGCCAAGAAGAAAGGGTTTATATATACTGATCAATATAATTGCCCAATTTTAACCTATTTCCTTTTTAAAGGATTGTTAATCAATTGCTGATGATTTTTGGTCTTCTTAAATTATGTAGGGAAACATCCAGGACAATATGTTGGTACTAGGGAAATTTGATGCGTGTGTCACTAGTTTTGAGATGATAATTAAATAAAAAAACAACACTTCAATGATTTAGTTGGTGATACAAGATTATTAATGAGGCACATCAAATTAAGAATGAAAATTCACTTCTTGCAAAAACAATGAGAATCTATAGCACCAATTACAAGCTTCTTATAACTGGGACACCTCTTCAAGTATAATGCATCTCAAATCTTTCCAAGGCTTATATTATGTTCCTATGACATTTTATGTTGACATATAACTTGACTCTATGGACATTGGTCCAATAAGAATGAGTCTTATAGCTAGTATGAGCAGCCTTGTTATGTGTTAACTATTATTTAAATGGTTTATTTGCTTGTGCTTGCAAAACCATATCCATGAATTTTGGTCATTATTGAATTTCTTACTCCCAAAAATTTTTAGCTCTACTGAGACTTTTGATGAACGGTTCCAAACATCTGGTGAAAATGATGAACAAGAATTTGTCCAATAGCTTCACAAGGTACAATAGTCAAATTTCTTTTGTTATCTACTCTTTTGGCAATTTTTATGCATTAAACATAGGTCTCCTTACTAATATTTGTTTCACTTGAAGGTTCTTCAACTGTTTCTATTGTGGAGGCTTAGATTTGATGTTGAGAAGGGTTTTCCCCCTAAAAAGGAAACAATATTGAAAGTAGGTATGTCAAAATTGCAAAAATATTTTTATTGAGCCCTTCTTCAAAAGGACTTGGAGATTGTCAATGTTGGAGGAGAGCATAAGTGCCTACTAAATATACCTATGCAACTGAGAAAATGTTGTAACCATCCATATCTTTTCCAAGGTGCTGAACATGGACCACCTTATACCACTAGTTTCTCCCTTCTAAAGGAGAGACATACGAGTTGGTAGGAAAGAGATCCATAAACTTAACTCCTACTTAAGTATAATAAATCAAACCTAGAAAGAGCATCCTTAGTGGTGTTGATGGTCATGACTTTAGTTTTATCTAGGTTGGTCATGGGTTGGTGAAGATTATGAAACTCAAAAAGTGCACCAAATTGTCTCTGTAAACTATCAACAAAATTAGATGGGAGGAATACATTATCCACATAGAGTAAATAACAATCACAAAATGATAAAGAATACAACCATCATCTATAGGGGTACCTTGTCTAAGAAAATTCTCATAATCATCAATATAGATACCAAAGAGTGTTGGTGGGAGAGGGAAACCCTACTTAAATTCAATTTATTCTAGACAAACTCAAAGAGGTAATAATGATGAAGGAAAAACCAAATAACTTCCTTTATAGAGCTGAACGTTGGTGGTAATAAAAATATCCAAAAAAACCTACATTTCGTAGTTGCTGAGACAAAAGATATCATGGGATTAAGTAAATGGATTTCTTCAATTCCACAAAGAAATATGAGACTTTATAGGATCAATGGGACTTCTCAATGAAATCAAACCTAACAATGTAAGATATTGGCTTTACTGGATAGATCTAATTATTTGTACACAATTACCAAAAGATGTGTTGAAATGCATTGAATAAAATACCTAATTCCTCAAGAAAGAGATATGTTTCCTCTCCAAGAAGAGGATTCAAATTCTTGGGAAATCACATGATTATAATTGGATTAAGATCTATTAGCCTTTAAACTATCAACTTGATTAGATGTTGCCTTGTTGCCCCCATTCAAGAAATAAAAGTCCATAACCTTTTTGGGTACTATATTGAAAATTAAATGAAACAAATAATAATTTATTATCTATTCCTTAAAGGGTGCAAGCTCAATGGAAGAGCACCTACTCTATAGGAAGAAGGATGGTGGTTCAATTCCATCATGATCTATTATGACCAAATCCACTACCAAATATGTGACTAAATATGCTATTGAATATGCTACTAAATATGTGACGACATATACTATTAAATATGCTACTAAATACACTACCAAATATACTATTAAAATACTACTAAATACACTAGCAAATATGTGAGTAAATATACTAAATATGTGATTTAATATGCTACTAAATGTACCACTAAATATGTGACTAAATCGATGATCAAAGTCAAGGATCAAACAAGTGACTAAAATCATTTATTAGTATATTTAGTAGCATTATAAATGATTGGATATTAACTACTTTTAGTCATGTGACTAATTTTAGTCACACATATACAAATTTTAGTGGAAATACTTTCAAGTAACTTACATTAGGTTTGTAGCCATACCGTAGTTCATTAGGAGTTTTCTTTGAGTCTTTCTTCAACTATACTCTATTCAAGGTATGCACTAAAATATTGATTGCTTCCTTCCTATATTTGATTGCAACATTATTTTCTATCATCAAGGTTCTTGCACAATCCATGATGGATCTGTTCCTTCTTTCAACTATACCATTTTATTGTGTTGTACCAGGAGCTGATACTTGTCTCTTAATTCCTTTCTCAATGAAAAATTCATTGAACTCATTGGAAATGGATTCACCATATCTATTTGATCTTAGAAACTTTAGCTTCTTTCTAGTTTCTTTCTCTACTCTTTCCAAATACCACTTAAATATTTGAAATTCTTCAGACTTTTCTTTTGGATACATTACAATCATCATTCTAGAATAATAATCAACAAAATGAATAAAATACTTATCTCCACTATAACTTTCTATTTGAAGAGGTCAACATAAGTCTATATTGACTAGCTCCAAGACTTCTTTAGAATGATAATACTTTCTTTTGAAGCTTATCTTTCCCATTTTGCCAATTTGACAATTCTTGCTTAGACCCATATAGGGTTTTCTTAGACTAGGAATACCTCTTACTCTTTTCTTCTTGCTTATCTTGATTAGATTGTCAAAGTTCACATGACATAAGCTTCTATGCCATAACCATTTTTCTTCTTCTTGAGCAATAAAATATGAACTTTCACTAATATCTAGGTAGAATAGTTTACCTTTTGTTTGATTGCCAGACCCAACCAAATTTGCTTTTCCATCAAGCAGCTTGGCCTTCCCATTCATGAATTCTACCTTGAATCCAATGTTATTCAACCATTCCTCACTTAGTAGATTATGCTTAAGTCCTTCAACCTAGTAGGCATTGTCACATTTAAGTTCATTGGTTAGTAAGATACAACCTTTTCTTTTTATGCAACATGGCTCATTGCTTACAACCTCACACTTCTACTGTCATAATGTTCTAATTTTTCAAATTTTGTTTTGCCACCAGTCATATGATGTGAGTAACCACTATTAATAAGACATATATCATTTTTTCTAACATGAGAGATAAGTTCCATTTTATCTCCCTCATCATTAGATTCATCTTTTACAGTAATATAAACCATTTCATCTTCTTCACTACTATCTAAATTTTTAGCCATAAAGCAAGATTTCTTACCTTTTCCCTTGTAATCTTTGAAGTTCTTGAAATCCTTCTTGCCTTTGTATTTTTTGTTCTTCTTTAATCTTTGTCTTCTTTTTTGGGACACCTTGTAGCTATGTGTCCAACTTCTTTACAAGAGAAGTAGATTAGAGTAATATTGCCTTTATACTTTCATCTGCCTTTGGAATGTTTTCTTGCAAGTAGGACTTGAACAATTTCAAATCACCGTCAAACTTTCTTCCTCTTCTTGACTTTCTGTTTGTTTGGCCTTTTATTTTCCACCTTTCTTCTTGAATGATACTTTGGCTTCAAATGCAGATTCTAGTTTTCTTGAATTAGGAGTATAATTATTATAGTTTTCTAGTTCAAATGTAGTCAATCTTCCAACTAGAGCATCCAAAGTTATTTTATTGTTTGGATCACATCTCATTTCTTGACTAGCAGACACTCTGGTTACATAGATGGGAAGAAGAGTTTTGATTACCTTTCTTACCACTATCACATCTTCAATTTTTCCTCCAAAGGCTTTGATAGCACTGACATTGGCTTTGATCCTCTCAACATATCACTGATACAAAATAAACAATATATTACTAAATAAACTACTAAAAATTGAAGATATGTGACCAATTTTGATCACATGACCTATGGTAGTTTATTGCCAAACATTTATCTCCCAACCAAATTTATGACTAAACTATTTTAATCATTGATTAGGTCATTGATTTAGTCACTTATTGTTGTTACTTGGTAGTTTATATGGCAGTTTATTTGGTAGTTTATTTTGTATTATATTTGGGTAGTGTTTATGGTAGTTGATTTGGTAGTATATTTGGTAACTTTTTGGATATTATATGGTAGTATATTTGGTAGTTTATTTGGTAGTTTATTTTGTAGTATATAGTAGTATATTTAATAATATATTTGGTAGTTTATTTAATCATCAATTTAGTCATATTAGAGCACAATGGAATTGAACCACCATCCTCCTACTTATAAAGTAGGTGCTCTTCCATTGAGCGAGTACCCTTTACAGAATAATGCAAAAAATGACAAAATTGTCTTCCCAACATTAGATCTACCATGATCATGGCCACTATAACATGACATACTCTTCTCAAAGAACACAAATTTTAGTTATTAAGAAAAACAATAATCTAAATCTTTATCAATAAAAATTCAACAATTTTAAATTCTTCTATTCAAGCATTTTAAAATTATATTTCATGTCAATTACACTTCTCTAAACTATTGTAGTGATAGACTCTAATAAAATATAATTTGGAGCACTTTGACCACACATGAGTATTGTTTCTTTTGCTAACTTCTTAGAAAAAGATACAAATGATTATGCAATTTATGTCAAGAAAATAGACCTTTGCATTAAATAAAAATATTGAACCCCATTAAAAAATCAAATATGTTAAAAACTATGAAACACAATCAATTAAAATACTCACTTTTTAACATATGGAGGTGCCAAAGTATCAAATATTTCCTCTCCCTTATGTTCAAGTGGGTGCTAAAAGTGTTCACTACACCGAATGTTGACATTTATTAAACTTTGTCTACAAACAACATAAAACTAGGAATTTGATAAATATATGGCGCATGAAAGGAAAGTAATAAGGAAAACTAACACTACCAGTTTGCTTTCTACTTGGGCACTCAAAGTAGAAGTTGTAGTGGTAACCAGAGCTAATTCCTAGCTAGTGGCCCCATTTGACAAATCTAAAGCACTATTTAAATTTCTATTTGAAACAATGTCTAAAATTTGAAGGAGCTCCAATGTCAAAATACCCTTAACAAAAATACATCAATATGTTTAATATAAACCATACAAACAACTTACTTGTAGCAGGAAAAATATCAAGGGCTAGTGCATTTCTTTCCTCAAGTGCTAAAGGATCAGGGCTAATTTCATCCAAGCCCTATATGCCATACATTAAAAAGGGTTATTTAACAGTTTCTTATGCATTGATCATACCTATAGATAACATAAAACTATTATATGTACTCTCAGTAGGTTATACCATCCTCTTCCTATATAAGTTCTACATTGTAATGAAATTTATTACAATGATAAAATATTCTAGTACCTAATATTTTAGTTCCCAAGATTTGTGAAAAGGTTAGGTGTTTCATGTTGTACATGTGCAGCCTCCTCCTAAATAGGTTTAGATAGAGATTGGGGGGGGGGGGGGGGGGGAGGGGGGGCGTGGGGGTGATGGTGATGGCGATGGTGATATGTCATCCATAGATTTTGGATTTTTCTTGTACTCTACAACTAAAACCTTTGGAATGGATTCAGTATTTTGTTGAAGGAAGCATAACATACAAACAAAAAATTGTTAGGAGTAGTTGAAAATTTGTAATAATGTTCGATAGAAATTTAATCATGTATTTAATTTATCATTTTGAAAGTAAATACTAAATTAAAGTATGACTTAACTATATTTTCAATAAACTATGTATTTTCTTCTACACATGGTCACTACATACTAGCTCCCTACAAGTTGATGAAGCTCTTGGGGCATCTCTAACATACTCTTCCATTGTAGAAATGAATGATGCTGGAGATTGATCAATGATTTGAATGACAACATATCATATAAGTGATGAACCTTGCACCTTGCTTTAGTCTATTATCTTATATGTTGATTAAATCAATAATTTCATCAAAAAAATAAAACAAATAAGAAATAATACATGCCATTATTATCACATCTATTAAAAACTACGAAACCAATCAATTGAAATATTCACCTTTTAAAATATGGAGGTTCTGAAAGATCAAATATTTCCTCTTCCTTATGCTCAAGTTGGTGCTAAAAGTGTTCATTACATCTGATGTTGAGATTTATTGAACTGTAGTCTACAAACAACATAAAAATAGGAATTTGATAAAAACAAGGAACATGGAAAGAAATAATAAGGAAAATTGACATTACCAGTTTTCTTTCTACTTGGACACTCAAACTAGAAGTTGAAGTGGTAACCAGAGATCATTCCCAACTAGTGGCCAAATTTGACAAATCGAAAGCATTGTTTAAATTTCCATTTGAAGTAGTGTCTACAGTTTGAAGGAGCTCCAATGCAAAAATACCCTCAACAAAAATGCATTGATATGTTTAATATGATACCTGTAGTAGGAACAATACCAAGGGATAGTGCATTCCTTTTCTCAAGTGTTGAAGAATCAGGGCTAATGTCATACAAGCCCTATATGTTAGACATTAAAAAGGTTTATTTAACAATTACTTAAGCATTGGTCAGACCTACAGATAACATAAAACCATTATATGCACTCTCACTAGGTTAAAATATATAGTCCAAGTTGCCTTATGGTATATACCATCCTCCTCCAATATAAGTTCTACATTATAATGAAATTTATTACAAGGATAAAAGATTCTAGTGCCTAATATTTTAGTTCCCAAGATTTACCAAAGGTCAGACATTGCATGTTGTATAGGTGCAGCCTCCTCCTTAACAAGTTTAGATAGATATGGGGGGGTTGGTGATGGTGATGGTGATACGTCATCCTTATGTTCTGGCTTTTTCTTGTACTCCCAATGTAGTGCCTACCCTCATTCACATCTTTTCTGGACATTGTTGTTATTATCAGACTTTGATAGACTAGTTTTATGTTGATGGATTAGTGGTATTGTTTTGACACTATCAGACATTATGTTATGGATTCAGTGGTTATATGATGAGATCAATTAGACTTTACATTTCATACATACATGATGATCATTATACTATTTTTGGCTATTGTTGATGATTAGTTGATGGTTATTATCTCATGTGTTTTATTATGGATACTTACCCCATACTTGCATGTGTATGGTGTTCGTGTTTTCTTATTGTATGGCATTTCTGATGTGATTAAGGAAGGGAGTCATAGTCACCTACTTAGTCGGGATCTACACGATGCACCACTTCCTGCCATTATCTGTTTAGCTTAGCATTATATATATATTGTATGTACATGCATGGTTTTGCTGCAGGTACCAGGTACCAGGTATCGACTTCCCTGAATTGCCAGGATGAGCGTACCCTATTATACTTTCTCAATGATAAGAGAAGGGAGATAAATTCTCAAGTCCAAATCCCAAACCCTTAAATCAATTGTCCTAGTGAGGTAGGACAAGTATCTAGATATTTTACCCACCAAATGTGTCAGATGACATGATTCGTGATTTTTAACCCTTTAGACTGATTTTGGGTGATTTTCTCTATGATGGGTTTTCATAATTATTTTGGAGGTCTATGGTGAATTTTCTATTAATTAAGTCTTAATAAATAGATTTAATTAATAAATTAATTATTTGAGAAAATTAATATAAAATATCATGTTATTCGATATTTTGATTATTATTAATTGAATGGGAATTAATTGAGGAAAAAGAATTAAATAAAAGGAAATTAGAAATTAAAATTAATAATAATAATAAAATAATAATAAAGTAATAAATAAATAATAATAATAAAAGTTATAAAAATTAAAATAAAAGTTATCAATATTTAAATAGAAATTATATAAAAAGTAAATTGGAGTTATAAGCTTGCATGGGAATTAATGCACTTTTATATTTCTCATGTGTCAACAACACGGGGGTTAGTGCATCAATTAAGCACATGTGTCTACAACCCTATGGCTCATCTTGAAGGTTGGAAAAGACCCATGCTTAGTTGGTGACACCTTCCAACTATTTTTAGAAGCATTCTAGATGTTTCTTAAAAGCTCTTTATATTCAGGCATTCATAGAAGCTTAGACATAGCGTTGGGAGAGAAATTGGAGCATTGGAGGACTCGAGAATTTTGAAGAAGGGAGGAGCTTGCTCAACAGATTTTCTGAGGAAGAGCGATTTAGCATCAGAATCCGGGTAGATTCTTGTGATTTTAATTATGCTATTTTCACATCACACATTCCCTATCTTCTTCGTGTCTTCCATATGTCTTCTGAGAAGTTTCATATTTATATGCATTCTCAATATGGGTAGATTAATTTATTGGAGAATTCTATATGCATTCTATAATGAAAATATTTTGTTCCTAAATTGTAGTTATAATCTTTGTGGAAAAAAAAAAAAAAAAAACATACATGGTTATATGTTCAAATTAGCATACATATAGATATATAGATATATATATATATATATATATATATATATATTTATATATATGCATAAATTTGAATATATATATATACATACATACATATATATATACTGATATATATATATATATATATATATATATATATATATACTTATGTATATTTATATATAATACACCGAATGACCGATTGATAAATCGCAGTGGAGAAGTTTAATAAATTGCATCGCAATTCATATCGCATGAAACAATGTATATACTGAAACATCGTGGGCACGAATTGTACCCACACCTGCGGAAGGCAGAATCCTGCCGTCGTAGGTCTGCAGCGACAGGGGTACTACGTACCTGCTGTCGATGCAGTGCCTGCGACCACAGGTACTGCGTACTGTAGCAAGTGTTTGGGGGGTTAATTAATGTTAATGTGATGCAAAGAAAAATGTTTATGTTAAAACATTTTAAAAACAATCGATTCTCATTGCTATATAATATGGTGTCAATCAAAATTGTTAAATCGATTTTATGAAAACGTATTAATATATTTACATATGTATGTATGTATATATATTTATATATGTGTGTGTTGTGTGTGTGTGTGTGTGTGTGTGTGTGTGTGTGTGTGTGTGTGTGTGTGTGTGTGTGTGTGTGTGTGTGTGTGTGTGTGTGTGTGTGTGTGTGTGTGTGTGTGTGTGTGTAATATGTAAATATGTTATTCATAAATTTAAGTTATTATTATTTGGTAAATGATTTATATTGAAGGTTTATTTTCATAAAGGTGACTCTTTAATAACTTTCAACTATTTAATAATTTAATTTTTTTAAATTATTAAATAAAGAATTGATAGTTTGGTGGGGAATGTATCAAACAAATATTATAAATTGGAAAATTGATTTTTAGTTCTATTAAGGAAAACTTATATCCAAAAACAATATATGTGTTCCTCCATTCAAACTTGGAAACTTAAACTGAGAGCTCTACATTTAGATTCAAGTTGTAAACTTGGTAAAACTAAAACGTGTGTTTGCATTGTGTATTCTTTGAGCTATTGTTTTGGGTTTTGGGTTGACTAGTGTTGACCAGTATAAGACGTCTACCAAAGGCTTGGGGGTTATGTGATTGTGGTGACATGATGATATTTTAATCTCAATCTTTATAAACCCAACCATGGTTATGTGATGGAATGCTCTATGTATTGGTTGTGATTACTGATTGTTATAGTTGAGATTCTTATGTATGAGACACTTGACTTAACCATTATTTTGGTCATCGATCAGTTATCCTTTGTTATTTTCTAGTCACCATGATGGGACTGTAATGTGGATTTATTTTTGATAATGTCATGTTGTGACATGTTTGACTCAACCATTTTTGGTGTCTTCGATCAGTATGATTGAGATATATATTTTGGTTATTGAGAACCATTGGATATTTGATTATTAGTGATACTTTAGTTGCCAATAGAGAGCTGTTGTGTTCATGATTTTCTATGGATGTTACCTCATGGAGATTTGATGCTTTTATGCATATTTGATGATTTTATGGATTATCTTTTGTGATTTTGAGATTTATGATTCCATGAGCATTAGGGTAGGATATCTGCATGTAGTGATGGGAAGTGGCTTGCAATGGGGGTTGAGGCCCTAAGAGGCTGCCAGGGTAACTCATTGTAAGTTGGATTAATAAGTGATAACATTCACACCTAACACTAACTGAATGAACCTAAAAAGATAAGTGTTTTGTTCTCACCCATGCCTTGAGTGCTTGTACAGGCTAGGATGGGAGTAGTGAGATGCATGGTTGTGACCTTGCATTTCATAGTATACCTCGTCAGTATGAGAGGATACTAGTGGCTGCATGAAATTAGTATGGACCTATGGAGTTTAGCTAACTGCCATGGTAACTTGTACGTGATAATTGCGATGACACTTTCCCGCTTGCATAGTAGGTTCCTACATGTCATTGTGTGCCTCTGGGATTAGATGTTAGATTTTGTGTTTGGAACCTTGAGTTAGTATACTTTTAGGATTCCTGGACTTATAGAGATATGTGCTATGTGATTTTCATAGCCTATTTGGGACTTGAGATTATCTCCTTAGCACGGTGGGAGTGGACCACTTAGGTACCACACAGTCGGGTGGTAGTGTATTTTTCACTCTTATCATTTTGAGATTCATTAAGACATCGTGATTAATGCATCCTTCATGATGGTGGATATGTATCCTTTTTCATTGATGATTAGCATATGTTAGATGATGTTATCTTATGCTTTTATTTTCATGTTAGATTACTCCTACATATGATGTTGTATTTATTAGGAGTGACATTCCTACTATGTAATACCAATGATCTCTTCGGTGATTTGGAATGTTATACACGGAGGGATGGCTAGGATCCATGATGGTCTAATGATGCTATTAACGGTTGGGAGGAACTGTGCACTTATTTTATTATGTTTGATCTTTATGATGGATGTATATGTTTTCTATGATGTTGTATCATGTGTATCATGTGATTATCTCTACTTGATGTATCATGGATTAGAATAGGATGATGTACCTTATTCTATGTATGTATATTCTTTTGAGCTTGTCATACCCTGTGGCATGTACAGTGGATGATTGAGTATTTGAAATATAATGTATGAACATTGGACTTATCATTATTATTTTATGTGGATGTTGTACTAAATGGATTCATGTATGTAATTCAACATTAAGGGATCTTCAAGAATGTAATCTGTTCTGTATGTTATGTTTAATTTCACATGGACATTACTATTGCTTTCGTTATTGTGCATTAGTTATATATGGTATTTATTTTCAAAAAAAAAAAAATGCTACTAAACTTAGTGAAATTCTAGGTTAATTCTTTGGATCCCTTGGCGGGGCATTACACCCAAACTAAAATCTTTTGAATGGATTCAGTCTTCTACTGAAGGAAACATAACATAAAACTAAAAAAATTGTTATAAGAGTAGTTTCAAATTTCCAATAATGTTTGACAAAAATTTAATCATGTAAATTTATCATTTTGAAAGTAAATACCAAATTAAAGTATGTATTAGCTATATCTACAGTAAACTATGTATTTTCTTTCACACATGGTCACTACATACTAGCTCCCTATAGGTTGATATTTCTCTTGGTGCATCTCTAACATACTCTTCCATTGCAGCAATGAATGATGATGGAGGCTAATCAGCAATTTGATTGACAATGGATCATATACGTGATGTAACCTAAACCTTCCTTTAATCTAGTATACTATATGTTAATTAAATCGAAAAATTCATCGAAAAAGTAAACAAACAAGAAAGAAGACATGCCATTATTACTTGGTCAAGTAGGGGAAACTTTGGGGTCCACATCCAAGATCAATGACTTTGCAAACTTTATTGAATGGTCAAAACCGATACAATGATAACCCAGCCACACTTGAAAAATGGTTCCTTCTTTGAATGATCAAAACCAATACAATGATCTCAAGCATGGATTGATAAATCTTATCAGTAAATCAATAAATACCTTATTCACAGTTCAAATACACTAACTCTACTATATACAACACATATATTGATTTCAGTAACTCACAATGAAATGATTTCTGAACTTAAACCAGCTGAAACTATTTTTAATGCTAACAAAAACTATAATTAAGGAAAAAATATTGGAAATCTCTTAGTGAACAACAACATTTAGATAAGATGTCATATAAGCATGACAGAAGTTGTAGCCTCACCAAATAATATAATTATTCAATGTTAGAGATACAATATTGTATGATGAACTGAGTTAATTAGTAGCTAGCTTAAGAATTAAAATCTAATTAATCTCCAACATGTGCTAGAAACATTCTCTGCAATTGTGGGAATATCTAGAACTTATTTAGCTATCCAATGGCTAGTTATAGACCTACATGTTTTCTAAATGATACTCAAAAATTGAGCCAAGTAGGAAGGAATAAGAGCAAGTCCCACAAAGACATGCTTGTAGTCTACAAGGGACCTGACATGTTCGATCAAACCTTGATGGAGTTATTTAGATGTTTGACCTGATGTGAAACTCTTGAGCGTAGTTTCCAGCAAATACAATAATGTTGATTTACTCTAATAGTGTGACTATGATGAAATGGCTATGTCTTAAACTTGTAATGTCTCCCATCAACTCTGATCTACCACTAACACTATGTTGTACAACACATGGACAATAGTTTCTATTATTATATTGTACATAATTCATTCAAATAGATTCAATTTATGAACTTATCTATCATAGATAATAACCAGTAATTTTTTTTGTTGTGAGAATTGGAAATATATCTGATTTGGGGAAGTAAAAAAAAATTATGACCTGCTACAAAGGATTGATATATTGTATTTGTAATGAAGGTGATCAAGGAGCTTTGAGAAAAGGAAGCACCCAAATGATGGTTCTTGAAGAGATTTTACAAGTACAAAAGATAAAAGATATCCTAAAATGAAATTTGCTGCAAAGGATTGATAAATAGTGCAATTTTCATTATGTATTGGTAATCATGTCTGGGTGTCATAAAATGATTTTTGGGTTCTCAAAGCTAGTTGTGTTTGATCAAATTTTTAATCTCTAGAAGAAATTTTGAGTATCATGGAAATCAATGATTTTGCAAGAAATTCTTAAGCCATGCTAGGTTATTTGCATTTTTCAATAGTATAAGCTCAATTTTTTTGGTTCCTATTGTGAAGATTTTTGAGTTTTAGCATGCACTCAATCAAATCCAAAAAAATTAGGGAAAGTGTTGGGAAATCCTAAATTTAATGCTTGTTGGATTTAGTTTTCCATCACTTCTACTTAAACTACATTTAAATGCTACAGAATTCAAGCTCATTGACTGTGTTCATTTTTGCAACATAATCATCTACAAGTGTATCATGAATACTTCAAACAAAGGGTTTCTAAATAATGAATTGTCTAAGAAGACTATAATTTTGGGTCTAAGATTGTGTGTTGTTATACAGATTAAGATAGGAGCATTCATAGTTTTGATACAATATTGTCTGCCAATATGGTTAGCTTCACCAAGGAAATTTAGGAGAATGCAAGAGAAATACTCATCAATGAGTATTCTATAGAGACTTTAAAAGGGAAGAATCTCTATTAATTTTATTAAATAGGGAAATTCATAATGGAATGAGAGTGGTGTTAAATTAAGTATTTAACTCTGAATTGCTAGTCAATCACAACTTCTATTCACCAGGTTCTAGTCTTCCAAAGCCTAAAGTGCAGACCATACACTCATTTGAGAGGTTGTTAAGGCTTTAAAATATTTACATTGTCTATCCAAGAAGAATCTAGGACCTCTATGACTAAGAGGAAGGCCTTTGCACTAAACTTCTCTAGCATTGACCGAATAGAACACCCATCAAATATGGCCCATCCCCACTGTATCTCCTGATATTTTGTAGCATGAATCTACTCAATTGATCTTAGGTAGTCTAGCACAGTCGATACTTAGATTTTTGGTTTGTAAAAGTTATTTTATTTTTTAGGTTGGCAAAACATATTTGTAGGTTGGGTATAAAACATATATTTCTCTACATTGCTGAAAGGTGAACTAGTGATAAAAAAGAGACGTAAAACTTTGGTAGAAGTTACAATCTTCTAGTGTGCTTGTCATGAAAACCCTAGCCAAAATTGTAATAATGTACATTAATTTTCTTCTGTGGGGTCATAAATTTTATCGTTGACATTCATGCCTCTGCTAGAAACCTCTAATCTCACGCACTGGAGTTCCATCAATTTCAATGCGGCCAAACCCTCAAAAGTAATAAAGTTTATATATGTTTCCAAAAATATGGTGCTAGAGAAAGAAATTTAGGTCAATTGGAAGGCCGCTATTGCTTTTGAGTAAAAAATAGTCTTTCCAATCTCTAATCTACATGCCACTAGAATAGCTACAATAATCGGGTGCGATATTATGAGGCAATAATAACAACAATAGTGGTTGACCTCTTTCTCCTGATGGCAGTTAAACATAGTTCAATCCAACGCTCCCCAATTTTTCTAAGAAGATGATGACAATTGAAAGAATCTAATGCATTACTATATTTTTCTAGCGTTATTAAACCCTCACGGTGAAGGCAAATTGGAAACCACAAACCCTAAAGGGAGGTTTAGGTACAATTGTGATAGACGAATAAGGGGACATACAAAGGAATATCACAATTAATCTGGACCTTTAAGGAGAGAAAATCCTATTCATTCACCCTTCCAATCAAAAAATGGTAGAGGAAGTCACAATCAAAATAAAATCTAGCGCCCTAAAACAGCTGCAATTGTCTCAAGATAGTCATCTTTGATTGAACTCTGGTTTTGGAAACTTTACTCCGTCCTTTTATAAGGTCCTTAGGGCAATGACAATTTGTTTCCCACTAATCTCAGAACAAAGTGCACATAAATGGGGAACTATCTACCAACATTTTCAAGCAATGATTACTAAGGGGACCCATGTCTTCATAATTTCATTCAAATGTTATAACTCCCTTCTGAAGATCTACAATCTCATCGCTTTCCCAAATTTCCACTATCTTCCTTCAAGCGTTGCATGCTGAAAAAAAAATTAGTTCCCTACTTTCCTCCCCATGCAAGGACTATGCATCATTATGTGAACTCTCTTTTTAAAATAACCTTCCACTATTGTCCCTATTTTATATAGCACATTCAACAAAAATTAAAAATATTGTTCAATAAAACATGTCTATATAAAATTTTTTTTTGCGGGTTTATATGTAGAATTTAAATATGATAATATTCATATTAAAATATTTAATATCTTAGTACATTATAAAACAAGGAAGAAAATAATAAATATTAAAACAAAATAAATTAATTGAATGAGGTATTTTTTCAAAAGAAGTTTGATTGGATGCATCAACATGAATTTATTTACCTATATGAGCATATCTTGTATTTGTTTGTGTATACAACGAAAGAGAGAAAAGGATGTTAATTGACTTATTTTAGTTTCAATATTGAAATTACTTGTTATTATCAAATGTTACATTGTATTTTATATTAATTTCATGCAAGAAGTCTTATTCAAGTGAAATAAGAAATTTAATGCTTTTACTATGCTTATTAAATATTGTAGATGTAAAACTTGACATATAGTTTTAACTTGTTCAGGATTCAATTAAATTGTTTGCAAGTGTATCTATGCATTCCACTATAAAGTTATATTATTAAGGATATCTTGTATTTAAGAGAAAACACAATAATAGATAGATTACTAGATGAATCATTCATTCCATTAAAACTTTCCTACATTAATAACTTAATCTTGAAATATAAAAAATTTTATTTCTAATGAAGAAACAACTCTCTCCAACTATTAAAGCATTTGTTAGGAGTCATTCTCCTAGATAAGAAAGAAATTATAATTATTATTTTTTACTATTTTTCTTATTACAATCTATAAACTTATACATAACCATCATACTCAAATTGACCACACAAAGTGTGGCATAAATTTTGAATGTTGTAAGAGTTATGCATAAAGAATTAGTCAATACAAGAAGAGCCAAAACTGAAAAAAAAATTAAAAATAAAAATTATACACTATATCTCAAAACTGAAAAAATGCATGAATAAAAATGTCTTACACAAATTTTCATCAATATCAATATTCCAAATCCTTAAAAATGTGAATGTCAAGGTGTAAAGCCAAATCCCACAACCTTTTTGAGAAGTTATGAAGTTGTCACCAGCCTCATGCCTGCACATTAAACAAAGTATTTTCATTTGAAGCTAAACCAAGATTTTGGGCATGAAATTTTCTACCATATCATGAACCATTGCATTTAATGAATAGGTAGGCTAAGACCATTACATGAACCATGCAAATTAATGAAGACAAACATGGTGCCAAAGAAAGTCCTTCACAAAATCCTAAAATATAAAACTTAGCTTTGAATTTTCAAATATAATAACCTAGAAATGATTTTTTTTCTCACATACTTCTTTCATTTTTAAAATTTATGTGAAAAAAATCAAAAACCTTAAAAGAAAGTAAAAATTAAAAAAATCTAAAATCACATACAAAGAAAAAGGAAGATTTCAAATTGTAGGGTAGGGAGATGGAGACCCCCATCAGGTGCAATCCTTAAAATTAACACAGATGGCTCCTCCCACGGGATCCCTGGACAGGCTGGTGTGGGGTGGATTGGGAGAGACACAAATGGCAATGTTATTTTCATGTTCTCTATTCATAAAGGAGTGCATTCCAATAATGTGATGGAGGCCTTGGCTATTAAAGTGGCTATGGAGTGAGCTTGCTCTCTTGGATGGAGAAAAATGGTGTGTGAATCAGATTCTCAGATTGTTGTGGATATGATAAATAACCAAAGTGTGGATGACTCTAACTTTCAAATTGCCTCTATTGTTAGAGAGATTCTTCACTTGAGTAGCTTTTTGGATTGGATCTCCTTTTGTCATATTCCTAGGGAATGGAATGGAGTGGCTTATATTTTTTGCAAAATGGGCGTCAAAGAAAGGAGCTGGTTGGGATATTTCAAGTAGAGATGATCTTTCTACTGATTATGATGGGACTTTTGAGTAGATAGTAGAAAATGATAGAATTTAATTGCTCATGGGCTTTTGTTTTTGTTGTTTGGGCTTGAGGCCTTTTGTAACTTGAGACTTTTGTTTCTTGACTTTGTTTGAATAAATTTTTACCCCTTTTTCAAAAGGAAGATTTCAAAATTATTTTAGAAATATCCACAATTTCATTGAGATAACTAAATAGGTGATAGTATGAAACCATATATATATATATATAAAGAAGAAAAACATCTAATGAATTTTTGAAATCACATTAAAAAGGGGAAAGATTCTAAAATTATATTAGAAATATCCACCTTTTCATTGAGATAATTAAAAATATGGATGATATTAAAGTAAAAATATAACAAGATGGAAATAATATAGTGGAAAATATAATATTTAATTCACAAATAATCTATCCAATAAATTATAATATTAAATATAATGTAATTAAATACAATTAGAAATAATTTAATAATTATTAAGATGTTCTAAACTATGCATTATTTTATCTAAATATCATTTGAATTAGAATTATTATTTATATAATAAGTGTAGAAAATTTATTATATTTTCTCAGAGATAATTATAAATTTAATGTACAATTGTGGAAGAAGAAAAATATATTAATTTAATTATAACATAATAATTACTTTAATTTTACAATTAACATTTATGTTGATATATTGAATAAGATGATTAGGAAAACTTTAATAAATATAAGATTATTTTGTCTAGTCTAAAGAAAATTAATTTTAATTTTAAATAATTTTCTTATATTTTTGAAAAACTTAGTAATAATTGACAAATATAATTTATTTTATTGACTATTTGAACACAATTCCTTGCAATAGTATATAGTCTATTGAAAAATACTAATTACATATAATTCTATATGAATATGTCAAACTCTTGATATTATCCAAAATCATGAGGACCCAGAGTAGTGGAAGATATAACTATCAAATTAGTCACCTTTGGCACTAAGAATACACTTGAATGAGTCTTTTAGAATTTGAGCAATGCTTTAATAGTTTAAAAAATAAGAATATAAATTTTTTTAGAAATGTGAGAAATATAACTAAAATCTTTACATATGTAGGTAATGAATCAACAAGTGAAAACCTTTAAAATTTAAAAGGAAAATAAGTATGATAGGTTTATAAGTAATTATTTATTGCTACATATTAAGTAGACTTGAACCCAAGATGAGAGGGTTACAATTTATCATTTTCTCTTAGGTTCTTGCCTATATAATAAATATTTATTATTTTTACTATTAAAAATTATGTTTAATAGTCGAGTATTTATTAAGTAGTAATTCTCACTATTTAATAAATATCAAAATATATTAAATATAATGAGAAGAATATAATTTTATATTTTATAAACTTAGTTATTACATGATGTTAATGTTATTAATAGAAATTACATGTAGAGATTATAAAATATTTAGTTGATAATTATGCATTTGATATGTAAAGATAAATTTGTAGTTTTATTTTAAGTGCATGAAGAGTTTTTATTTTCTTCAAGAGTTTGCACATAGATTTTGAGGAGTTTGAGTGCAGATTAGGGTGATTTTGAGATTATTTCTAGTTCAATATCAATTGAGAGGACATTCAAGGAATTAATTGATAATGATGCATTGACATGACAAAATTTCATTGATGAGTAGTAAAAATTATTAAAAAGTTTTTCAAAAAATATATTATTATAATAAAAAATTGATCAACCATTCATTTAATCATTTGTTTGGGTCACAAATTATTAGTGTCCAATTGTTTAGTCATTTATTTGATCATGTATTTAGTCATTTCTCCTTGTCTAAACTTGTGATTTTACTTAGTGACCAAATTAGTCATTGATTTAGTCACTTAAACTTATAAATTGTGAAATATTACTAGAATTTGATCACTTCTAATCACATGGCTAAAAAATTTAATCTTGTGACTAAAATTTTAAGTCACCTAGTCATTTATTTTCCAACATTCTACTAGTGTATTTTGCAATGTTTTCATCTTCTCTCATTTTTCATCTAATCAAACTTACCTCTCAAGCTTTATGCCTTAGATCTTTTCACATTATCGTCACCTCCATAGATACCCTTCAGTTTGGTCCACATTTCATGAGTAGTGGTACATCTTTTGACTTCATCAAATTCAACATAGTTAAGGGCTGATGCAATGTCAATCATCATGATGTTATGATTTTTCTTTTTAGCAATTTGCTTCATAGTTAATGTTCTAGTAGGAGCTTTTTAAGCACTCTCTAGATATTTCAAACCTAAATCACTAATGGTTTCCAAAGGTAACTTCAAAATTTCCTACCATGTAGCAAAGTTATCTTTGTTTAGCTTGGGAATCTCTTTTCTATAAGACATCCTAATCTTAAGCTTAAGTGCTTGAAACCTTCTCTACAAGCACCAAGAAACTCTAATACCAATTGTTGGAATATAAGAGAAGTAATTGAGAGTGGGGGTTTGAATCAGTTACTACTCAAATAAATCCTAGATCCCTTAGATGTCAATACAAATCAAAACATAAACTATGACTAAATTGCATTTTATTGTTACTCAGTATGTACAATAGGCACTTGATTAACACTAGAAAAATGTTGTAACTCAGCACACACTAATAATCAACTGTAACTCAGTAATAATTGATTATACTAATATTGATGTGATTAACCTTAATAGTAACTTAATTGCATACACATAAAAGAAATAGCATGACCATAAGTGACACCAAGATTTAACGTGGAAACCCAATTTGGGAAAAACCATCAATTGCAACTAGTTGCTATTTTCACTCTTCTAAAGTGAGTCATGTTAGGAGCCAACCCTATTAAAATTTGCAAAACACATTCTTAGGTCTGATCCTATTAGAGGATTTAATCACCCTATTAGGAGTGGCCTTTTTAGAGGTCTTTAGACACATCAATCTAGAAATGTCACCTTGTTATAGGATTTACAAATAGTTGTTAAGCCAACTTGATTAGAGATTTAGATCAGTGCTTCAATGGTTAGAGAGTAACAATGAGATGACCTAATTTCTAATGCAACTAAATTGCTGATTACATATCTCAATTTTGGCTTGTATACTTGATCATTTTTGATCAAATGTATCTTTGTAGCTCAACAAGGATATTCTTCTTATCCTTCTAATTCACTTCCTCTCTTCATCTCTTAATCTTCAATATCACACACTCATACTTTCAATCCATAATTTGACATTATACTTATATCTTTACATATTTTCAAGTCGGCTTGAATACATCTTAGAATAATTAATATTCATCTCCTTAGTCAGCTAGAACTAACAAATGAATCAATTAAACTCAATATGCCAAAACAAGAAAATCCTTTGTTAGTCAACCATGCTCGGTAGATACTAACCAAAATAGATGTTTATGTGTTAACCAAGTGAACTCAATTAACATTGCATATTTACAAATCTCCTTTGGTAACGAGTGAGCTTGATTAACAATGGTTCTATCCAACATTTCCTTCATTAGCTAAGTGAGCTCGATTAACACTTAACTTCTACGATCTTTCCTTTGATGATCAAGTGGACTTGGTAGAAACTGTCTTCTAAAGTAGGCATAGTCTAGAATGCTCGGCAGACACAAGAAACTATCTTTGTCACCCGAGTTAGCTCGATATACACTTTCTAAAAATGATATGAAATTTTGTGTAACATCAATGACAATACACAATTAACCAATTGTTTTCAATAGTCTTCTCTATAAATTGTAGAAGATATCCCTTATCAATAAGTTGTCCAACACTCAACAAGTTATGTTTCAACCCATCAACAAAATAGACATCCTTGATGTTAGTTTTACCATCAAGTGTGGTAGATTATTTTCACTTAATAAGACATGGATCATTATAACCAACACTAACTACTCTGCCATCATAACTATTAAATTCAAACAATCTTATCTCTATCACATGTCATGTCATGTGAACATCCACTATCTATATCCAATCAAGCTTTTTATTTTCTAAATGTGATATAAGTGATTTTACTTATTTTACTAGACTTCCTTCCTTAATAGAAACAAATCATATCTTATCTCCATCTTAACTATTTAATAAGTTTATCTCTTTGAAATCAAACTTGTCATCACTATCATAAAAGCAATCTTTTAGAATTTATGACTTGTAAGGCTTTTTGGGTTTCACTTTCTTTTCTCTCTTAGGATATTGATATGAAAAATTACAAAATTATATTCAATGTCAAAAAGAAAAATATTTCTTTTCTTTAGGTTCTCTTATAGAAACTAATGAAGAAACTCCATCTATACTCATTTCTTCTTCATGTGTTTTTTCCCATACTCTAGCATAATCACCACTGGTAATTAAACTTTTGGTTAGTATTATTTTATCCTTTTGCACAATATATCTAAAAGAAGTCTCAAATCTAGGTTTATTTTAACTTATCCAAGATTCAAAATCTTGTAACTTCCCTATTAGTGTTCTCTTTTAAAATATGGCATGACTGGAATGACTTCTTTGATACCTATCACTTTAATATCATAAGAAAGAGTTAGAGATCACATAATTTTCCAACATACCTCATCTTCTATAATAGCCTCCATAATTTTTTATTCATGCAAAAATCTTAGAAATTCTTTGTAAAAGTGCCCTTATTAATTCATCTTCTTGCATTGTTGCACTCTCAAGTTCAGTTTTCCAATTTGTAGCCTATACTCCTTTGCATATTTATCTCCTTCATAAAGTACTCCTAATCCTTTCCAAATATCATAAGCATGTTATAAAAAATTGAACAAAACAAATTTTTTCTCAAGAAGTTCAAAGATCAATGCTTCTCTTGCATACATGTTGTACGCGAAGGTTCCCATCTCCTTGGGGGAACAAGAATTTAGCTCTAATTCACTTTTCATAGTCTTCTTGATTGTTGTAATAATACATTAATCTATCCCTATATATAGCAAGTGAATTATAATATTATCCTTCCAACTATCATAATTTTCTCCATCAAACTCTGGAGTTTCCTTTCTAAATGCCATGGATCTTCTTAATAGGATAAGCCTCCTTATCAATGAGAACTTGATGCTTTGATACCAAAAGTTAGAGAGTGAAGTCCACCAACACAACTAAGAGGATTCAGGGACTAGAATCAATTATGTTCCAAGTATATCTTAAATCAAACTTCAAATACCAAAATAGTCATAAATTCCAAGAGATAAAATATACATAATGAACACCAATCAAATACACACACACACACACACAATGATTTGTTAACTAGGGAAACCCTTGATTAAGGGGAAAGCCCTGGTGGGGATGTAACCCACAAGATTTTGTACTAATATGTAAGTTCCTTTTGAAAATATGTGACCCTATTAAGAGTCAATTACAATACAATCAATACATAAGTCCTTGTTAGGAGACACTGGATCCATGTTAGAAGATTCTAGCCCTATTAGGAGCCTTATGAAGACAAACATTCCCACTTTCCAAATTACTTCAATCACTATATACAAACATTAAATAACATAAAAAATCCAAGTAGTGAACTAACCAATACAACAACTGATTCTTTTGCTCTATTATGATCAAATTCACATATGAACACTATATCACATGATATTTTACAATATTTCACTTATAATACAAGGAAACAACTTTCCTTTAGACTTTTTTTCTAAAAACTAATTAGGTCATACTTGTGGCTTCTATAATGAATTATATAATACCTCTTTAAGATATTACATTAAGGTTCCCACACATTATATTACATTTATAATTTCCAAAATAATTCCCAATACAAAAGTTAGATTCCAATTAATATATCACGCATTACTATCTAATGACCTTCATAGAATAATGTTCAAGATGAACTAAAGATGAAAAAATATTATCACAAACATTTCTTCAACTATGGTCTAATATTTCTCACCTTAATTCTATCTCACTTATCAGATATAATTAGAATATTGCAACATTTTTCCCTGTACACTGGTCTACTACTAGTCCCCACATAATGATCTATAACTTGTCCAAATATTCATATGAACACATGTGAACACAAACTCAGCATCCAAATACATCCCTAAACATGGATATAAGCTCACATAGATTAACCTATAGATACCATATTTTTTTATATATCCAACCTTTGTGATATACAAAATCATTGTCTTTCATTAACATAATCATATATATGTTGATAGTAATGACAAATATGTCAGTAGTGCAACACATAAATAAAATATCCAAGTGCCAACCACTTCTTCAATCCCAAAAATATCCTCATTTTATATAACCCTAACAAGATGGGGAACATATAAAGAAATTTTTATCCAAGTCAAAGAATAATTGTATAAGAGAACAAGGAAAAGGAAAGTGGAGAAAATGGTGCAAAGAATTGCTATGCAAGAATGACTAGAAAAGGAATAATGTCAAGAGATCAAAAGGTAAAGTGAAGATCCCTCTAGTACTAAGCTTGAGCATACTAGAAGTGAGTGCAAAAGAACCTATTACAGAGGCAGTTGACACATCATGAGATTACAATAGTAGAGGCTACCCCTAAATCTCATGAAGCACCAAGGAGATCCACAAGGACTCCACCATCAGTGAAGATAGAATAAAAGGTGAAAATTTAACCTAAGAGGACCCTAGGAAGAAGGAAAAGGCACAGGAACCTATCCCTAAAAATCCTAAGGTCACAAAAAGGAAGAAGACATGAAAAGTGAAGAAAATGGAAAAATTTTGAAGAAGAACAAATAGAACCTACTATTATAGAAGCTCCTAAAAAATGTGAGATTGATATTGGGTTAGAGAAGAAGAAATAGATACTACATATAAAGACCATTAAAGATAGGATTGAGCATGATGATAAACTAGACTAATTTGTTTAATTGGAGGTAAAATGAAGAACAACAAGGTATGATTGACACCTCCATCCTTTAGTATTTATAGAATTTCAAGAGGAAATTTGTAGAGATCAAGGATAACACCCCTGATCATTTTTTCAATAAGTTGGATGAGATAATGAGAGAATTAAAAGAGGAGAGGAAATGAAAAAACATAAATTAAGTAAGCTCTACACAATTATCACTTATGATGAAATGTATGAAATTCTAGAATGTGAGACCTAAATTAAGGACAAAGATGAGGTTGGTTCAATAGATGGTTGTCTTATATGATAAAGTGGGAGATAAAATGAAAAAGGCACTAATAAAAGTATTAAATGATCCCTATATGAAGAAGCTATGTGCCACTAAACCCAAGATAAGATCAGTGGGTATAAATATCAATGAACTTGCAAATAAGACTACTGATGAGGATGATTCTAATAAGCTTTTTATCATAGATCAAGAACTGGATTTCTTTTAGAGTAGAGTACAAATTACACTTGATGCTACATCATAGGATCAAGAGAAAGAGAAGGAAAAAATTGAGGACAATATGGACAATACAACTAATATTAGTGATATAATAATAGAAGTAGTTGATATAGTAGGCCATATTAGTGATAATGATAAGGATCAAAATCAAAATCAAAATCAAGAAGAACTTTAGAACCAAGGAGAGGACCAAGGATAAAAGAACATGGATATTGGTAATTCATAATTGACATCTATGAAAAATGAAGATAAATATTTATTTCCCATAGTATATAATAGTAATAAAGTGGAAATTCAGTCCGCTATACCAAAATAGAGGAAAAATATGCAAAAGGTTACCACAACTCAGAAAGAAGAATTGATTTCTACACATGCTACACCTAGCACATCATTTCAAGTAGTATTGGAAAGTAGAAGTTTGGGTGAATATGTTACTAAGTTGGTGAAATATGACATGGATAAAGATGCATTCATGCAAAAAAAATCATATGCCAAAGCAAAAGAAAATTTTGAGAAAAAAATCAAAGAAACATGTGGGGATTCTTGAGAAGGTTTTAGATAGATTGTAGAAAAATTTGCATACTCCTACACCATTACTAGGTAAAAAAATTATAGAAAATTTGAGAAAGGTAATTGATTATTTTGACTCCCACAATGTTTTACTACTAGAATTAGCTAGAGTTAGAGAAAAAAGGGAATTTGAATCTACACAGTTCACAAATTTTATATGAACATAGATAATGAAATACAAGTCATAAATAAATTTATTAAGGATATGAGAGGATACATAGAGAAAGATAAGAAGATTTAAATTGCATGTACTAGATCAAAAAAGTATGTAGAGTATGTTACTAAGTGTGTCAAGGAAGATGAGTAGAAGCTAGAACAATTAGCTAATGATTTTGATCATAATGATTTAGATTTTAATGAGATGGATAAGATAGTTAATAAAACTTATGATACTAATAGCATACTTCAATGATATGGGGATGGGATATTGGGAAGATTTATATTGTTAAGAAGCTCATTGAGCCCAAAAATTGATATTCTACAAAAGGAAGTTGAAACTTTAGAGTCTTTGAGGAAGATGTATGAGTCATTCACATTATTGGACGTTCATGAAGAAGAGATAGAAGCTTGAGCTATATGTGTAATAATTCAAGTGGAAAAATCAATGAAGAAAATATGGGATGAAAAGTATGAGAGTATGTTGAGAGACTTTGAAGATATTCTAAGACATGTGAGCAAAGGAGTTTTGGTGCAAAAATTTTGACTTGTACATATATAACTCACTTTTTTCATTGATGTCAAAGGTGAAGTAAGTATATAGTGAAAATATAATAAAGGGAATAAGTCTCAGATGTACAAAGGGAGAGTAAGGAGATAGTGTTGGTCAAAAGAATAGGCTTGACAATTGAGTGTAAACACACTTAACCATTTTAATCATACATTTTGAGCACACAATAGATGCTGAGCTAGAATTCCAATAGGTGCCAAGTTATAGTTAGTGCTAAGCAATTTACAATGTAGTATATGCTAAGTGATCCAAGAAATGTTCATGTGCCAAATAATCTAGAAATGTTTAGATGTCGAGCAATATAGAATATATAGGTGTCAAGAAATATAGTGTTTAACAGGTGCCAAGCAATCAAGGAAAGTAATAGATGTTGAGCAATCCAGGAATTAGTTCATGTTGAGAATCAGTAATGTAATGAGTGTTGAGTAACTCAGGATTAGCATAAGAGTTTGTATTTGCACAAACTAAGATGTGAACTATTTTTGGAGTCAACTTAGAGAAATTTTGAAGGAGAAAAGGGATAAGGATGAATTATTTACATTCCCTATGCTATCTACATGCAACCAATTAGAAAAATGGTGAAGGCATGCAACTGATAAGAAAAATGCAAAGTATGAGCAGAATTTGAGATTCAATATGGATTGTAGATCCATACCTAACCCTAATTCTTTGCATTCTTTATAAGGAAAACAAATGTATCTTTGCATGTGTGGAAGAAAATAGTATAAGGGGTGATTATAGAAAAATTTTAGTGTGAAGAGAAAAGACTTAGAGGAATAGAGCAGCAATTTCATATCAAGTTGATTAAAATAGCACAAGGGACAAGGAGTACATACAGAGATCAGATCAAGCAAGGATCAGAACAAGAAGAGCAGATCTAGTACCTGAACCCAGCAATTTTAGATTGCATTCAGTCAAGTCAAATGTTCTAATACTCTCTCACAATTGTATTAGAGCTTGAAATCCTATGTATTAGGTGGGTTTAACAACCTATTGTAAATCCTTTAACAGGGTGACACTTCATGTAAGTGTTTGTAAATCCTCTAATTAGGTCACTATTGACATAGTGTAAAGCCTTTAACAGGGCATGTCTTTCATAGGGTAGACCATTAGAAGTGGTTGAACATTGATTGCTGCAGTGATTTTTGTGGGTGTCATCCCCACCCCAATTTCACCTTCTTATTCTTGGAGGGTTTCTAGGCTACCAAATCTTTGTGTTATGTGTTGATGCATGCTTTCATTTCATGTTTTTTTATATGTTTACATGCATGCAAATTGTTTTTCAAATATGTGTTAATAAGGGTTTGAAAGGATAGAAATTGGTTACTTATGATTCACACCGCCCCCCCCCCCCCTCCCCCCTTTCTTAGAAGTACTCTTCCCATATGAAAATTTCAACAATTGGTGTCAAAGCTTAGTTCTCACAAGGGGAAGCCTAACAGCTTGGAGAAAAAGGTCAGAAGATGGAAATCTTCAAACTTGGGAAGATCATTGACAATTAAGTGATTGATGTGCAATTAGCTCTACACAAAGTAGAGGAAGCTAGGGAAGAACTGAGAAAATCTTTGAAAAGAAGAAAGGAGATATCTATAGCTGAAAATGACATACACTACAAGGAGATTGACAACTCACAAGTGTTTTAAAATAGAGACTCCAAGGAATTTGATGCAGTAATAGCAAAATTAATGGAGAAAAATAGAGCACAAGCTAAAGAAATCAAATTACTCAAGCTTGAACAAGAATCACAAGCCATAATGCTTTGTGAAGTGACTAAACAAAAGAAAAGAGCTATTGAAGATAAGGCCATGGTAGAAGATGACAAGAGAAATCTCATCAATAGGCTAGAAGAGAAGAAAATTGAATTTGAAAAGATTTCAAACATGCAGTTAGACACCTTAAGCCAGATGATGAATGCTCATCATGAGCTAAACATGAAGGATATTGAGATCTCCACCTTGAAGATATAGAATGAAGAATTGCATAATGAATTGAAGAGAAAAGGAAATAGTAGAAAGTTATAACAAACCCAATGAGGCTATCAAGTACTTTGAGAAATTGCTGAAATCACAAAAGGCTAGTAATGACACTACAGGACTTGGCTACATAGCACTGAACAAGGAGAATCATCCAAGGCTACAAAAGAAAGAAGCAACAAAGGTAAGAACACTAAACCTACTTATCATTTATGTGGTAAAAAGGGACATACCTTTAATGTGTGCAGAAGCAAGAATACTCATCAACATGATAAGCCTATAAATGCAAATTTCTGTCACAAGTGCAAAAAGCAAGGACATTTAACACAAGACTGTAGAACCAAGACCACGAGGACACCAAGATTTGAGGGTCACTACATATGGACATAGAGCATTTGAATGTAGATCAAAGCCTATGTAGACACCTAATCAACCTACAAGAGGAATCAATCATGCACATCACTACAATTGTGACTACAATACCAGGTATAGCTATCAATATTGTTAAGAGTATGGACACATTGCTGAAAATTGCATAAGGACACATTTCAAGGGAAGTTAGAGCAGGTGGCTAAACCAAACTACATGTTTTGAAAAACTGGTCATATCAGCAGAAACTATCCTACAAAGTCAAAAGCATCAAAGACTAAAGTCAACAAAGGAAAAGAGAAGATTGATGTTGAACAAATAAGAGGAGAAATGAACAAGACTTGGAAGAAGAAAAGTGAATGCAGCACATCAAATGGAGAGATCACTTCACCCAAAAGGTCAAGTGATCACACCTCATCTAATTAAGCACAAGACAGATACATGTGGTTGATACATACAAAGATGTATCATACATCAGCCCAAGAAAATGTAGAAGTACTACAAAGAATAAATATGCATGAGAAAGGATGACTAGTTAAAAATTAGAAGATGATGTCGAGCTGCCTTTGGTTGTGGAGTAAAACTCCAGTATATGTCGAGTTGGATAGCATAGTGGATGTTGAGTAAAGACATGTTAGTGGCTATCGAGTGATTGAAAAAAAAGGGTTCAGTTGATGATGAGTGAAATAAAATAGTGGATGTTGAGTAAATGAACTTTAGTGGAAGCCGAGTGTATAGCTATATTCATAAGTGCAATAAATGCTTGGTTTTTGAACCTAATAAAGGTAAAAAATTGTTCATTTTTTAATCATTTGAACACAAAGAAAAGTCAAGAAAAATGAAGAGGCAATTCTATAGTGATCAAACAATGATTTGTAGCAATTTCAACCATGATTCAACTCTAGTCCATTGATTCATAGGTATTTCATCCAAGTGCCAAGCTATGCAGAATTTGAAAGTCTATTTAATTTTAAACCCTAGTTTGGAAAAGATGGCATCTGGGTCAAAACCTACCAAAGGGAAGGAAATTCATGAAATACAACTAGTCAATAATGAAATTAGATAGCCAGAGTTTAGACCCATCCCTAAAGTAACTTATAAAAATGATCCTACTAGTCCCCTATCCTTAATTCCTAATAAAGTTGTTATGGTCCAAGATATTCAAAAAATTTATAATTGTAAAGTTGGAGCCATAGGAGATTTGGATATTTTTAATGCATTTGATAAACTCTGTGAAAATGGGAAACTTAAAGATGAATTCTCCATAGTTGAGAAGAAGGGTCTGACCAAAGCCCTAGTTTTCCCTATTGTCTTCAAAATGGAATGGATATGCATTGTGTCAAGCAAAATCCATGATGGAGCTTTTTGGTTAGAAACAGGGCTAGTAAAGTTTACAAAGAAAACTGTACATAGGGTTACTGGTATTCCAACCCTAGATCGGCCAAAGACCCTAAGAAGTGACAAAAAGGAAGCCATAGAGAAGAATATAGGGGCAAAATGGAATAATAGGGGAATGACAATAGACACCATCAAAGAACCCCTACTAGATTTTGTTGTGAGAGACATATCACACAAATTCTACCAATCAAGCAGACTGAATAGTGTACCATGTATAGCAATGGATGTTGCTTATAAATTGGTGAAGAAAGATCATACATATGATTTTGCAAAGCTCATGTTACAGCAGATCAATGAAAATATAGGTGCTATAAGGAAGTCTAAGGGAGCTCAATGCAAATTTGTCTTAGTTTTGGTTTGCATGCTTTTCTACATTATGAAAGAATTCCCTTAAATATTCAAGGTGAGATGGGATCCAAATAAGACCATTTTTTACCAAATGAATGGATTCATTGATCAAATGGGTGCAAATTTTGATGCCCAAATGACTAGCTATTTTGAGGAATTCAAGAAGTCCATGAAATAAAGAATGAGGATACTAGTCTCACTGGTTGAGAAGCATGAAAAGGACATTTTTTTTCTTGTGGACATTGATTACACTTACATACAGGCAGTCATACCTAGAGTAAGATGGCTTAGGCCACTAGGTTATGAACTTGATATTGATCAAGCCTTAATTACAATAACAGCTCTACTTGCAGAGGAAATGGATAAAACTACAAAACATTTTGGAACCTATGACATTGTTAAATCAAGGGTGGTAACAAACCTCAAAATAGCCACAGCAATGAAGAAGAAGGATAAATTGGTCAAGAAGATCAAAAAGAAATTTGGTGTTGAAGAGGCAAACATAGTAGAGGAAGAGGAAGTAGATGAAGAAGAGGAAGACAATGAAAATGAAGGAGGTGAGCCTGAATAAGAGCCTCTACAATTGACACAAGGCTTAGGTGAGGATAAAGAGGAAGGTGTCAAGGAAGAAGAAGCTGAGGAAGCACCTATTAGAACTAAAGTCACCAAGAGGAAGGAAAAAGCTCCACCTGCTCCTCAACCCAAAGCTAAGAAAGTGGAAAAACTTGCACCAAAGAAGCCCACTACCAGAGCTACCACTAGGGCCATAACACAAAAGGCAAGAGAAGAGGTGGATAAGAAGAAGAAAGCCACCAAGAAGACTGATGAAGAGCTAAGAAAGAGAAGAAAATATGTGGCTTAGCCTGAATCTGATGAAGAAAAGACTAAAACAGATGATAACAGTTGATTTAAAGTGGTAAGTCATTCACCAAAGTCTTCAATTGATAAATTATGTACAAATATTAGAAATGATGACTTGAAAGATTTAAATAATTTAGATTTTAATAAGATCACAAAAGAAGAGAAAAATAAATTAGAGGAATTTCTGTATGCTATGATGGTTGAATACAAGCACACACTTCTAGAGCTAGATGGTTCAATGCCCAAGGAATTGTACAAAATAGTAGAAGACAAATGGTATTTTTGCCTACATATGGAGAAGGAAATAAGAGAGTTTACTTTAGCAAGATTGTTGCCTAATTTGACTAAGGGTCAAATAGCTAATGTATTTAAGAGGCACAATAATAGATTTACTCCAAAATATAGGGCATTCAGTATTTTGCAAAATAAAATTGAAGATGTAGTCAGCAAATCCACAAGATTGTGGAAAATAATATACAAGAAAATTGTTGATGTGTTTGATGAAGAATATAAGGTAGAAGCAAGTACCAAGAAAAAGGAAATGAAAGAAATAGGGAAGGAGGAGGAGGAAAAGAAGGTAGAAGAGAAGAACAATGAGGAAGAGAAGAAAGATGAAGAGGAGAATAAAGAGGAGATAGAGGAAGAAAAGTGTGCATAAGAGCAGCAAGAACAAAGTGTGCAAGACACAAAACTATCACCTCCTAGCCCTCCTCATGCCACCATCACACTTGCAGAGATTAGCAAGATCAAAGATGTTATTGACACTTTTGGTCAAAATATTAATCCATTAACTACAAAGGATCTAGCAAAGATCCTTGACCAATCAACACAAGCAACTAGACTATGTTCAAGTCCAATACTAGTCAGTGTTGATGAGTTGTAAAAGGTAGTAATGAAATCAAAGGAATTCAAGGTGCAAACACAAGAACCACATTTGACCATACAAACTACTGGAATCCTATTCCTTCCTCCACCATCTCCACAAAAAGAAGTTATAGATGCACTTCAAGTGCCGAGTGCAATAGTAGGAGAAGACAAAGAGAGAACTGAATAGCCAACAAGCACACCCCCAGCTAGTGATACTGAAAAGGAGAAACAATCTGAAGAGAAGGAAGAGACAAGAGATAAGGAGCAATCTATAATACAAACTTTGGTTGAACTACCCAAAATAGGTACTCCCACTCAAATTCTTTAGAAGCTAAGCTCTAAAATGTTAGCATTGCAAATTAGGACACCAGGCTCGAGCTCAATAAAAGTAGCCAAGAAACTTCATTATGGAATTCTTGATATTGAATGAGGAGATCACAATACCTTGCTATGAATCCAGCACTCACTCAGGAGAAGATGAATGAAATTTAGAATGCACTAGATAGAAGAAGAAGACAAGAGGTATTGAGAAAAGAATACAAATATAGGCAAGCACTGAATGAGATCAAGGACATCTTTATGGATGCCTTTAGCTTTCAAACACCTGATGAGTCAAAGCCAATAGTAGAACAACTATCTAACATAGTTGATCAAGTGACAAATGAGGACCATGATGCAAATGCAAAATTAATGGAGTGGTCCAAAAGGAAATTCCAAGGAAAGGTAAATTAGAAAATATCTGGTGATATAGCACTATCACAAGTTGAACTAGCTAAGAAAATAGATAAAGTCAAAATTGTACTTGGAAATATATTCTCCCTGTACAACAAGTTGTGTGATTTTTCCAACTTCACATAAGAGACTAGCCAGAGAATAATGAGCTTGGAGAGAAATCTAAAGATTTCTAGTAAGCAACTCCCAACCAATCTAGCTTAGAGTGAGAAGTTTTTTACTCAAATGCTTCACATACAAAGATAATTATTTGTATTAATAGTAGAGGAGGAAAATACAAAAGCAAGGTTGATGCAAATCCAATTCTCTATAACCCCTCACTTGGAGGTACTCCATAAGGAGAAGATGTATGCATAAATAGTCCTCAAGAAAGATTCAAATCTTTCTACCTCTGATGGACTTGTACATCTAGTAGGAGAAGTTGCCATCTAGCATAAGTCATTGTACATTGCACTAGCAAATTGGGATGTAGCTCTAAAGATACTTCTAGAGGTAAACAACACATTTTTGGCTAAGCATGGTATTACTCCATAGAACCCTTTGACATCAGTGTCAAAAAGGGGAAGATAATAAAGTAAAGGGGAGATATATGCAGATACTATGGGAGATACCAAATTTTGAACCATTTTTTATTTACATTCTTTCATTCATTTTTTAGAATAATAGTGGAAAGTTTGTAAATATCCAAAAAGGGGAAGTCATGTAATAAAGAAGAAAGGGGGAGATGGAAAAATTTTGAACTCTATATAGATCAGATACATCACACAAGCTCAGAATGTAGAAATAGGGCATAGGACAAGAGAGGATCAAGCACATTAGCATAGAATTTTAGTCTCAAGGCATAATCAACCTAGGGGGAGTCATAAGGTATATTTTTACTTACAATATTTTTTGAAATTTTGCATGAATGCCAAGCGAATAAAGGATGTACTCAATAAGGTTAAGTTCATAAATGCTTAGTTAAGTGTTTTTGACACTCATGTCAAAGGGGGAGATTGTTAGTCAAAAGAATACTCTTGACAATTGAGTGTCAACACACTTAACCATTTTTATCATACGTGTTGAGTACACAATAGATGCCAAGCCAAAATTCCAATAGGTGCCAAGTCACAGTTGGTGTGGAGCAAGTTAGAATGTAGTATATGTCGAGTGATCCAGGAAATGTTCATGTGCTAAATAATTGAAAAATGTTCAAATGTCAAGCAATATAGAATATATAGATGCCAAGCAATATAGTGTTTAATAGGTGTCGAGCAAACCAAGAAAGTAATAGATGTTGAGAAATCCAAGAATTAGTTCATGCCAAGCATTAGTAATGTAATGAGTGCCAAGTAACTCAAGATCAACATAAGAGTTTGTATTTGCATAAACTAAGATGTGAACCATTTTTATAGCCAACTTAGAGAAATTTTGAAGGAGAAAAAGGATAAGGATGAATCATTTACATTCCCTATGCAATCTGCATGCAACCAATCAGAAAAATGGTGAAGGCATGCAAACAATAAGAAAAATGCAAAGTATAAGTGTGAATTTGAGATTCAATATGGATTTTAGATCCATACCTAACCTTAAGTCTTTGCATTCTTTATAAGGAGAATGAATATACCATTGCATGTGTGGAAGAAAATAGTATAAGGGGAGATTATATCAAAATTTTAGTGTGAATAGAAAAGACTTAGAGGAATAGAGCAATAGTTTCATATCAAGTTGATCAAAATAGCACAAGGGACAAGGAGTACATACAAAGATCATATAAAGTAAGGATTAGAATAGGAAGAGCAGATCTAGTACCTGAACCCAGCAATTTGAGATTGCATTCAGTCAGGTCAAATGTTCTAATACTCTCTCAAAATTTTATCAAAGGTTGAAATCCTATGTTGATAGGTTAGCTTAATAGCTAGGTAGGAGAACCTTTGGAGAAGGTCATGAAAATCCTATGTATTAGGTGGGTTTAAAAACCTATTGTAAATCCTTTAACAGGGTGACACTTCATGTAAGTGTTTGTAAATCCTCTAATCAGGTCACTATTGACACAATGCAAAGCCATTAATAGGGAAGACCATCAGAAGTGGTTGAACATTGATTGCTACAGTGATTTTTGTGGGTGTCATTCCCACCCCAATTTTACCTTCTTATTCCTTGAGGGTTTTTGGGTTACCAAATCTTTTTGTTATGTGTTGATATATGCTTTCATTTCATGTTTTTTTTATATGTTTACATGCATGCAAATTGTTTTTCAAATATGTGTTAATAAGGATTTGAAAGGATAAAAATTGGTTACTTCAGATTCACCCCCCACCCCCCCTTGAAGTACTCTTCCCAATTGAACATTCCAATAGATAGAAAAGGAACTACTAAGATATGCATAAGAAAAATAGCTTTGCATGATCAAACTTTGAAGTTTTTGAAGAATTTTTACATAGCCAATTTTTCACTAAGTGTTACTATTGAGTAGTCATTTTACATGATGCCAACAGTAGAAATCCTTAAGAATTTCACTACTAAAAAGATGATCAAATTAATGAACTCCAAGGTTCTAGATGTTTATTTTTCAACCCACTGGGTAGCTCAATTGAAGATAAATGTGAATGTTCACAAGAAGGCTTTTGCTGGTATATTTAATCTGCAAAAAAATTTCGGAAGAAATGCAATCACAACTAATATATTTTTGTATTTTTTGAATTTTATTATGTATACAAATTATATCAATGCAACTATATGAATTACTATTATAACCACATGTTTTAAAAAAATAACAAAGTTAGGGTAGCAAGAAATTAAAGTAAATTGTTACAAATTAAATTCCTAGTGTATATAAGTCAAAGCAATAATGATTCTGTGAATTAAATATTTAAAAGAATTGAGTAATAACCCAATGAAACTAGAAGAAGAACATCCTCAACTCCATTAATGCAATCATCAAATTGAACTAATGGAAACCTAAGGATGTTTCACAAGTCATTAAAACATATAGCAACAAAAAGTGTTCGTATATGAGACAAATTTATATGCAAGAACTCAAAGGTGATCCTTTCTCCAAGTCATTACAATAGAGGGATTTTTTAGAAAATGACAAACACAAAAACTAATTGATCACACAAGCATTAATATACAATAAAACCATTGGCTCCATTGCTATTCAAGAACATAAAATTCATAAAGGAAACATACATTCTAACAAGAACTAGTACACAAAAAATGAGAGCACAAACAGTATACTTTATTGCATCAAAATACTGGCCCTAAGTACATATTACATCTATGTTTTTATAAGAAACCCCATCCTTAATACAATTTTTAGAGCTAGGGGTTTTTCCTTGCAAAAAGTACACTAAAATCACTAATTTTTTGCTTATTATGCACAAACAAACTCCTAACTAGGTACTAAGTAGGCATGTGCTCTTTATTTTATTAATTACATGGTGTATGGACCTTTACATGACTCAAAAAATCATAAAGAAGGAGAAGATAAGAAAAGTGAAGACTGTAGTTGATTTATGAGTCTCTAGTACTTCTTTAGATGCAAACTTGGGCTCCACCATATGTCTCTATCAATTAAACTATCACCAAAATGTGTTTTCAATGCATGAAATGCTAAAAAAATAGAATTGGTAGTTAACTATTGGTGCCACTACAATCAATACCAAAATTGTTGGCGCACCTACACACCTTGCACAATGGTGCACCTTCATACTAGTGCACCTATGCACCTTTAGAGGTGACATGACCAAAATTGGCAAACCATTTCTATGTCTCAAAATTTAAATTTCCAATATCTGGGTTTTGTGACCCTTCTACCAAAATGGTGTCTAGGAGTGTCACCTTAAAATTTTGGATGATGGTAATGATTCCTTAAGTTTTTGGAAAGTTTAGGACTCATACTTTATTTTCACTTCTCAATGATATTCATTGACTTCCTACCTAATCCCTACAAAATCTTCCATCTTGGAGTCCAACTCTTTAAGTGCCTCCTCAGTCCTAAAAATGTGTTTGACGTCATCATCTAAGGATTTTGTTTCAATTAACACTTAAATTTTTTGCACAACTTCTTTAAATGAGCACAATTGAACCCTAAAATTATTTCCAAAAATTTCCAAGATGGCCATAATATGATATTTATCAGCTTCCAAAAATTAATCGAGGGCCCTCTTCTTTACATCATGGATATCCTCATATAATCCAATCATAACCTTGTTACCAACCACTATCTTTTCTATCCAATCATCTACTTTATCCAACTCCTCCACCAAATATATATCTAGTAGCATTTGGTATCTTTGGCCCTTGATAATTTGTAATACTTCCAAGTTGTTGCTCTAGGTGACCACTTTATCCATTAGCCCAAAATATTGGTCTGCTATTGTAACCAACATGTCAAAATTCTTCTATAAATTAATAAATATATTTATATTTGAATCAATAATTTTTACCCCTCTATCTACAAAATTTTGATGCCATGTTTGTAGGTCATTTTCCAAGGGTAGATGCTAGGGTGGTCTTAGGAGGATCAAAGTCTAATGGACCCACTACCTCCTTCATATACTCCTATAATAGATTTTTTTATTATCTCAATTCCAAAATTTATGCCTCATCCTAATCCAAGTGTTTGAACACTTGTTTGAGGCCTGTAGTAGTCAAAACATTGGTTGTATCTTAGGTGGCATTTCTTAGCACTACCTTCTTTACTTGATAATCTTTGGGGGAAATATCCTTGATATCATTTGTAGGAGGGGGGATAGTGATGTATTCTATTAGATAATTGCTTTGATTCCTCATGACAAAGGCCAATTTCTTAGGATCACCCTGAATGGATATTTGTGTTCTTACTACCTTTATTTGGAAATATAAGAGGAGTAACTGAGATGGGAGGGGTGAATTAGTTACTACTAAAATAAATCCTAGACTCCTTAGATATCTATGCAAAATGTAAGTAGATAACTAAATATTGCAAAAGCTTGGTAAACATAGAATGTTGTAAGTCAATAATAACTGGATTAGCTCAGTAGATGATTAACACACAAACTTTCAAATTTTATCTATGATTATCATTATTTTAACTTAGTTGCAAAAACATAAAAGAAAATAACATGAACACATTTGACACAAAGATTTAATGTGAAAACCCAATTTGAGAAAAGCCACCAATTGCAACTAGTTACTATTTTTCACTCTTCTAAAGTAAGCCCTATTAGGAGCCAACCTTGTTAAAGATTATAAAACACATTGTTAGGTATGACCCTATAAAAGGATTTAACCACCCTATTAGGAGTGGCCTTGTAAAAGGTCTTGAAACAATTCAATGGAATTTCCACCTTTCTAGAGGATTTACAAATGGTTGTTAAACCAACTCTGTTAGAAGATTTTAGATCACTACTACAATGGTTAGAGAGAACCAAAATGACTTGATTGAGATACAACTAAATTATTGTTTATAGATCTTTTTTTTGGCTTATACTTGATCCTTCCTGATCAAATAACACTTTTCTACTCCACAAGGATATTTTTCTTATCCTTCAAGTTTGCTTCTGCTCTTCATCTCTTGCCATGCATTCAATACAACTTCCACACTTTGAAAGCATAACTTGACCTTTTAATTGTACCTTCCAGATTGTCAAGTCAGCTCAAATAAAAAGTAGAATAACTAATATTCATCATCATAGTTGGCTAGAACCAATAGATAAAACATTTAAGCTTCACATGTCAAAATAAGAAAATCCTTCATTAGCCAACCCTGCAAGGTAGAAACTAATTCTAAAGTGGTTTCTTGTGTTAACCAACACAGGCTTGATTAACACTGTGAACTTGCAAAAATCCTTTGGTAATCGAGTGAGCTCAGTTAACACTTGACTCTGTTCAACTTTCTTTCATAACACTCTTTTTTTGCATGAATTCCTTTGATGTCCGAGTGAACTCTGTAGACACTATCTTTTGTACTGAGAAAACTTAGGAACACTTGGTAGGAAAAATTGCCTTCACTTACTAACTAAGATTGGCATGCACTGACTGTCAACTAATATTACATTTGTGTAACATCAAAGACAACACACAATTAATCAATTGTATCCAACAATCTCCCTCTTTGACATTGATGGCAACACAACATGTCATAGCACAATGAAATTTTGAGTACAAGATTCCTTCTATTAGTGTGAGCTTTTCAAATTTTCTCCCTCTATTAGAAAGCTTCTCCCTCTTTGATTTCACATAGAAAACTTTTCATACACTACAGTATTCTCCCTCTATGAAGGAACTACTTAACTTCTTTCTCTTGAAATGACAAAATTTTAGAAAGATATGACAGTAAACTTCTCTCTCTTTGACAACACATACCAAAGACAATTCTGATTTGTATCAATGTACCTTGATTACTGATTCATCTACAAAATGTCTTTATCAATACTACATCAACTAAATGGTCTTCAACTTAGTTTATGTTGATGCATCACAAAACTCTATTTAGTGAGCTTCAGATAGGGGAATGACCCCTAGCTTACCTCTTAGATACAAAAATGCATCCTTAGGTAATAGCTTGGTGAATGTATTTTCAATCTATTCTTTAGTATTCACATATTCCAATCTAACTTCTTTATCTTGTACTAATTCTCTTACAAAGTGATATTTTATAGCAATTTGCTTTGTTTTGGAATGCATCATTGGATTCTTTGATATGTTGATTACACTGGTATTATCACAATATATGACTACTAGCTCTTTTATTTCAACCTTCATTCCTTCCAACAATTGTTTGAACCAAACAATGTTAGACTAGTTTATTTCTGCTGCTACATACTTTGCTTCTTCTATGGATTAGGATGTGCAATTTTGTTTCTTGCTTGTCTAAGATACCAGTCTTTTTCCAAGAAAGAATTCTCCACCACTAGTGCTTTTTTTGTCATCAAGATTTTCTACCCAATCAGCATCAGTAAAAACCTTTAATTCTAGATTGTCTCTAAGCTTGTACCATAAGCCATAATCTTCAATTCCTTTTAAATATCTCATGATTCTTTTGATTGCCATCATGTGTTTTTCTCTGAGTTTTCCTAAGAATCTTGCCACTATCCCAATTGCTGAGGCAATATCAGGCCTTGTATGTACCACATAATATAATTTCCTAATCATTGATCTGTATAAAGTTTGATCTACTTCTTTGGAGTCATCATCTTTGGTAAGCTTATGTCTACTACACATGGGGGTTCCAACTAGTTTTGAATCTTCCATTCCAAACTTCTTTAGTATCTCCTTGATATACTTGGATTGAGTGATATAGATACCATTTTTGTTCTACTGAATCTACAATCCAACAAAGAATTTTATCTCACCAAACATGGACTTTTCAAATTATTCACTCATTTCTTCTAAAAACTCTTTGCACAAGTCATCATTTCTTGTAAATAGGGTGTCATCAACAAATATTTCTGCTAACACAATCTTCTTGTCTGGTTCCTCCTTGATATATAGACTACTATTATCATTTGTTCTTTGAAAATCAATCTGTACCAAATAATTTTGGAGTCTTTCATACCAGGCTCTAAGAGCTTGTTTGAGACCATATAGTGATTTGTGTAATTTGCAAACCATGTCCCTTTTATCAAGATCTACAAAACCTTTTGGCTATTCAATGTAGACTTCCTCATCAAGAATTCCATTCAAAAATGTAGATTTAACATCCATCTGATATACTTTGAATCCCCTATGAGTTTCATATGCAAGAAGAGTCCTAACACCTTCTAATCTTGCAACATGAGCAAAGGTTTCTCCATAGTCAATACCTTCTTCTTGGGAACAACCTTTACGTACTAATCTTTCTTTGTTTCTAGACACTTTTCCATTTTCATTTAGCTTATTTCTATATACCCACTTTGTAACAATCACATTTTTATCCTTAGGCCTAGGAATAAGAGTCCAAGTTTTGTTCTTTTCCATCTATTCTATCTCTTCATTCATTGCCTCAACCCAACTCTCATTTTCTAGAGCATCTTTAACACTTCTAGGTTCAAATTCAGCTAACAAGCATGTACCTTTTAATTTTCCTCTTGTCATTTTTCCATCTAATTTGTCTCCAATGATCTTCTTGGGTGCATGATGTCTTCTAACATATCTTGCTAACACCAGCTCTTTGGTCTTTGAAAGAGTTTCACCATCTTCTTCTTGAACCTTAGTCTCAAGCTCAAGTCCTTTTGTTTGTAACTCAGGTTCATTAGGCTCAGTTTGAAGTAGCTCGGTAGCCTTTGATTGTGACTCAGGTTCTTGCAACTCGAGTTGCATTGTTTGCAACTTGATAACTATTGGAGTTTTTGGGGACACGGGAGATGAAGTTTCTTTTCTCTCAGATAGATTTGGATGTATATCAGGTTCATAGTAAACAAATCTTTTGTAATCTTTTGGTTCATTGTTGCTTTCTTCTTCACTCTTTTTCTGCAAACTCATCAATTCTAACATGTGCACTTTCTATGATTTTGTGAGTAAATAAATTCAAACATCTACATGCTTTACTTCTATAGGAGTATCCTAGAAGTATGCCTTCATCACTTTTTACCTCAAATTTTCCTTTTCTTGATTCTTTCAAGATATAACATTTGCTACCAAATACTTTCAAGTAACTTATATTGGGTTTTTAGCCATACCATAGTTGATGAGGTGTTTTGTTTGAGTCTTTCTTCAACTAAACTCTATTCAAGGTATGAACTACAATGCTAATAGCTTCCTTTCAGTATTTGAGAGCAACATTCTTTTCAATCATTAGTGTTCTTGGATAGTCCATGATAGATCTATTTCTTCTTTCAGCTATACCATTCTACTATGGTGTACTAGGGACTGATACTTGTCTTTTGATTCCTCTTTCATTACAAAAATTGTTGAATTCATGGGAGATGAATTCACTACTTTTGTTTGATCTTAAGCATTTCAACTTCTTTCCAGTTTCTTTTTCTGCTCTTGCTAAATACCATTTGAATTTTTGAAAGGCTTCTAGTTTTTCTTTTAGGTACATTATTCTCATCATTCCAGAGTACTCATCAACAAAAGAAATGAAAAACTACTCTCCACTATAGTTTTCTATTCCAACAGGTCCACAAAGGTCTATATGAACAATTTCCAAGACTTCTAACTAATAGTCTTTGCTCTTGAAGCTTGTTCTTCCTATCTTACTAATTTGGCAATTCTTGCATAGACCCATTTTAGGTTTCTTAAAACTAACAATGCCTCTTACTCTTCTATGTTTTCTTATTTTGACCAAATTATCAAATTTCACATGACATAGTCTTTTGTGCCATAACTAGCTTTCTTCTACTTGAGCAATAAAACATGAGCAGTCATTGAGATCAAGATAAAATAAATTACCTTTTGTTTGTTTGCCAAATCCAACCAAATTTCCTTTCATATCTAGTAGTTCAGCCTATCCATTCATGAATTCTACCTTGAATCCAATGTTGTTCAATTGTGCCACACTCAGTAGATTATGCATTAGTCCTTCAACCCAATAAGCATTGTCACATACAATTTCTTTGATCAGCAAGATACATCCTTTTCCTTTTATGTAGCAAGGTTCATTGCTTCCAAATCTTATGCTACCTCCATCATAATATTCCATATCCTCAAATTTTGTTTTGTCACCAGTCATATGATGTGAGTAGCCACTGTCAATAATCTATATATCATTTTTGCTAACATGAGAGACAAGTGCCATCTTATCTCCTTCATCATCAAATTCATCGTTTACAACAATGTATACCATTTCATCTTCACTATTATCAGAATCTTTAGCTATAAAACAAGATTTCTTACCTTTGTCCTTGTAGTTCTTATAGTTCTTGGAGTCCTTCTTGCCTTTATACTTTTTGTTTTTCTTCTCATCCTTGATTTTCTTATTTGGGCACCTAGTAGCAATGTGACCAATTTCTTCAAAAGAAAAATAGATTAAAGGAACTTTACCTTAATACTTTCCTCTTCCTTTAGAATATTTTCTTGCAAGTAGGGCTTCAACAACTTCAAGATCATTATCTAAACTTTCTTCTGGCATTTCATCTTCTCCACTTCCTGATTGACTAGATTTTGACCTTTTATACTTTTCTTTGGTTGTGACTTTTTCTTTAAATGTAGATTCAATATTCTTGGAATCAAGAACATAGTTATCATAGTTATCTATTTTCAAAAGTCGTCAATCTTCCAACTAGAGCATCCAAGCCTATTTTGTTATTTGGATCACATCTCTTTTCTTGAATAGAAGATGCTCTGATTGCATAAATAGGAAGAAGAGTTCTAAGTACTTTACTTACAATAGTTTCCTCCTTAATGTCTCCTCTAGATGCTTTTATTGCACTTACACTGGCCTTGATTCTTTCCTCATATTTTGCAATGTTTCAATCTTCTCTTATTTTTCATTTGATCAAATTGTCCTCTAAGGATTTTTTCTTTGGCTCTTCTTACATTTTCATCTCCTCCATAGATATCTTTTAGTTTGGTCCACATTTCATGAGCAATTTTATAATCTTTTACCTCATCAAATTTAGCATAACTAAGAGCAGATGCATTTTCAATCATCATGATATTATGATTCTTATTTTCAACAATATCTTCAACTGATAAGGTTCCAGTGGGAGTTACATATTTAGCATCAAGATACTTGCAACCTGGATCACTAATAGTAGCTAGATGTAGTCTCATAAGTCCTTGCGATTCTACAAAATTGTCTATGTTAAGTTTTGGAATCTCTCTCTTCTAAGACATCTTGATCTTTAGCTTAAGTCCTTAAAACCTTCTCTACAAGCACTAAAGGCTCTGATACCAATTGTTGGAAATATAAGTGGAGTATTTGAGAGGGGAGGGGTGAATCAGTTACTACTAAAATAAATCCCAAATCCCTTAGATATCTATGCAAAATGTAAACAGATAATTGAATATTGTAGAAGCTTGGTAAACACAAAATGTTGTAACTCAATAATAACTAGATTAGCTCGGTAGATGATTAACACATAAAATTTTAGGTGTTGTCTATGATTATCATTATTTTAACTTAGTTACAAAAACATAAAAGAAAATAGCATGAACACATTTCACACTAAGATTTAACATGGTAACCCAATTAGGGAAAAACCACCAACTGCAACTAGTATTGTTTTTCACTCTTCTGAAGTGAGCTCCATTAGGAGCCAACCCTGTTAAAGGTTACAAAACACACTGTTAGGTGTGACCCTATTAAAGGATTTAATCACCCTGTTAAGAGTGGTCTTGTAAGAGGTCTTAAAACAATTCAATGAAATTGCCACCTTGCTAGAGGATTTACAAATGGTTGTTAAACCAACTCTGTTAGAAGATTTTAGATAACTGCTACAATGGTTAGAGCATAACAATAAAATGACCTGATTGAGATGCAATTGAATTTTTGTTTATAGATCTCTATTCTATCTTGTACTTGATCCTTCCTGATCAAATGACACTTTTCTGCTCCACAAGTATATTCTACTTATCCTTCAAGTTCGCTTCTGCTCTTCATCTCTTGCCATGCATTCAATACAACTTCCACACTTTGAAAACATAACTTGACCTTTTAGTTATACCTCCCATGTTTCCAAGTTGGCTCAAATACAAATTAGAATAACCAATATTCATCATCATAGTTGGATAGAACCAATAGATAAAACATTTAAGCTTCACATGCCAAAATAAGAAAATCCTTCATTAGCCAACCCTGCTCGATAGAAACTAATTCAAAAGTGATTTCATGTGTTAACCAATAGAGGCTTGGTTAACACTGTGAAATTGCAAAAATCCTTTGGTAACCAAGTGAGCTTGGTTAACACTTAAATCTATTCAACTTTCCTTCATTAACCAAGTGAGCTCAGTTAACACTCTTTTCTACATGAATTCCTTTGATGCCTGAGTGAACTCAGTAGACACTATCTTCTATGCTAAGAAAACTTAGGAGTGCTCAATAGACAAGGAAAATTGCCTTCATTGGCCAATTAAGCTCACCATGCACTAACTATCAACTAGTATAACATTTGCGTAACATCAAAGACAACACACAATTAATCAATTGTATCCAACAACCTCCCTCTTTGGCATTGATGGCAACACAACATGTCATAGCACAATGAAATTTTGAGTACAATATTCTCTATGTAGAGTGTCTTTTATTACTCCTCCCTCTAAATGAGCCCCGATGGGAATAAAATCAAACTCTGATAAATCAAAGACATCAAAGCCATCTCCCTCCATAGACTCAATCCACCCCTCATGTTCCTAGTATGTGAACTCTTTAACTTGAATTGGTTATCCTTGGGTGTTTGGGGGGTATTTGAATTGCACTCCTCCTTCTTTCCTCTTCCATGGCCCTTGCTAACCTAGTCCTCTAATTCAGAGGAAGACACTCAATCTCTTCTCCTTTCTCTTCCTCCTCTATCTTAGGTATGGTTTCTAGAATATGAGGATACAGAGAGTTATTCTTATCCACTTACTTATTTTTCACTCCCACCACCACCATTTCAATTCTATCCTTCTTTGGAACTTATAGGGATGCTTCTATTTGGGATAGGGCTTCTTTAGATTGAGCCTCTTCTAGTTGGGATCATTCCTCCTAAGTAGCCTTCTTCCTCATCTTCCCCTTTCACCTTATCACTATGGAAGTATCCTACTTCCTCATCATGTTTATACATGGTCTCTAGTCTCACAGGGGACTTTTCTTGGTATGTTAGAACTATGACCTTAGTTCCTATACCCTTGTTGGGCCTCATAGTTTCTTGCAAAGTTGGCACATTGGTAATTAGATTCCAAGGGAAAGGCTTCTTAACCCAATCCTTTGTCAATTGAATAATATGTTATGCCTGATGTTGTATATCATCATTTTATTATTGTTCAATTTCAAATTTCATTATGGGTCTTTCTAAGATGATGTCCATGTTGTAAAGAGGATCCAATACATCTGAGTTGTCCTTGCTCCATAACTTCGAAGGTATTCTCAAGTTAAGGACCCTTTCTACAAGTTGTAGACTCATCCTACAATATTTTGTGATTTGAATATCATAGTCATCTATGAAATTCATCTAATGATCTTCAATAGTAGCATCATATGTGAACTCTCTTCCTACTAAATGTCAGACCATCCCAATGTTATCAAGATAGGGGTGAGGCACTAGATAGTCATCCAGAGGATATTTCTCCCATTTAATTTCATAGGTGGAAATATTTTGTTTCTACTTCACCTCAAAGGGCCCTATAGTGATTATCCATACCCATGTTTTCCTATGTTGCTTCCTTACTCAGTCAAAAGTTGAGGCCATCTATCTAGCGATCTTCAAGAGAATAAGTCTATCTAAGGGATAGCACAAAAGCTTCTTGGGTCACAAGAGAGTTCCATGCACCCATATGTAAGTGAATGTGTTAAACTAAATGAAGTAAGCATCTACTTGTGCTACTTTGGAAAAAAATTCCACAGATAACATCTTTGCATAATCCCCTTCAAGGAACTAGATTATAGCAAAGACATACTATCATTCGGAAATTTGTATTTTGGGCTCTTGAGTGGGAGCTTCTTCTGCATCAACTAGGGGTACACTATGTAAATTCATGCATTAGCATCCTACATTATCCCTCTCTTTACCAACCCTTGATAGTATGTTGGCCTTGCTTACATGAGATATAAAATATAGGAAGTCATGTAGAACTAAGGGTCTAACTTCACTGGGATGATTTTCTCATTCAAGTTGTTACTTATAATGGTAGCCCAATAAATTGGTAGGCCTCTCCTCTTGATGGCTTCAATGAAGTGAAAAATCCATGTCTCCAAATGACTTGTCATTGGGAGCCCCATGACCCTTCTCACAAGGACTATAATGTAGCCTATGTCATCTATCATATAGCACAAGGTCATGTCTACCTTTCATGGTCTCATGTTAGAAAGAGGCCTGGAAAGAAGGTATTTCTATTGCACCAAACCTTTCACCTCTTTTTCATGCTCTTGGTACCATATGTTTTCTATATCATAGGTTATTTTCTAGTACTAATCTATATCCAGTAGTGAAAGACCTTCTAAATTTGATCAAGGCATATATCCAAGACTATCTCCCCAATGATGCTTTTTAGTACCTTCTCCTCTGGCACATAATGGTGGGCCAATTTCATGATCAACTCTAAGTATTATATGGACATAGGATTTAAAGTTATGTTCACTAACTCACTTAGAATTAGTGAGGAGATCATCTCTAACCTCTCTCATAGCTTGTTGAAGAGGACTAAGAACATGTTTCATTCAATGTCTCTCAATTCAATGTTGTGGACTTCTAAATGTTTTTCCACAAATCAAGACTTCTTTGGTGCACCTTTAAACTTGAATGTTACTACCTATACAAGAGACAAATGTTAGATTCCCATTGTGAGAAGATTTAAAAAGATGCTAACTAACACAACTGGACTAGTGAGGAACTGACAAAAATAAACAAAAAACCAAGAAGGCCAAAAAGATGCACTTGAACACCTGCACACATGGTACACCTACACATGTGTGCTAGGTGCACCTAGTGCACTACCTAGGGGTAAATGGTATTTTGGCATAGTTGCACACCTGAGCTAGCTGTGCGACATGTATAGACTAGCTTATTCCTTATTAGGTTGGTTGTATGTTACACATGGGGTGCACATAGAGCATAAAGTGCACCTACAAGGGTGTGTATGTGCATACAATATTTACCTTTTGTATCGATGTGGAGGAAGTGCATCTTGGAAGGTGCAAAGGTGCAACACTTTTGGGACCTTGTATGCATAATTATGATCAGTTGAAAGTGGGGGTCTACCTATTTTTAGGCATGCACCCCCTAAGGTGCATAACTAGCGCACCCCTGAGGGTATGCAAGATGTGCTAATGTGCATTTGTGTCCCTTAATTTAATGATGTATTTGCATGCACTTAGTTCACCCTTCAAGGGTTCACATGTGTGTTAGTTTGCATGTGCACAAATGTGGCCTTTAGAGGAAAAAAAAAACCTCTTGACCATCTGACCAAGAACAATGATGATCGATAGGATATTGACCAAGAACAAGGGCCCTCATTCTTTGAGGTGCCTTGGATGATGTCTAGTTCTAGAGAACACATTCTCCTATCCTAAAAGGAAAAGACATGGGGTTTGTGATATGAGTCCACAAAAAATAGCCCTAATAAAAGGAAGACATGACAAAGATATTTCTTCATCAACCAGTAGTCATCAAATGTGTATCAAGTTAGGAATTGATTCTTGGTGTTTTGATAGGTCACTCAGGGATACTAACTCAAAACTCAGAATTAGGATCATCATGTCTAGTATTTTTTTTAGTGTTTTAATTACACTGATGATCCCAAGCACTTGTTACCACAAGCATTAAGCAATTTTAGAACAACCTTTTACTAACCAACAAGAGCTCCAAGACTCTCATAAGCATACTTCTAACCATTGTTGACCAAATGTGAGAATTTTTTCAGAGGGCTCCTCATGAGACATCATATTTATATTATTTGTGGTTTTTAGGTCTTTTTTCAACTTTTCAAGGTTCATGTGTTTCCATTTGATTCACCTTTGGAGTTTAATTTCATTTCAAGGTAGTAATAAGGAGGTGCTAACCATGTTTGACCCACTACTTTTGAGGAAATCCATTCATGAAACCATTTTTATTTTTATTTTCTTTTTGTACCAAGGATATTCCTACCTTGAGGATATTCTTGACCATGCTTAGACTATGTTGTTGAGAGGTGGTGTTTGATTTCTTGATTCCTCAATTTTTTATTTCTTTTGTGTTCCTCTTTTTGTGAACTTTGGGAAACTCACATGCCAATTAGTGGTCTTGGATTGTTCATGAGAAAAAACCTTTTTTCTTAGCTTGGAAATTTCATGGATGGGCCTAGTTTTTTCCTACTTAGGTTATGAGAACCTTGGTCAATTGTTCTATTATGTTAACCATTAGTATTGAGAGCAATCAACCTAATGTCTAAGTTGCAAGCTCTAAATCCCTTATGACCTACACATGACACTAGTATTTATTATTTGCAAGATGCAACATCATCTAACTACTTTTATGAAGAAATACCTCTTCTAGAAGTTGAGATCAGTTATGGGTGGTTCACATACCTGAATACACACTAACCCCCTAACTTGGACTGAAACAAACATACCACAAAGGAAAACTAACTATGACTCTAAAAAAAATCTTAAATAATTTAGACCATGAAATAGTGTTTGAGGAATTGGTCATTGATTGTAAATGGGATCCATTCCCCTTCAAGTGTGCATAGCCTAAAAGTTTTTTCCCCTAGGATCTCTACAAATATGGTAGGGGTCAACCCATAGGCATTGAAACTTGATACGGCTCCTTGGTTTCTCCTTATCACACATGAGACCTAGGTGAGAGATCTTAAAAGTCTTTGTTGTGGCCCTTTGTTCAAACCAACATTTGATGATAGCTTGATATTTTGACATATGTTCTAATTTTGTTGTCATTTTCTCATCCAACTCTAAAAGATTCATCAATCTAACTTGGACTCTATCCACATTGTCAACATATCACCTCATGAATTTTAACATTATAATCTTGATATTGGGGCAGGGAATGGGCTCTTGGCCATAAACCAACAAATATGGAGACATGCCTAAAGAATTCTTCACCCTAACCCTATCAGTCCACAAGGCATACTTCAACTTTATATGCTAATCCCTTGGATTCTTAGTGAGTAAGCACTTTATGACTATTATTAGATTCTTGTTGGTGGATTCAACAACTTTGTTCCCTTGTAGGTAGTGATTGGATGAAAACTTGATTAGCACTTAATTCTCCAAGGACCATTGAGTAAGGAAAACTAATGCAAAAGAGACTCTATTGTCACACACTACAAAGAAGGACATCTTAAATTTGGTCAAAATGTTTTCTTCGAGGAAGTTGGTGACCACTTGAGTAGTGTAGTTCCAAAATATTTCAACCTCATTCCACCTTGTACATTAGTCAATGATTATCAATATAAATGCATGCCTTGTTGAGGATGGTGGGTTCACTAGCCTGATGAAGTCCAACCCTTACTTGGTGAAAGGGAGAAACTCAAAGACCAATTTCAAAGGCATGGTTGGGTTTCTTTCTCTACTAGCACTTGTTTGGGAAACATGATAGGAGCACATGTTTTCATGTGTATCCTTGAAAAAGGTAGGCCAATAATACATGAACCTCAAAATATAGTGGATCATGGCTTTCACTAACCCATGATCGGTGTCATATCTATCATGATATTATTCGAATACGAATTTGGCTTCCTTACAATTTCAACATCTCTAGTATTTTTCTTCATAGTTCCTCTTGTAGAGTTTCTCATCTTAGAGCATAAAGGATTCATATTTTATCTTTAAAGCTCGATGCTAGGATATTCATGCCTTGGGGCGTTAGTTTTGGAGGAGATAATATACAATTTCTTGATACCAAAAATATATTAAGACTCCTTCATTCGTGTACACATGAGATACTATGCCTTGTTCTTTTTTATTGGTCATCATTTTGGATAACCCTTGTCCTCTCACTAATTACATGGGTTGAATTTCCAAGTAAAATTCCTACAAGGTAGCCATTCATTTCCCTCTCCTTTCTCCTTTCTCATTCTACATCAATAATGACTTGACTATTGGGTTAGGCACAATGGTTTATACCTTTCTCCATAGTATATAATGGTGAAACTTCTTGATCTCTTTTACCAAGGGAAATAATTATTTGTCAAGGTTTGGATAATTTAGCTATCTATCCTTTAGAGGGAAACTTATGAATACAATTTGCCTCTCATCTTCACCATCTTTTCTTTGTGTGAGGATTCTTGCACATGAATGTTCTAAGGAAAAAGAGTTCACTTTGAATGGAAGTTGATAGTTGAGGCTGACAAAAACTAGGGTAGTGGAAATAACCACCTTGATATATTCAAAAGGTTTCTTGACTTTAGATGTTCATTTAATCTTTATCCCTTTCTTCATTAAATCATTTAGAGGGCATACTATTTTGGTGAAATCACTAATGAATTTTTGCATAAAGTTGATTTTTGCAAAGAAAGACTTCAACTCCTTATGTTTGTTGGCTGGTAACAATTTAAGTATTGATTCTACTTGCTTGGGGTTGATGAAGATGCTAGTTTTTGAGATGTGTGCCCAAGGAGTTTCCTCTTGGTAACCCAAAATCAACACTTCTTTGGATTAAGGGATATGTCATATTTCCTATATCATTTGAGTACTTTTTGTAAGTTATTAATGTAATTATGCTCAATCTTTCAAGAAAATTGTGAGACTTTCCATGTATATAACTATGTAATTTTTTACCAAACCTTTGAATGCTTCATCCATGGCTTGTTAAAATGTGGCTTCCATGTGGATTAGGCCAAAGGGTGTGTGCCTATACATGAACATTCCTCACTTGGTGGTGAAAGTTGTCTTTAGTCTATCTTGGATCCATTTCATATCTATAGTAATTCATTGAGTGAAGGTAATGGTAATTATCCTTTTGAGATGCCTAGTTTAGATTTCTAAAGTCAACATAGAGGAAATTTTCATCACTTTTCTTTCTTGCCGGCATGAGTTTGGCCACCCAAGTAGAGTGTTAGACTAGAAAGATGATCTTGGCATCCAAAATTTCTAGACTTCATTCATTATTAGTGTCTCAATGATTGGGTTGATGGGTCTTTTCCTTTGACAAAAAGGTTTAGCATCAGGATTTAGGGGAATATTATGTATCATGATGTTAGGGTCATAAGTTTTGAGCTCCTCATAAATCCAAGTGATGACATCCTTGTAATATGTGAGGAAGCATAGCATTTCATCTCTTTCTTGTGTGCTACATGACTTACTAATGTTAACCATCTCAAGATCCTCCTCAGTGCCCAAGTTGAAGGACTCACACTCATCATTCTCCTTTTCTTCGATGGTTCTTTTGTATTATATAGATTAACTTGGTTCAAAGATTCATTCCAACTCAACCATCCCTATGGGGATAATATTGGTTTTAAGGTTTAGGATGCCATCGTGGTCTTCTTCTTCTTGGTCTTTTGATTCTACTTTGGGCTTGTCATTAATTATATGTCCTTTGAATAAACCAATGCACATGATAAACTCTAGACATGTTGATCATCATTAATTACTTGAAATTTTTTAATATTTTTTGGGATTAATGGGGCCACCACAAGTTCAATAGAAAACCTTTTGATTTTTTTCATTTCAATGGGTTTCAATGTACTAGCCAAGATAGATAATGCATTGGCAACCATATTCCTTCTTCTAGAGATAGATATGACATTCAGTGACCCAAAGTTTTCTATCAAGTTCCATACTTACTTTCAATAACATTAACCTATTTTCATTACAAGAATAGATTTCATTGACTTGTTGAATTACCAATTGAGAATATCCTTCCACCACAAGGGATTTGACTTTCTTTTCTAGTACAAAGATAAGTCCCTATACTAGAGTTTTGTATTCTTCCATGTTGTTAGTACATGTGAATACAAACCAATAGGAACAATAAATATTTTTACCTTTGGGATTATTTATCCCGATCCCAACTCCTTCTCCTTTCTTACACTTGGAGTTGTTGAACCTAAGAGTCCATATTGCTTCTTTCTTGGATATCCTAGACTTATGTTTATTTTTTCTAACATTTTCCTTCACTTTATCCTTGAAAGACTTCTTGGGAACCCATTGCATCCTCCATTGTGTTTTCTCATTTACCAAAGTTTCCTCTAAAAAGGGCACTGCTTATTCCCTCTTCTTCTCTTAGATTTCTTCAATTAATTTGATGATATTTGAAGCATGAGGTTTGGGATGTACAACCATTGAGTCTCAACCTTTACCTTTCACAAAGTTTTTCCTTTTACATATCATGACCATCCCTTTGGGAGGTGATGAAAAAACCCCACCATCTAAAGATGTGTCATTGTATGATGTATTTAGATCTTCTTCTATTTTCCCCATGAGGGTGTCTTCCATATTATCAAACTCTCCCACATGGAGTTTGGCATCTCAATTATTTAAGGTATTCTCCAAGATGTTGTTCATTGCCTTATTGATAATCGCTGAGGAATTTCCTACTTTTGAATATATGGACTGAGATAACTTAGTCATCACTTGGGTGATAATGTCCTAATAGCTCAAACATTTAAACTTATAATGGTTCATGTGATGCAATCTATAGAATCTAGGGAGAAGTAGAATATTAGATCTACATCTTCTCTAAGGCATTATAAAATCATAGCCATGTTGCCTATGAATTGAGCGATGAATTCTTGCGAGGGAGGCCCTTGCCAACTTTTGGTAGGGTTATCAATGGATTTCCCAGTCTGAAGGGTATCAAACTCCATCACTCTATAAGATCCTAGGTCTAATTAGAAAAACAATATTTCGTTATGAGCACTATACTCTATGATCATCTTCTTCAATTTGGGTTCAACATCAATCTTAATTTGGTTATTCAATCATTTCCATAGTAGCCATAGTTGGGTTGAATATATGGAAAACCATCCTCTAAGTTATCTAGTCCATTCCCTTGTTAGGAGCATGTCATATGTCTTGGGAATGTCTACTACATGAATATCAATGATATGCTTGATTCAGAGATCTATAGTTTGCTAAATGTGTGCATCCTTCAATACTCTGATGACTTTTAGTTTTTCCTTAATGAGCTAAATTACAATTCATTTAGTGGGTTATCGAGTGACTCCTAGCCTTTGAGATATCGAAAGAGATAAGACATTGTATGAAGTGTCTGAATCAACAAGGTATTTTTGGAGATTCTTCCTAAAATTTTGAATACCTGGTAGAAAAGGAGGCACTTCCATCTTTAGAGTAGCTTTGGCAGTGTTGGCCTAAGGAGAGTTTGTTTTTTGAGTGTTGGTAGTTGCCTTTGTGTGATCAAGGGTCTTTAAAAGTGCTTCCCTTTGAGTAAAAAAAATTTATAACATGTCAGACACTAAAAAAATTTCCTTAGTCCTTGCCAATTCTTCAATTGTATTATATTTATTCATTAACCAAATAGGATTCTTTAATAACGTGGGTACAACTCCTTATGCCTAATACTAAAGTGTCTAGGTAGGTGCACGTACAGACATGGGGTTGTTACTTTTCCATTGATTAGGGGAGTAGGTTGTAATTTGTGGAGGATTCCATTAGTTAGTGGTTTCTTTTGGTTGCACAAATTGTACATATTATGTTTGTCATTGCAGAAGGAAAACATTTCAGTAGGTTCAAGTTCTGCTTCTTGGTTAAAAGGTAACACAAGTTCTTTATTGGTGAAATCTTCTATCTTAGTGCATCGTGGAGTATCATATGATTCCAACATCATTGTATTGAATTGGAGAGTGCACATATTGCTAGTATCATGTGAGTTTTTGTCTAGGTCATGATTTCCTCCATAGAACATATTGTCATTGATTGCACTTTGGTTTACATCCACCTAATTGATTTTTGCAAATTGAATGTTATTATTGTTGTTAGTCAGTATGCTTCCATTGTTTGGATGAGTGTTCCATTTTCATTTTTGTCTAGGAAGTCCATTGTTGCAATCTGATGGGATGAAGTTATTTCCAACAACATTATTCCCATAAGAATTGAAGTTCTTTGACTAGTTTTTCCCATAACTATTGTTGTTCAGGTTTCCAATGGATCAATGGAAATTTTGGTTTTTCCCCTGTGAAAATCATAGAAGAGTGAGCTCATTTGTGATTTGGGACATGGTTCTCTTCATTTGTTCCAATTTGGTCATCATGTTGTTCTTTGCCTCAACAATTGGTGTAACTTTCTATTCAAAAAATATTTTTTCAAAGGCTCATACCCTAGATAAGTTATAGCAAGGGCTGAAACTACAAGAAATTATTGTATTGGCACTAAATTTAATGGGGAAAATTGATTGGCTATCATTTTTACTCCTATAGGATAAGATGGTACCATTGTCATGGTGTTAGTTGTCTAACCATCATACATCCACCATTTGGATTGGTCTGCTTGGTGAAGGTAATTACTTCTTCAAAGGCCTTTTCCAAGGTATTAATTTTTGTAGCAGAAAGTCTTCTTAGGAAGATAGCACTAAGGTGATCCATAGAAGTTAAGTAATTTTGAATTGCAACCTGTAATGGTATTGTGTAGGGAGTTTCTAATTTTCATTATATCATATGAAAAAGATGGTTAAACCAAGAGATAGTTTCTATTGGATCCCTTTTTATTGGTAATAACTTGTGATGTAAGATAGTGAGATTGATTAATGTCTTGAATTAATCTAAGAAAAATTTCTTAAAATCTTCCCAATTCTAAATGAAAACCAATGGTCAATTCACATACTAGTTGAATGCAACTTTCTCCAAAGTGTATGAGAATAGATGGAGGACCACATCTTCATGTTGAATTTTCTTTCTATTACATATTATTTTATTTTTCTGTCTCATCATAGATGAAATTTGAACAAAAAAATTCATGATTCTTGGAGAGGTCATGAAGTGAAACTTTTAAGTTGATTGGTGAATCTTGCACATTTGCAAAGAAATCCATGGGTGGAAGTGATGGTGACTGATGTTGTCATTTTCAGACGTTTAGTGAAATGTTGTGAATGGAAGAAATGGGATGTGAGGGAGGTGATGGCAATGATGATGGAATTTTTGGTGAGGATGGGTAGAGCTTTGGAATCCCTTTATCACTATGAGGCTTTTGGAAATGGTTGAGTTACATGAACTCGCGTTGTTGGGTGAAGACCTCAATGCTCTCTAAAAGGGAAATGGTGGATTAAAACTTTATAGTTGTGTGCACCTCTAAGATAGTGCACTACTATACTTGGTATACCTTTGTTCCTAACACACCTCATTTCTTGACAAACCTTCACACTAGTACACCTAGGCACCTTAGTGACTGTGAAATTCCAGAATTATAAATTTGTAAAATTCTCTCCTTCTAGCACTACTTTTTTTGAGTGGTCATTTTGTGTGATGCCAATAATAGAAATCCTTATGAATTTATCTCTTGAAAAGCTATTCAAATTAACCAACTTTAAGGTTCTAGATGGTTATTTTTCAACCCACTAGGTAGCTCAATTGAAGATAAATGTGAATATTTACAAGGAGGTCTTTGCTGGTATATTTAATCTGTAAAATTCTTTTGAAGAAATATGATCACAAAAAATATACTTTTGTATTTTTCCAACTTTATGCCCCCTTTTTGTTTTCTTTTGTAATTTTTTAATATGACAAAATAGCACCTTGCCATTTTTCATTTATGATGTATGAAAATTCTACGAATGCAACTATATGAATCCCTATTCCAACCACATGTTAAAAGAAAACTACAAAGTTAGGGTAGCAAGAAATTAAAGTAAATTATTGCAGATGAAATTCCTAATGGACATAAGTCAAAAGGATCGAGTAATAATGATACAAGAGCATTTTGGGTTACCTTATAATCCTACTCTTTTTATCATTCTGGAATTGTTTTCACCAAGTTTGCAGTGTTATCCAAGTATAGGTAGTGTTAACCAAGTACCTGTAGTGTTAGTCGAGTACACACAATGTTAGCTGAGTGCATGCAGTCTTAGCTAAGTACACACAGTGTTAGCTAAGTATACAATGTTAGCCAAGTTGTATAGTATTAACCCAGTGTTCCTTCATGTGTCAAGTAAACTTGATAGCCAATGCTTCGTTCCTTCTTTGACCGAGTTTGTCATGATTGGTTCTTAGTGTGAGCCAACTTTTGTATTTAATTTAGATTGTGAATTTAATTATAGGTTCTTGTCTAGGGATGAGTGTTGACCATTTTAAGGTCATCCTTTCTTTCATGTAATGTTCTAGAATCATCTGTAAGTCATTTTAGTATAAATAGGGTGTTTCATATTAGGTTAGAGAAAAATTAAGAAGGTAGAACTTAGAAGTTTTAGAGAGTTCAGAGTAGATGTGTCTAGAAGATGGATCATGGACTTGAAGTTGTATTTTGTATATGGCTTTAACCCATAAGGCCTTATAGTTGGGCATATATGTTGTTAACTTGATGAATCAATTAAATTATTTTTCTCTCTTCCTTGGTGTTGTTCTTTGTGTGTTACTTTCATTGTGCTTACTCTATAAGGTTATTCTTGGATAGTTGGGTGTGCCCTTGGCCATAGTTGTTCAAGAATCTCCTTGCATTAGGTGGTGAGGTTTATCCTTGTGCAGATTGGATTGTGTAGAACCCTAAGTTGAATTTGGTTGTAGGGTTGTAGATGTGAGAATTTGACCTATAACTTGCAAATAGTTATGATCTTACAGGAACCTGATTGTAAAAATGGTTTGAGGTAGAGGAAATGTTGATAATGTCATATTGGATACATTGAGACAAATTACAATCAGATTAGATGTTGTGGAGACAACCTAGAGGAGAGGAGCACATATTGATGATGTGAGTGATGATGAAGCAATAACACCAAACCCTAATCCAAAACTTGAAGAAGATCAAGATGAGGAAAGATTGTTGAGAGTATTGTCTAGGGCACATTCAAAGTCTTATATAGAATGTGTTCCTTATGATGGAAAATTGGACACCAATGTTGTGTTGGATTGGATCTCTAATATGGAGAATTTCTTTGAGTTTGAAAACACTCCTAATAATAGGATGGTGAAACTTGCAGTTACTAAGTTGAAATGTCATGCTTCATTATGGTGGTAGCATTTGCAAACTAATAGAAAAAGGAGAGGAAAGGAGAAGATCAAAACTTGGCCAAAAATGGTAACTAAGGGGAAGAAAAAATTCCTTCCTATTGATTACCAAGTTATCTTGTTGAGAAAGATGCAAAATTTTAGACAAAGAGACATGACTATGAACAAGTATAATGAGGAATTCTATAAATTGGACATCATATCTAGACATGTGGATAATGATGTTGAGAAAATTGCAAGGTATCTAAATGGATTGAGATCTAGAATTTAAGATGAGATAAATTTTGTGAAATTGGAAAGTGTGGAAGAAGCATATCAATATATCTTGAAAGATGAGGAGATATTGAATAAGAAGCATGAACAAAGACAAAGAGGTAGAGGTCATAGATTCTAGAGAGACAAAAGTGTATCTTATGGAGAAGGTGGCAGATCTGATAGTTTTGTGCAAGATACAAAAAAATCTGAATGGAAAAATGATGATAAAGGCAAGATTGAATAGAAGGGAGGTAATTCTTATCGATGAGGTACTAGTTCTTACCAAGGAATAGGTAATTATTATTCTAGAGGTGGTTTTCATGGTAATTGTTTTAGATGTGGTAAAGAAAGGCATAGATCCTTTGAATGTAGATCCTTTGAAAATAGGCACGATAACATAAATGTTGTGATTCAAGGAGACAATGAGTGTTCACCAAGTAAACCTGAGGTTGGAGAAAATATGATGGTGAAAAGAACCTTGTGTAATAAGGGAATTGATGAGGAACCTATCCTAAGGTGAAGTCTTTTCAAGACCAAGTGTAAGATGGCTAAAAATGTTGCAAACTAATCATTAACAATGAAGTTTCAAAAAATTTGGCATTAGAAGAGTTGGTTACAAAGTTTCAATTGTAGAGGTTAATGCATCCTAAATTTTATCATGTTTCATGGATCAAGGATGAGCATAAGATATTGGTAAGTGAGCAATGTATTGTGAAGTTCAAGATTGGACATTACTTTGATGCAATTTTGTGTGATATTATGCCTATGGATTATTGTTATATTTTGTTGAGTAGACCTTAGGAATATGATAGATATGTTATGTGTGATGGAAGATTGAATCAATATACTATTTGGGTGAATGGAAGAAAACACATATTATTGCCTTTGATTGAGAGTCCAGATGAGGTTAATTGTACTACTGTAAAAGTTTGCATGGTTAATGGAAAGCAATTTGAAAGAGAAGTCAAGAAGAATCAAGTATGTGTTTTCATAATCCATAGGAGATTGAGTTTTGGTAGTAATGACCAAGCAACAAGAACTGGTAATGACCAAGTAATAACAGAAGCTAGTAGTATAGACCGAGTGCCAGAGGAAATTGTAAGTTTTTTGAAAGAGTAAAAAGATATTATTGTAGATGATATATCAAATGGTTTACCACCAGTGAGAGGTATAATTCATTGCATGGATTTGATTTTTGGAGATGGTTTGCCAAAAAAAGCACCATATAGATTGACACCTACAGAGAATAAAGAACTTAATAGACAAGTGCATGAATTGTTGCAGAAAGGTTTGACAAGAGAAAACTTGAGTCCATGTGTTGTACCTATTGTATTAACACTTAAGAAGAATTGAGAATGGATAATGTGTACCAATTCAAGAGCTATTAACAAGATTACATTGAAATATAGGTTTTGTATGTTGAGGATGGATGACATAATAGAATTTTTGGGTGGACAAAAGTATTTTACCAACACTAATTTAAAGAGTGGTTATCATTAGATCAAAATCAGAGAAGATGATGAATGGAAGACTAATTTCAAGAAAAAAAATGGTAGGTAATGCCTTTTGGTTTGACTAATGCACCTAGTACTTTCATTAGGTCAGTGAATGAAGTTCTCAAGATATTTTTGGGTAAGTTTGTGAATTTTTGTTTGGATAATATATTGATATTTAGTAAGACTAAGGAAGAACATATTGAACATGTTAGACAAATATTACAGAGATTGAAAGAGGAGAAGTTGGTATATTGACTTTTAAAAAGTGTTCTTTTATGCAAGAGGAGATTGTGTATTTGGGATTTTTGATTTCAACTAATGGTTTGAGAATGGATCCTGAGAAAGTTAAAGCAATTTTGGAATGGCCTACACCTAAGAATGTGGGTGACATAAGATCATTCCATGGTTTGGCTAGTTTCTATAGGAAGTTTATATAGAATTTTGGTTGTGTTTGTAATTCTATGATTGAGACAATGAGAGGAGATAAAAAGAATTTTAAGTGGACACATGGAGCTAATAAGAGTTTTGAGACATTGAAACAGAAGGCTATTGAGTTACTTGTATTGGCTTTGCCTGATTTTAATAATGTATTTCAAGTTAGATGAAGGTTGAAGTTCTAAGTTTTTATGAAATGAAAGATTTGTATGATATTGACCCTAATTTTTTTGAGATGCGGAGAGAGTGCAAAGCACCAAATCTATTAGATCACATGAGAAATTATGATGAGTATTTCATTCAAGAAGGTATGTTGTTCAAAGGAATTCAATTGTGTATACCAAGAAGCTCTATGAGAATAAATTTGATTAAGGAAAAGCATTGTGGTGGATTGGCTGGACATTTTGGAATTGATAAGACACTGAATTTGTTGAAGGATAAGTTTTTTTGGCCACGAATGTATAAGGATGTTCAAAATTTTGTAAGAAGTTGTGGATTTTTTCAAGTTGCAAAAGGAGTAAGTTAGAATACTAGATTGTATGCACCTATTTTTGTTCTTCAGAAACCTTGGAGTGACATCGGTATGGATTTTGTTCTTTGATTGCCTAAGATAGTAAAGAGGTATGATTCCATATTTGTTGTTGTGAATAGATTTTCTAAGATAGCTCATTTCATTCCATGTAAGAAGACATCAGATGCTAAGCATGTTGATGTTCAAAATTTTGTAAGAAGTTGTGGATTTTTTCAAGTTGCAAAAGGAGTAAGTTAGAATACTAGATTGTATGCACCTATTTTTGTTCTTCAGAAACCTTGGAGTGACATCAGTATGGATTTTGTTCTTTGATTGCCTAAGATAGTAAAGAGGTATGATTCCATATTTGTTGTTGTGAATAGATTTTCTAAGATAGCTCATTTCATTCCATGTAAGAAGACATTAGATGCTAAGCATGTTGCTGAAATTTTCTTCAAAGAGATTGTTACATTGTATGGGTTACCAAGAAGTATTATTTCTAACAGAGATAGTAAGTTTGTTGGTTATTTTTGGAGGAATTTATAGAAAAGATGGGTACTAAGTTGAGAGTTAGTTCTACATTCCATCCACAGATAGATGGATAGACAAAGGTTGTGAATAAAAGCTTGGGTAATTTGTTGAGATGCTTAGTTGGAGATGAACCACATAATTGGAAGTTGAGTTTGGCACATGCTGAGTTTGCATATAATAATTTTATGAATAGGAGTACAGGAAAAACACCTTTTGATATTGTTACTGAAATGTATCCTAGAGGAATATCAAATTTAAGGGATGTTGTAGGTGAAGAGAAGAGCAATGTTGCAGGTGAAGACTTTGCTGATTTCATGGAGTTTTTGCATAAAGAAGTGAAGTTGAAGTTGGAACAAAGTAATCCAAAGTATAAGGAGAATGCGGATAAGTCTAGATGAAATCATGTTTTTGAAGTTGGTTATGAGGTAATGGTTCATTTGAAGAAAGGTAGATTTCCTATTGGAACATATAGTAAGTTGAAAATTAAGAAGTTTGGACCTTGTCAGATCTTGAAGAATTTTGATAGTGGAAATGCTTATGAAGTTGAGTTACCTAGTGAAATGGATATATCTCCTATATCCAATGACTTGTATAAGTATCAAACAATAAAATAAAATAAAGAAAAAATAATAAAACTAGTAAAGGAAAAATAACTCCCCTTTTCATGCTCATTGAAAGAATGGCTTAAGGTATTGTCCATGAACTGGGAAATCCTACATGTGACCATCTGTGTCCTACAAAAAATAAGATTGTTTCCCAGCTTTTTCAAAAATTATAAATGGTCCTATCCATAGAGCCTCAAATTTACCATGTTTTCCCTTGTCCCGATCCTTAGTGTTCCATTTCAAGACCCAATCACTTGCCTTAAATGATCGGTTTGAAGATTTATTTCCATGAAGGAACTAACTAGTTGTTGTTCATTTATATTTTGTTCCTGTGCTAACCTTCTTATTTCATCTAGCTCAATTAGTGCATTTAACCTATTCTCCATGAAATTGATATCTTCTAATTGTTCCTCAGTAACAAATTTGTAAGCAGGCAATAAATTATTCAAGGGAAGCTTTGCTTCTTTCCCATATACTAAGTTGAAAGGAGAAAAACTTATTGGCTTTTTTACTGTGATTTTGTCCGCCCACAATGCTAGATTTAGCTTCAAATCCCAAGCACACTTATTGTTATCCAACATTCTTCTAATAATCTTCAAAAAAAAAATTTGCTAGACTCCACTTTTCCATTGCCTTGATGATGATACGGAGATGAGTATGATACTGCAATACCATATTTCCTACAAAATTCAGCAAACTCATTAGATCTAAAATGCATACCATTGTCTGCTATGATCTTTTGAGGAACTATGAATCTAGTTAAGATGTTTTAAGTAATAAACTTAATTACCACCTTACTTGTTGATTACCGAGTGGGTATAGCCTCTACCCAGTTGGTAAAGTAATCAATGGCCACTAAAATCCAACTATGTCCCACACTTGACTTATCACTAATCTCTCCTATAAAATCAATTCCCCACATTTGGAAAGGTTCCTTTGCCTTTAATTTTCTTAAGGGAAGGGTGCCATCATATTTCAACTTACCAGAGAAATTCTAACAAGCTTCACACTTTCAAACATAAGCATGACAATCTTTAAAGAGTTGAGGCTAGTAATAACCTACTCGCAATATCTTATGTGCGGTGGTCCTAACTGAAAAATGACTGTCGCAAACTTCTTCATGCATTTCTCTGAGAATAACTATTGACTAGGCAACATCTAAACAAAATAATAAAATTCCATCTTAATTTTTCCAATATAAATCTCCCTGAATTAAAACATATTTTGTAGCCTATAATTTCATAGTTCTTTTTTTATTTTCATTCAAGTCATCTTTACATTTTGTATGCTGCAAATAATAAACTATACTTGTGTACCAAGGGCATCTCTCAATACTAACTTTAGTATGATCATCATCAATTTGGTTTACTTGTACAACCTCCAATTTGATTCAACCATAAGCTTAGCCAATCCCTATCCTCTAACTAATTTTTTGATTTGAATATCTATATTAAATTCTTGGATTTGATTTATCCAATGACACCATCTTCCAGTAGTTTCAAGCTATCTAAATATATCCTTGATGGCAGCATTTGGTACATAAGCAATGACTTCAGCTCCGACTAAATAGGGACAAAAGGATTTAACCACCTTAACAAGAGCATAGGCTTACTTTTCATTTAAGTCATTATTTAATTCAGTAGCTTGTAAACTTTTGCTAAAGAATGCAATTGGCTGCTCATGCTCCTCATCATTCTTTTGTAACATAACAACAACTGTAGTATAGTAAGAAGCAAACAAAAATAATTGGAAAGGCTTCTTAAAATTAGGGGATTTCAGAATTATAGCCTCCTTTATAGCTTTCTTTATCTTAGTGAATGCTCCTATAGCTTCATTATCCCAAGCGATCTTTGCTCCCTTTTCAAGCATCTTAGCAATAGGTTTAATGATCTCAACAAAATTAGAAACAAATCTTCTCACGAAGTTGATTTTTCCAAAGAACGATTGGATTCCCTTGGTTTTTTTAGGTATTTTAATATTTTTGATGGTTGCTACCCTTTCTGGATCAATTCTTACCCCTTCCTTAGAGACAATATGACCTAATAGTTTTCCTTCAGTGAACCCGAATTGAAACTTTTTTGGGTCTAAAGAAATTCCAAATTCAAGGGTTGTTATAAAAATCTTCTCTAAATGCTTACAATGATCTTCTTCTTTCTTAGAATAAGCAGTGAGGTCATCTTGGTAAACTACCATGATTAAATCAATTAATTCATCAAAAGCAACATCCATTGCCCTTTGAAAGGTAGCTCTTGCATTCATTAGCTCAAAAGGCATCATAGCATAGACATAAGTACCCCAAGGTGTCATGAAAGTAGTCTTATACTGTCTGAACTCTTTAACTTTAACTTGATTATAGCTCGAGAATTCGTCCATCATAGATAATAGTTCATTACTAGTTACTTTTTGCAATAAAATTTCCATATTAGGTAATGCATAATTATCCTTAAGAGAGGATATATTCAAATTTCTAAAATCTATACATAATCGTATATCACCATTCTTCTTTCTCACTGGGACTAAATTTGAAACCCATGTAGAGTTCTTAATAGGTTTAATAATTTTGGCATCTCTTAACTTAATGAGTTTATCTTTCATTTTTAGAGCTAGGGTTGGATTTTTTGGACATTGTCTCTATCTAAATGGTTTCGCATCAAGTTTTAGAGGTATTTCATGTTGAAACAAGTCTTCCCTATATGCTTTAAGTTCATCATAACTCTAGGAAAAGACATGCCTATACTTCCTTAACAGAGAAATTAAGTCAGCCCTTATTTTGGATGACAATTTCTATCCTATATAAACCTTTCTGGGAGAATTTTCACTTCCCAAATTTATTTTCTCAATATCATTCTGGATTTTGGTAGATTTGCTATTTTTGGTACTCTCCCTTTCATCAAAGATTCACTCTAATGCCACTAAACCCTTAGGTACTTTATTTGTTTTTAATTGCACTATTTCTTTTCCAGATAATGTTTCCTTACCATCTTTTTTTTCTACACACCCATTCCAATCAATAAACTAATTTTCATAATCCTCTTGACAAGTTAAAAATCTAATGATATCTTTATCATCCTCAAAAACTTGTCAGTTTTGCACATTATCTGGTATCGAAGGTCTATTTTTCATTTCAACTTGAATAACCTTATCAAATGGGATATCTATTTGCCTAATAGAAAGGTTAGCCATTATATCAGCCAGGTAGTTAATTGACCTATCAATCCATTTGATAGAAAAGGCATCAAAGAATTTTAGCAAATCCCATACATAATTTCGATATTGTTTTAACCTTGGGTTCTTAGTTGAAAACTTATGCCTAATTTGGGAAACAATTAGATCTAAATCCCCTAAGATAGTGAGTAATTTAATCCCATAAGCCTTTGTGATATCAAGACCAACAATTAATGTCTCATATTCAGCAATGTTATTAGTACATTCAAAATTTAATAAGAAAGAAAATTTAAAAATTTTACCTAATGGAAAAATAAATATAATGTCGGCCACATTTCCTTCCTTACTACAAGCACCATCAAAGAACATTTTCCAAATGTCATTACAATCTTCTTTCACATAAATTGAAATTGGATTAATAGTTTTAGAGGTAGGTTTAGTTATGCTTACTTGGAAGTTATCCATGTCAGAATGGAAAAAATTGACTTTAGGATCCAGAATATAATCCTCAACGAGGTAATATGACTGAGGTTCCCTCTCAATTTTGATTTCCTTGCCCTCTATGGGTATGCTAGCATAAGACAAATCCAACTACACATGACCACCAACCAAATTCAACCATTGCTTAGATAACAAGATACCATAACTCGCTAATTTCTCGACTACTGTAATGTCAGTTCTATATGATATATGCGAAAATGATGGAAAACAAAATTCAACATTTTTAATAATTCCAACTACAGGCATAGATCTATTATCCATAGCATAGCATTTACCAAAAGGAGTATCAACTTTGAGACCTACTTCTTTCATTACATCAGTAGAAATGATATTAACTACTATGCTAGAATCAATCATACAATTTTTTACCAATTTATTATTTATTAACAATGTCAAATAAAATGGGTCTACTTGATTTGACTTTTTATTCAATGTTATTCCTAGATATACAATAGGTGGCTCTTCGTTATTTCTTACATCATCCTTATTACTAATATCTTGCACACTGGATAATATCTTCAAAGTCTCATACTTGTAATCAAAAAAAATCATCATTTCCATTAGAGGCACAATGATTTTTAACTAAGATAAAGCATGATTCATAAAACTATGACAGTCAGAAATTCGCTCACCATTAGTATGCATGGTTGGTTGCTTGGTCGGTCTATAGGGTTGATTACCTTATTTTTACTTGGCTTGAGCTTGATTACTAGGTTTCTTAGGTGCTTCTACTTGCTACTGATTCTTTGCAAATATACCAGTAGGACTACTCTGATCAACATTACTATCCTTATTTCTTCTTTGGTAAGTATGTTTGGCATGTTCTACTTCTGCAATAGTATAAGCTCTTTTTTCTTCTATCATTAATCTATGTAAAGTAGGTGTATTATCCTCATCTGAGAACACTTGTTGAACACAATGTTGTTGATTATAGCCCCTATAATAGCAATTGGAATTGTGGTCTTCATCTATCAAGTCATCTTCATCATTTCCCCACAATGGTTCTGATGATATAGTGTTGACTATAGGTTTCTCTTCATTTTCTTAACTTTCTTCCTCAAAAATAGTTTACGCAACAACACAATGTTGAGGATCATGAGGAAACCTGCATACATCACACCATGGGCCATCATCAATGATGTTGACTTTTTTCAAAGGATTGGGGGTGTCCTTAGCACGATTTGGTCTTTTTGGTTTTCCGTCTTTCCAATTTGTATTGTAAGGCATATCATGCATTCTTACCCTATCATTTCTATGAAAGGGTGGTCTTTCATTTCTATTTTGTTTGACCTTTATTTCTTTTAACATATCCATTATTTCTTTTAGTTCATCCTTCTTAGGGTTTTTAGGATTGTATAATTTTGGATCATCCCTCTTGTTGATTCTCCCTACTTCTTTCCTATCATTCTTAATTGTCATGGCAATTTTGAAAGCTTGTGGCAGTGAAGAAGGTCCTTGGGACCTTATCTCACAGTGAGTTTTACTATCAAAAGCACTTAAGTAGAAATCAATCAAAAATGATTCCACCAGTCTAGTTTCCCTCAGAATCCGGTTGAGAACTTTATTAAATCTTTTTTTGAATTCTAACACTGATTCATTTGTATTCTTTTTAATGCTTGTTAATTCATGTGATGCAAAGGATGTATCATTGTGATCACAAAATTTTTCAATAAAATGATCAGCAAAATCGTACCATCCAGAAATGGATCCATCTGGTAAACTTCTATACCATTCTGCAGCATCCTTAGTTAATGATTGAACAAAAAGTTTCATGAATGCATCTTTTTGATCTTCCTCAAAATCTTCAATTACATTTTTTAGATTAATTACATGTCTTTCAGCAGATTATGTTCCACTTCTTGAAAATTTTGGAATAGCGTTCCTTAAATCATTTGATATAAGATTTGGATATCCTCTAATCCCATTGAAATCAAGTTGTCCATATCTTTTGATTGTCGTAGGCTGCCTTATTACTTGATTTTTGATGCCCTAATTTTGCACCATATGTCTTTGGATGTTTTGATTGTTATTATTTTGGTTTAACTCATAGCATTGTCTAATGTTTCCATCATTTTGCTAAATTCCTCTATTATGTTTCCCATTATTCCATGTCTGTTGATTGTTATGTTTGTTAAAATTGTTATTTTGATTTCTATCTCTTTTTTTCTCATATAATGGATTGACATGACTAGTAGCAAACTATGCCTCCAGATTCTTTCTATGAGGCGGATTGTACTTTGGTGGTGTATTTTGATCAAACCTTTCTTCCCTCCACCTATCTGACTTTTCTTCATTACAAGCCTTTCTATGCAGGGAGGCAATAAGATTTTTTTATATTTCTATTTTGCGAGAATATCATCCAGTTGTATTTTTAATGTCTTGGCCAATATTGCACTATTACCATTTGTTGTTTCAGCCATCTTTTTTATTATCATATCCCATTGCATTATTTGTTCTTGTTATTTGTCATCCTCAATACAAGTTATCTCGCATTCTGGCTCTTCATCAACCCTAGGAATGTGAAAAAATGGATTACAATTTTCTTCATCTTTTTTAGGACTATTATGACTTGATTCACATATTTTGGGTTGTTTGTTGGTCCTTTCCTGAAAGTTTATATGTCCTGTGTAAAACATTTTTTCCTTTTGATTCTCGGCTTTTTCTCAAAAGTTAATTGTTCAAGTCTTTTAGGTCGAGGATTTACTAATCTTCTACCCCACATACACTTCAAAAGTAAACAAATGATGCTCAAAATATATTATCGAAACAAGATAGAGTCGCAAAATATATTATCGAAACAAGATAGAGTCGCAAAATATATTATCAAAACAAGATAGAGTCACCACTTTCTCTTAAAAAGAAAGAAATAACTATCTAGGTTCTTTATCTAGTAGAGTTAATGCTGATAACTTGAGAACAATTTGCTGAAAATAACAAAAGAACTTTTTGTCTTAGTTGCTTTCAAGTATTTACATGAAATATAGACAACTTTAGATTAAGTAAAATTTAAGACTTTTGAACACAATTAAAAATCTCAAAAAAAACCTTATGAATTTTACTCAAATGCTAAGAAGAAACTTAAATATTAGAATCTAAAAATTATAAAACAAAAAATGAAAATATTAAAAGAAAGCTTACTAATACGTTCATGATTTTGGTGAATGCTTAAAAGAAATGAAATCTGAGAACTCACCACAAAGCTATGCTTAAATGAAACTCTAGATTGGTCTAATGGAGTATGCAAAGCTTACTTACAACTTTCCCCAGCAGAGTCGCCAATCTGTTAGTTATCAAAATCACTTATTAGAAACCTACGAGCCTTGCCTGCTCAATGCTATGTATCTAACTGATTTTGGCCAACTTGACAAGATTAATTTATTTGATTCAAATCCTCTGTGCTTTTGGCTTTGCTAGACCAAGGCCTATTCATACAAATCTTAGATAGAAAAAACTTGGATCCAAGATGATTTACAGTGGATTATAATGGAAAAAATAAATTCCTCAAGTGGCAAGTATTCGAGGAAACCTTCTAGATAGCGATTAATCATTATTATTCTTCAAATTTTAACTATTACAATTGAGCATTGTTGAAAAGAAAATTTTTAAATGAATGATTAAAACAGGTAAGTATCAAATCCTTTAGGAAAATAGACTAAGAAAAGCCACCAGCACATGAATTGAGAAACATGAACAATTTAAATGATCAGTGACAAATTTCAAACGGGCTATAGAATCAATAATATACATTTTTCACATACATTGTTGGACAATAGAGTCAATATTTGTGAACCATTCAGTTATCACGATGTGTCGAATTATTTCTCTTTTTGTGTATTTGAACTAGCCTATAATATTTTAACCTGTAAAAGGACAGAATGGGTACAAATATGAAAACAATTTTATTTCATTGTATTTGTATTGATCAAGCTCAAATAACAAAGAACAATTCAACTTGCTTATTGTGATAATGAATTATTTATAAAATGACTCACAAAAGATGAACTATATAATATTTAACTCTAATACAAATGAAACTCTTATTGATTTTACAACAGGAAAGTCATGTTGAGGGCATCTAATATGTTGATGCTCTATCCAACACGATTTCTCACTATAATCGAAATATGTATCCAACACCTTCAATATGCAAGAGCTTTGTCCGACTCCAATCTTTTTTTAAAAAGGGATCTAATAACCCACTTGCTTAAGAATGTGCAAAACTTTTTTTAAATATATATATATATCTTTAAAAATTGTCCCTTGTTGAGTTTGACATCATATACTTATAGACAATGAAAAGGCACTATGCCCTTTTCTAAAACAGTCACAACTTTTCATAACAAATAACTGATCAGTGAGTTCTCAGAACTACTTGTAACATAGCCCAGTATTAGGAACGAAAGCCAATAATTAATAATTGCCTTCACAAGTTTAGAGTAATTGTATGATATGGGGCATGCCATTGCATAGTATGAGTAAAGCTTGAACTATAAATTCCTCCTTGCGATATGCACAACACGACAGAGGAAGTAATATTTTCCACACATAAATGATGAAGTGAATGCTATCGAGAAACAAATGGGTTGACTTGTAGGTCAAATGATGAAACTTAAGACACTTGAAGTATACTTGAAACAAAAACTGAAAACCTCTACACTTGATTCAACTATGAGATTTTAGCAAAATCAAAATATGTGTTTGCATCGTGTATTCTTTATGCTTCTTGTTTTGGGTTTTGTGTTAACTAGTGTTGACCAATCTTAGGTTGTTACTAGAGGCTCAGGAGTTATGAGATGTGATGGCATGTTGATCTTATTTGGAATCGATCTTTATAAGCCCAACCATGGTAATGTGATCGTATACTCTATGAAATATTTGTATTTACTGATTGTTATTGTTCATCAGTCTTCATGTGTGAAGCTGAGATGTATATGAGACACTTGAGCTAATCATTTTTGAGTCATCAATCAGTTATCCTTGGATTATTTTCTAGTCGCCATGATGGGATTGAAATGTGGATTTATTTCTTGATGATGTCATGTTATGACATGTTTGACTCAACCATTTTGGAGTCTTCGATCAGTATGATTTTGAGATATTCTTGGTTGCTTGTTGAGAACCAATGCCTATTGTGATTTATCTTGAGATACATTTTGGTTATTGAGAACCAACGGATACTTATGATTATTAGTGATGCCTTCAGTTACCAATAGAGAACTATTGTGGTCATGATTCTCTATGGATGTTTTTCAGATGCTCATAAAGATTTGATGATTCTTATCTTGGAGATTTGATGATTCTTATTGTGGATATTTGATGCTTTTATCATAGATATTTAATGATTCTTTTTATGAATTATCTTTTGAATTTTCTTTACAGTTGCTTGTACAAGACTGTGGTGATTTTATGATTCCATGAGCTTAGGGTAGGTTATCTACTTGTAGTGTTGGGAAGTGGCTTGCAATGGGGGTCGGGGCCCTAAGTGGCTGCCAAGGTAACTCATTGTAAGTTTGGTTAATAAGTGATAACATTTACACACTAAATGGGGATTAAATAAACCTAAAAAGATAATTGTTTTGGTTCTCACCCATGCCTTGAGTGCTTGTACAGGCTAGGATGGGAGTAGTGAGAATGCATAGTTGTGACCTTGCATTCTGTAATATGCCTCGTTAGTATGAGAGGATACTAGTGGCCACATGAGATCAATATGGACCCGTGGAGTTTAGCTAACTGCCAGGGTAACTTGTATGTGATAAATGTGATGACACTTTCCCGCTTGCAGAGTAAGTTTCCTACATGTCATTGTTGTGCCTCTGGGAATTAGATGTCAGTTTTGTGTGATGGAACCTTTGAGTTAGTATACTTTTAGGATTTCTGGAGTTAGAGAGTAATTATGCTATGTGTTTTGGATAGCTTGTTTGGGACTTGAGATTATCTCCTCAGCACGGTGGGAGTGGACCACTTAGGTTCCACACGGTCGGGTGGTAGTGTATTTTCCACTCTTATCATTTGAGATCCGTCTGAGACACTATGGTTGGAGCATTCTTGGTTGGTATTTATCTTCATTTTGGTCTTGGATCATTATGATAGATGATATACCTTATGATGGATGTATTTACTAGTATGTTTCTCACATTGATGATTTGCATATGTTAAATGATGGTATCCTATGCTTTACTTTGCATGTTAGTAGGATGTTTTAGGAGTGACATTCCTACTATGATAATATCGATGATCTCTTTGGTGCTTTGGAACGTTACGCACGGAGGAATGGCTAGGATCCATGATGGTCTAATGATGTTATTTACGGTTGGGAGGAACCGTGCACTTTGTTATTTATGTTTTGTGATATATGGTTATCTCTTATGATGGATGTTTATATATTATGTGATGATGTATCATGTATGATATGTGATTTCATTTACTTTAAATGCATCATGAATTAGAGTTAGTATGATGATGTCATTTATTTACACGAGTATATATTCTTTTAAGCTTTTCATACCCTGTGATATGTATGGTCGATGAGTGAGCAATCTGAAAATGTAATTTATGAACATTGGATGTATCATTGTTATTTCATAAGGATGTGATGTTAGATGAATAGTTAATTTAGATGTGATTCAACGTTAAGGGATCTTTAAAGAATGTAATCTATTATGTTATGCTATGTTTACTTTCATTTGATTTGTTGCTATTGCTTCCACGAATATTATGAATGGTTTATCGTTCATGTTTAAAAAAAAATTGTTTGGAAAACTTAGTGAAATTCTTTGGATCCCTTGGCAGGGCATTACATTTGGTATCAGAGCCCAAGTTTCAACATTGGGAGCTCTGGGTATATTTGAATACCACTAGTTGAACAAAATGAAAACTTGAAACTATCATGTGTATCCCTTCCAAACTGAAAACTTGAAACTAGGTGAACTGAAATAGAATTTAAAATTGTTACTTGCATATTTTTCATGCTTCAACACTTAGCTTTCAAAACTGAAAATTCTACTAAAAACCTAAAACAAGGGCAAAATTGAAAATTGAAACTCATTCTAGTTGCAAAACATGTATCTTTCATCTATGATTTAAGGTAGTATGCCCTTGATTATCTTTGCAAGCATTAACTTACTCTTGTTTAGAATGTATTAAGGGATCTATTTTAGTAGTTGTTAAAAGAACGAATGTTAGATCAATGTAGTTTTCGGTTTACCATTAAACCAGAATCATATTGCTCTAAGTGTGTTGTAATATTTCCAATGGAATCATATTCCCCTGTAGGAAGGAAAAAGGATCAATGGGACCCACATAGTGAGTATCTTAGTTTTTTCATTCTTGTAGGCTTCCAAGAGTAAGCCTAATCCTAGGGGGGGTGGATGTAGTACCTGCCCCTGGTTCACATTTTGTTATCGTTGCTAAACTCTTTTAGAGCTAGTTTTATGTTGTTGGTTAGCAGCATTCTTTTGATATTATCAGATATTGTGTTATGGATTCAGTTTATTATGTGATGAGATTACTTAGATTTTGCATTTCATGTATGCATGATAATTATTTTTAGTGTTTGCAGTTATTAATGATGATTAGTAAGATGATTTATTATCATATGTGTTTTCTTATGGATACTTACCCCATACTTGCATGTGTATGGTGTGTGTGTTTGCTTTGCGTGTTTGCTTTTGTATGGCATGTCTGATGTGCTTAAGGAAGGGAGTCGTAGTCACCTGCTAGTTGGGATCTACACGATGCACCATTTCCTACCATTTTTTGTTTAGTTTAGTATATATTGTGTTTGTACATGCATGGTTTTTATGCAGGTTGCAGGTACCGGGTATCGACTTTCCTGCATTATCAGGATGAGCATACCCTATCACATTATCTCAATGATAAGAGAGGGGAGATAAATTCTCAAGTCCAAATTCCAACCTTTTAAGCCATTTGTCCTAATTGAAAAATTAGGACAAGTATCTGAGTTGAGTACCCTCCGAATGCGTCAGATGTCGTAATTTTTGATTTAAACCCTTGGTTTGATTTTGTATGTATTTTGGCTATGATGGGTTTTCATATTTTTACCTTGTGAGTCCTTGATGTATTTTCTATTAATTAAGCCTAATTAAAAGATTTAATTAATGGTTTAATTAAATGAAAAATTAATATGGTATTCTAATATTTATTTTATTTAATTAATTGGAAAATTAATTAAATAAAATAATTAAATTTGAAAATAAAAGTTAAAAGTTTAAATTTGGAATGTGACAATATTTATTTTAATAATAATATATTTGGAGTTCATTTTTAAATAAATGACTAAATAATATTATTATTAAAGCTAATAAATATTTTAGCAATTAAGTTTTGAAAATAAAATTTAAAAGTGGGAAATATATTTAAAATTATTAAAAGATTTTAGATTTCATGTGCTTAAAATATAAATATGTTAAGATTGAAAAGTGGAATTATTAAAGTTAGTGCATGAGATTTAATAAATAAATCAATTAAATTGGAAAGAGTAAATTAAATATTATATTAATATTTGCTCACATAGGAGTTGACAAATTCTCAGGAGTTGTCATGTAGACAAAAGAGGAGTTTGTACTCTAAGAATGCACAAGTTGTCTAAACTTAGAAGTTAGCATTTTATTTGAGCACATGGTGTCTACAACCTTA